>JACEFZ010025174.1:157500-285212 GCA_014155875.1 Cepaea nemoralis | reverse complement strand
CCCCCCCCCCCCAAAAAAAGTTGTAATCAGTAGTGACGAATTAAACAAAAAATATTAAACATCCACCTCGAGGGAGATTCGAGTAGAAAACTACCCGGTCGGCAGGTAAGAGTGCTAGCTACTGCGCTAATGTCGGTGATGCTCGGTGACTGGCCTAGTATGTATGTACAGTACAAACCAAGATAAGAAAGACTATGTGTGTGTGTGTGTGTGTGTGTGTGTGTGTGTGTGTGTTGTGTGTGACAGAGAGATAAAGACATACAGAAGACATAGAGACAGGCAGACAGACAGACAGACAGACAGACAGACAGACAGACAGACAGACAGACGGACGGACGGACGGACGGGCGGACAGACAGACAGACAGACAGACGGACGGACGGACGGACGGACGGACAGACAGACAGATACATAGATAGATAGATAGATAGATAGATAGATAGATAGATAGACAGATAGATAGATAGATAGATAGATAGATATATATATATATATAGATAGATAGATAGATAGATAGATAGATAGATAGATAGATAGATAGATAGATAGATAGATAGATAGATAGATAGATAGATAGATAGATAGAGAACGTGCTAGAGAGAAAGTGAGAGATTAGAGCAAAAGAGCGAAATTCTATTTCATGGGTCACACACACACACACACCAACACACACACTAGAGAGAGAGAGAGAGAGAGAGAGAGAGAGAGAGAGAGAGAGAGAGAGAGAGAGAGAGAGAGAGAGAGAGAGAGAGAGAGAGAGAGACAGACAGACAGAGAGAGACTGAACTACGCAAACATGTTTCCGAACCCTAGGCTATATATTTATTACGTTGTTCATCGCGTCCGCTCATGCCTTCATCGTCCTGTATCTGGAGATAACGAAGCTACAATTAACAACAAAACAAAAACACAGCAAACTAACTCAACATAGTGCAATCTTTGTGACGAATTTCAAGAAAAAGCTACTCTTTGATGTTTGTTGCTTGATGTTTGTTGCTTGTTGAGATTGTGTTCTATCTACCATCAGCAACATTCTGACTTCCTTTATCTGACAGTTGGCTACTTTTTCTGGTCCTGGAATACACTTTCAACAATGCAGCCCTTGACGCTGGTTGTCCACAGAGGCATGTGGTTGATTGTCTTAACTTGTGGTTGGTTGTGTCAGATTACACCTGCAAGTCAGGGATGTCTCATTGTGGGTGGTCGAATGTGTGGCGATATGTGTGGTGGAATGTGTGGTGGAATGTGTGGTGGAATGTGTGGTCGGATGTGTGGTCGGATGTGTGGTTGAAATTATGGTGGAATGTGTGGTGGAGTGTAGGGTGAGATGTGTGGTGGGGAGTTTGTGGTGGAATGTGTCGTCGGATGTGTGGCGGAATGTGTGGTGGAATGTGTGGTAGAATGTGTGGTCCGATGTATGGCTGGATGTGTGGTTGAATTTGTGGTGGAATGTGTAGTGGAATGTGTGGTCAGATGTGTGGTGGGATGTTTGGTGGAGTTTGTGGTGGAATTTCTGGTGGAATGTGTGATCGGATGTGGGGTGGAATGTGTGGTGGTAATGCGTGGTGAAATATATAGTGGGGTGTCTGGTGGAATGTGTGGTGGTATATGTGGTGGAATATGTGGTGTAATGTGTGGTGGTATGTGTGGGGAATGTGTCACAGAATGTGTGGTTGAATGTGTGGTGGAATGTGTGTGAATGTGTGGTGGAATGTGTAGAGGCATGTGTGGTGGAACAGGTGGAAAAACAGCTGGAATTTTATTCGCTATTATATGAACAGCCAGAGGCTGTGATCCACACACATAGCGGCTACATCGGGAACACACACATAGAATTCTAACGCAACTTATGATACACACACATAGCGGTTACGCTGGGAACACACACATAGAATTCCATAACAACATATGATTCACACACACAGAGCGGCTACACTGGGAACACAACACGTAAATTCCTCTAAGAACATATGATACACACACACATAGCTGCTACATCGAAAACACACACATAGAATTCTATACCATATGACACACACACATAACGGCTACACCGGGAACACACATATAATTCTATACCATATGACACACACACATAACGGCTACACCGGGAGCACACATAGAATTATATACCATATGACACACACACACACATAACAGCTACACCGGGGAACACACACATAGAATTCTATACCAGCACTTGTTACACACACACACACACACACACACACACACACACACACACACATAGTGACTACATAGGGAATACACGCCACATACATTCCTCTAACAACATATGATACACACAGATGTGAACTGGATGCCGCGAACAGCTGGCTAAAGGGACTCTACCGCACAAGCCAGGTCGGTTTACGTGGCCATGAGAGGGTTGATAGGCTGGTCTTCAGGTCATCTCCGAGCACCACCGTGGTTGGGCAAGGAATGTGATACTGCCTGTAATGATTGCTTGTTACACGAGGACACACATTTGTGACCATATGTGGACACGACTTATGGGATCTGGAATTCAACTGGACACTAGTTGGAAGGCTCGCTCGAAAGGACGAACAGTGACATGCATGAACATATGGCCACTGGACATATAAGCATCGATACTCTTCGGTATGACAATTCCCGACAATTTAATCGGACCATGCAGGTCCGCATGGTCGAATGGGTAAGAACGCATGTTCTTAAACATCCGGTGTGCTGATGCCGAGGTAAGCGGTTCAACCCCTACACCGGACAATTGGACTAAATTGATGACCTGTCGTCCTTGACTTGGAGACGTAAATTACAAGTACCTCTGCAGTCAGAGTGGGATCTCCTGATGGCGAGGGACACTGTTAATAGGGAAAGCTAACCCACACGCAAAATTCAGCCCATCACTACTATACATAATTTGTGTGGACTACTCTTGAGTTCAAAGCGAACAAGCGCTAAAACAATCGGACCATAAAGGTCAAAACTATAACACAAGAACAGAAAGATAGTTGAACGAGAACTGAATGTCTGCTCTCGAAGATTGAATTGGCACAGTCATCCATCCATCCATCCATCCATCCACCTTCATCCATCCATGCATCCATCCATCCATCCATCAACCCACGTCAGTGCATCCATCCATTCATCCATCCATCCAACAATCCATCCATCAACCCACGTCAGTCCATCCATCCAAGACCGTCCGTCCGTCCATCCATCCATCCATCTGTCTATCTATCTATCCATCCATCTGTCTATCTATCTATCCATCCATCTGTCTATCTATCTATCTATCTATCTATCTATCTATCTATCTATCTATCTATCTATCTATCTATCTATCTATCTATCTATCTATTCTATCTATCCACCATCAACTCACATCAGTCCATCCATCCCGTCCGTCCGTCCATTCATTCATCCATCCATCCATCCATCCTACCACCCATCCATTTATTCATCCATTCATCTATTCACCCGTCCGTCTGTCCATCCATCCACACAAGGTCATCCATCCATCCATCGATCCATCGATCCATCCATCCATCTTTGTTCATCCATCCATTCACCATTCCATCCATCCATCCATCCATCCATCCATCCTTGTATGCAAACGTAAAAACATTTCACTGAATAATCGTGACCTCTCCCCGGTCAGCACGTCACAGAGAACCGGTAAAGGTAAGGACAGACTTTTTGGGAGACCTGGATGAGGAAATCCAACAAATGTTGGTGCGACGCAAAGAACACCTTAAGTATTCATTACACGTAACTGCATTATCTAATTATATAAGGAGAGAAAGTGACAGAAATGTCACCATCATTAATTATTCTTATGACCTTGGTCTAGGGGAGAGAATTCATATAGGGCAACAAGGGGACATAACCTTCCAGGAGTGAATAACTAATAATGGGTATTTGGACGTAAATACTTTGTGAAAGGACGCTGTGGTAGGGCAGAGGCCAGACGCTCTCCCGGTGGTCTGGGTTCGATTCTCATCGGGGCTATTTCGAACTTTTTTTTTTTATAGTTGACCTGGGCTCTCTGGGCTGGACACAGCCTAAAATTGGTAACAGGAGATGCCATGGAAGCAAAGGCGGCTAGCTTTTTTTATACCGACCTCTTCACCCATAGAGTGCCGTTTAAGTCTATGAGAGTCTGGGTCTAGCACCACAAGCCCAATGAATCTTTGGCCTGTAAAAGAGACTTTTACTTACTTACTTTGTGACAGACATTCACAATGTCAATGGAAATTAACTAAAATTAATTTGAGGGAAGGGGAATATTAGATTAAAAATTAATCAGCGAAATATGACCGTAACAGCTGCAGCTAAATGAATCATCGAAATGTATTGTGACGTGAATTGAGTGGGATAACGCAGTTTTTAGACGTTTCATATGATGCAAGCCATCCGCCTAATTTGTGTGCTTTCTACAAGCAGGGCCGGCGCTGTGGCGTAGGCGCAGAGAAAGTGATTCACAAGACTCCAACATACTAAGTAGAGGGTTTGAAATCAGCTGCTGGTGATTTGGAAGCAGACTACATTGCGTTGATTCTGATGGTATGAGGCGTCGGTCGCTCAGAAAACCTTGGCAAGCTACTGAACGTAAGAAAGTTGTCCAGTAAATCACAAACACGTGTAAACATCTTGGGATTGATTATGACGTACTGCACAGAACTTGCAACTAACCTGTAACTACAAGCACAATTGTTTACGATGTCCAATAGCTAGGTCATGCATATATTAACAATGCCACAGGGCAAACGTTAAGGTAGTCTTAAGGCAGTTGCCACCCCTGGGAACTGAAATGTAGGGCCTCTCCGTGTCCTAAGCTAATACATAATGAGATGCGTTGGCCAGCTTCCCTTCCTCGTCGTCATTTATTACCAGAAAACAATCATGATCCTATCGGCAACCCATGTTACAAGGATGTGTTGATCCCAGACATGTAAATGACGTTATGGGTATCTAAGGTAATCGAAGCTATAGAACAAGCTATAGGTACCTGGTGTAACTGAAGCTATAGATATCTGGTGTAGTTGAAGCTGTAGTGTCTGGTTTAGATGGCGCATGTTAAAAGTGTTTGATGTTGTTGCAGCTATAGAACAGATTATAAGTAACTGGAGCAAGCTATACATATCTGATGTAGTTGAATCTATAGGGGGATATGAAAGTACGAAGTATACTACCCACTTTGACAGTCACCAGGTCTGATACACCACATGTGCTACAGGCACTCGAAGGTGGTCAGGCCTCTTAAATGAGAGGAGCATTTAGCAAGATTTTGCCAGAAAGTCAACCATAACCTAGTGGGTACAATTTCACTTTGGCGTACCCATAAGTGAGAAAGCTGGTAATTTTAGCAAAAAACAGGAAATAGATCGTGAATACTAATACACTGAGAACAAGAAAGCTATCTAGACTACCAGGAAGATACACAATTCCGATTATTCCACTTGGCCAAGCCATCTTTGACTTTATGTCCGTATCTTTCTCTTACTATTTGTCCAGCAATTTTTCGAGTTGTCACTGCTTCTTTAAATGTCCTATCTTTCGCTCGACAGTCGTGATTGTCTAGATGCTCATTTCTCTCGTGCTTTATAACGCGAAGATCGGCTTGCGGAATTGGCTGCTGTGGAGCAACGGACGAGCAATGGACGAGGCTTCTTCTTCTGCGTTCATGCGGAGAGTTTTTTCGGACGTGATTGCGTTGTGCCTGTTTACAGCAGAGCTGCGATCTTGCGCTGTCAGGCCGACACATCAGACTTCTGCGGGTATTTGTTGGCCGGGTTAACCTTCCCGGGGATTCGTAGGACGTTTGACTCTCACTGTCGTCAACATCTCTGCTGGCCCATTTAGAACAGCCGAAGACATCCCAGTCAGCCCTCAAGGGAAGGCAGGGGCAGATCATGGGATGGACGAGGCTGATATCCCGAACGCCCTCAGGGAAGCGGGAAAGGTACCTGACTCAAGGGGTGGATGTGATTCTACAACTTTGACCAGACTGCAATAACATCGCAAGCCACAAGGGCTCAAACTAGAGAAGAGCGCCTTGTGGGAAGCCAAAGAAATATACTCAACCATCAGAGAACTGGTCTCACAACTCACTAGGCACTGAGGGAGATAGCCAGCGGAGGATCTAAGCACTTATGAGCTAAAAGTTCGATGTGCATTGGGGATGAACTGTTGACTAACTAACTAACTTAGCAATTCTAATTTCTCCAAAGACAGCAATTTCCATCCGCTTTCGTTACATCTACCGGCTATTTTGGACCGCATCTCCAAATGACCTCAACATACAACTAAATCCGTCACTTCCCAACAACAGACCCATTTCTCAGTGTGGCAATGAAGAAAGAAGCAGACAGATGCACACATGCAGTCTATATTAGCCTGGCACGGATGTTAAATAACATCCGCACGACGTTTAAAACGCTACTCAAAGTGTCAAGTTTATCGCAGCCATTTCCCTAGATCGGGTCACGTGAACAACAACTGGGGTTTCCAGGCGCCAGCCACATAAAGACTGCGCTGTAATCTTTAAATGCTGTGTAAACTTCACTAGTTATACGATTTCTTTCGAATTTAGAAATGTTTACGGGAATTCATTAACGTCCTTGGCTTAGCTTTGTGGCAAGACCTGCTTTGCACTTTTTCTGGAGTCTTCCCCAAACTCCATATGCACCACAGAGAGATGTGGGGCAACAGCAGTGCACATAGTACAGCTGCTTCTTTTGCCCTTTATCCTTCCATTGAGAACTAGGTCCTCAACTAACTGAGGCCAAGACGTCGGCCACATCTTTAGCTATCTTCTGCAGCTCTGTTGCCTCCATATAGTTCATCTGTCTTTAATTCTCTTCTCCGTCAGTTTTTAAGTTTCCCACCATGTTATTCGCCTTGTGGGTTCCAAACAAACGATAGTCAAGTTATACTGTCCTCAGGTTCTCTCAGTGTGTGTCCTATCCAGCGGTAGCCATGTTTCTTCAACTCCTCATCATCATCATCATCATCAAGTGCCGTGCCGGCTGGCGTAGGCGTTCATGGCTCTCCATAGATCTCGGTCTTTGGTTTTCTGGATCAACTCTGCTGCTGATATTCCTCCATGCCACCGTCTCAATCCATCCAGCATCATTTCTCTTAGTCTGCCCCTGCCTCTCTTCCCCTCGATATTTCCAGTTGTCACGATGTTCTCCAATGCCTCTCTTCTCATCACGTAACCGAGGAAAGATGTTTGTCTCTGTCTTATTGTTGTATATAATGTTCTAGTTTCATTAGCCTGTTTCAGGCAGTCGTCGTTAGTTACTCTGGCAGTCCAAGGAATTCGCAACATTAGTCTCAGGAACCACATCTCTGTTGCTTCTAATTTCTTCTTAATTTGTTCATTTACATTCCAAGATTCACTGCCATACACCAAAACTGGTTCTACATAGCATTTCAGCACTCTCTTTCTTACATTTATTGCATAAGATACTCTTCATTTTCTGAAATGCGGTTTTTGCCTGCCCTATTCTGCTCCTAATCTATGTTGTACATCTTCCACCTGATGTTATAAATGCCCCTAGGTATCTAAAATTATCCACTTGGTTAAGAATTGACCTTTCTATTTTTTTGGTCACATTTTGGTGTCACCATTTTCTTTGATATTACCATTGTTACTGTTTTCTTTAGACAACATGATGATATATCGCCATAATAGGTTCATCGTGTAATGTATTTTGTGATATCTTCAGCAGTTTAAAACGAAACAATGGTCTTAAAAGTCGAGAGGAACGACTTCATTGCACCGGGTTTAATTCGATGTTATGGTATTTCTTGGTATTAGACCAAGCCCTCCCTAGTCCTCTTCTACAGGTGTGTTTGACTGGTTATATCTTCACAGTATTACTATGCTTTGCTTCAGTTAAAGGCCCCGGTAACAAAGGTGGCTAATGAATTAGACCGCCTCATAGTGTACATCGGCATGGGTTGCTTTATTAAGCATACAAAAAGGGGACGTTTAGAAGACGTAGCTGTTTTATGCTGCAAAAGGCAAGAGGGGTTTTCATAGCGCTAAGAAATGTGTGGAAGTCAAAGGAAGTTCACTGGTTCAGTGCCAAACAAAATGTAGGTATGTACCAAACATGGCACATCATCAGTTGAACAAGATTTATCATGTAAATGTCCGTTCACTGACATTTAAATTCCTGAGGCTCGTCGCTGGAGCTACGGAGTTCATGCTTTGTGCGACGCTTCCGGCAGGCCACCCTGCGGAAAGAGGTCGAGCAATATGGGATTAAATAGGACAATTATTAAACAAGTGAATCGGTAGAATTATCTTAGAACAGTCGTAACACCTGACAGAAAGTGCCTTGTAGAGGTTATAACAAGAATTTCCATGTCAATAGTAGCAAATAGCTTCTTGCAGAGTGGGATACTTTCTCAGTGTGTAAGTCTCATCATTGTCATACAAGGCTGGAATCTAATAATAGTGTTGTCTAACTGAAGGAGCAAGATGGTGGACCATCTAACCCAAAACACAAGATTTCTTCAGCAAACGCAAATCAAGATTGCTTCAACTGCATAAAAGTACGATTTCTTCATCTATCCTAAACAAAAGACTTCTTCATCTACCCTAAACACAAGATTTCTTCGTCTATCTTAAAGACAAGATTTCTTCATCTATCTTGAAGACAAGATTTATCCATCTAGCTTACAGACGAGATTTCTTCAACTATCCTAAACACACGATTTATTCATTTATCTCAAAGACAAGATTTCTTCATCTGGATCAACTGAGCGGATGATATTCCTCCATGTTACCGTCTCAATCCATCCAGCTTAGTTTATCTCGACCTGCATTTGAATCTGCTCCAACTAATCTTCCCTGTTGCCACGATGTTTGTCAATGCCTCTATTCTATTTACGTGACCAAGGAATGTTGTATGTCTGTTTCTTATAGTTGTGCATAATGTTCTACTTTCATTTGCCTCCTACAGGCAGTCGTTGTTAACTACTCTGGCAGTCCAAGGTATTCGCAACATTCGTCTCAGGAACGACATCTCAGTTGCTTCCTTCCAAGCTCTACCTAATTTGTTCATGAATCACTGCCATACAACCAAACAGGATCTATACTCCATTTCAGTACTCTCTTTAATGCCAATTAACAACTTTCAATTTACCCTCCTTGTTGGTTTGTTGGCCTCGGATATTTCCATTGTTGTATATTTCATTGTCTTATACCTTCACAATACGTTTCACCAAAAACGTTTCACCAGGTTCCCGTACTTTTTCTCCATTACTCGCCATCACCCAGACAACAGTTAAAATCTCAACCCCACATCGCTAATTCAAACAGAAGTTATTGCGTAATTTTCAGATTTCCCGGGCATGGTAGGGGACGTTTCAGTATGCAGAAGAAGCGTATACACGTCAGTTTAAGGAATTTAAGCACACGATCGTGTTGACATTTAGTGCTCACTGTCTGCAGGTTACAGCACTGGCAGCGCAACATGTTTATTACCAGTTTTCGGGAGCGGGTATTTTCGTTAGCTTTGTGCTATTGTGCATACAGGTGCAGTTCAAGGCCGAGGGTGACATGTGCTAATAATTGGACAATAAAGAAGGTTTGTTGTTTCGGCCCGGAGTCCGCTTCAGTGGTGGGGTGTTAATAGTCTAGACTTCTCCTGTGGGTGGCATGGGATTGGATGTGACAGTAGAGCCTAGCTGACCTGATGGAGGAAATAGCCCTGGCAATGGTCAGTGTGTTTAAGTAAAAGTAGGTTTGGACCAAACATGGCACGCAATCAAATGAGCAAGTATTATCATGTAAATGTCCGTTTACTGAGCATTGAAACTGTGGAATATACCACGAACAGAACGAATAACACGACAACCCTTGTATAGCGATTTGGCGTCCTTCAGTCCAAATGGGAGGTCACATTTGGCCATATATTATCCTTCTGCACTAAATCAGTTTAATCAATATTTTGGACATTTTCTCTTCTCGGGGACATGTTCCCTTTCATGGGGACATGATCTCTTCATGAGGACATTTTCTCTTTATGGGGATATTTTATCTTCATGGGGACATTTTTCGGTCCGACATTATGTCTTTAGACAATTTTGTTGCAAGTTCTATCACAGTATGTCGTAATCAACTCCAGATGTTATTTTCTGGTTTGATTTTCTGGACCATTTTACGCTAGTTAATTTATAGGTTGACGCGGCTGAGAGGTTTAACACGCTCGCGCTTAACTTATCTCTGCTGAAGCCGGCGTAGTGGGTTCATTCCGCACGCCAGTTAGTTGACTTCTCTTTCTGATAGTAATGACAAACTACTGAACGTAACATTAAATAATACATCTTGAACAGTCAATACAGGCTGAGATTGGTTGCAACGTATATATTTGATATATAACTCTGCAGTATGCACCTGATGAGATGCAGCGAAATATGCCAGGCAATAAATAGTGCAACATACTATTTGTGTTTTCTGTTAAATTCATAAAGATAATACATTGTTTTAACTTTGGTCTCTTTCGTATAGTTGTGTATAATGTTCTACATTCTCTCTCTTCATTTCTGATGGCGCTCGCTCGCTCGCTTTGAATTCAAGCCTTGCCCATGCACACTACTTCTAATATTTTGCATGTGTGGATTAGCTTTACATATTGCCAGTGTCCCTCGCCATTAGCCGAACCCACTCCGACTTCAGAGGTGCTTGTAATTAACGTTCCCAAGGTAAGGACAATAGGTCGACATTTTAGTCCAACTGTTCGGTGTAGGCGTTGAACCCCTTACCTCGTCATCAGCACACCTGATGTTTAAGAACACGCGTTCTTATCCATTCGGCCATGCTGACCTGGTTGTGTATAATGTTCTACATTCTCTTTCTTATAGCTGTGTATAATGTTCTACATTCATTAGAATCTTCTGGGCCACTGTTTGTTAGTTACGCTGACAATCGCAGTAATCACAACATTCCCTGCAGTAATCACAACATTCGCTGCAGAAACCACATCTCCGTTGCTGATGGCAGATTTGATTTGAAACAGCTGGTCAACAAGATTAATAAAAGATGCACAGAAAGTAAACGCAAGAATAACATAACGAGACAAAACAAAACGAGAATATAAGAAAAACAGAGAAAAATAACAAAAGTAAGATAGAATCCAAAGGTAATTATTATTATGAGAGGTGTGTATGTGTATGTCTGGTGTTGTTTCCTCCCTGTTTCCGGTTGCTGAATCGTCGGTTCCAGACACTGAGTAGCTGCATTCACTGAGACACAGATACATGATTTAATAAATGAAGTCTAGAGACTCGCATGGGTGAACACGCCCAGGGCATAATGAAACAAGAGAAGAAGAGGTTAAATATTTCAGCAGATTAACATCGAATGTTGGCAAAGAAATACAAGATGGACGAGGATCGAAACACGTTCGAAATTTCAGCGAGACGACATATACTACTTCTCCGGGTGACCATTTGACGTGTAGTCTGTGTGTATCTTTGTGTCTGTTGTCTCCTTCTTATCGTTGGAAACATCTATGGTAGAAGAGACTGGGGATGACAGAGTGAAATAAAGCCAGGGGACGTGTATTCTTTGATAAAGGTCTTCTTCTTCTTCTTCTTCTTCTTCTTCTTCTTCTTCTTCTTCTTCTTCTTCTTCTTCTTCTTCTTCGTCTTCTGCGGTCATCCGGAGTGTTTTGTTTTCCAGACGTAATTGCGGTGTGTCCAGTTATGCGGCCTTAGGCCAACACATCCGGGCGATTTTTGCCGGGTTAGCCTTCCCGGGTGTTTTCACTGTTGTGGTGCTGTCCACATCCCAGCTGGTCAAGTTAGATCGACCGAAGACTTCACGGTCAGCCCTCTAGGGAAGGCAGGAGCAGATCATGGGCATTCCCCGCCATCCAAGGAGGCTGCCATAATTGCAGAGTTGGCGCATAACGCTCTGGTACTGGGCTCACCCAAGGAATCGCCAAGTCCTATTTAGGTGTACAATACAGGTGCAAGCCCTCTCATGTAACACCAATTCGAGAGTTGTCAACTGTTAGGTAAATGCTAGATCATGACACAGTGGGGTTAAGTGACCAACTCCGTGCCACACAGAGTATCGTTCTCTGATAATGGGATATTATAAATATGTATACAATAGTCATTTAAGGAGGCTGGATCAACAAAAGGGGCGTCCAATTGGGCAGTGTATTCTCTGAGATGTGAGGAGTTGTCAGCAAACATTATACAGAATAGGCTGGCTGGTTAGTGTAGCTGATAGAGGGCTACGCTGATACTGTCACGAGCGCGGTCGCACTAGGTTTCGACGCCTGCGTTCGTCGTCCGCCAACAGAGGACCAGAATGGCCACCTATCCCTTCGTGCATCCAGACCTACAAAATGTGAAGCCATATCACAACACAGACCAACAGAATGTAATGGCCCTATCACAACACAGATCTACAGAATGTGATGGTAATATCATATCTCAGACCTACACCATGTGATGGCCATATCACAACACAGACCTACAACATGTGATGGCCATATCACAACACAGACCTACAACATGGCCCTATCATATCTCAGACCTACACTATGTGATAGCCCTATCACATCAGACATCCCTAGCAGATCCTAGCTTCCAGGCGTGTTGTTTTTATTCAGAATCAACCAAAGAGACGTACAGCGGGGCAATGTCACCTCTGAACTGGGGGTTGGGGGGAAGGGGAGAGTAAAGCTATCTGCTCCGACATCGTCTGTGGCTGACTTCGAATCCCGTATGTCGGGATTGTGAAACTGCCTTCACTGCGCCTAGGTTACAGACGCCGACTGTAGCTATCTATCCCTGTATATTTTTTGCTTGTTTCGTTAGAGCTGCCTTTTTTTAAAATGTTGCATATTCCTTACATGACGTTGCAGTCAACACCAGCATCTTTCAGCTACTGTTGATGTACTAGGCAAGATTACGCTCAGTAGCTTGCCATTGCTTTCTGAACGACCGGCTCACATACTCCCGTAAGTTACCAGCGCGGCGCAAACCGCTGCCGATTCTCGCGAAGCTGCGTTACTCACGAGAATATACGGGAGTACGGAGAAAGATGTTAACGCCTAGGCCAGGGAGACCGGCATCAGCTGTCTTTACCCCTGTATATTTTTGCTTTGTTTCGTTAGAGCTGTCTTTACCCCTGTATATTTTTGTTTTGTTTCGCTAGAGCTGTTTTTATCCCTGTATACTTTTGCTTTGTTTCGTTAGAGCTGTCTGTTTTTTCCGCATATCCTTTACAGGACATCGCTGTCAACACCAGCATTTTACCGCTGTCATTGATTTCTTGACAAGATTACGCTCAGTAGTTTGCCCGGCTCACTTATCCCGTAAATTACCAACGCGGCGAGAACCGCTTTCAATTCTCGCGCGCTGCATTACCCCACGTGGATAAACGGGATTACGGAGACAGTCGTTTAACGACTAGGCCCGGTAGTCCGGCGAGCTGTCTTTACCCCTGTATTTTTTTTTTTTTAGCATATCCTTTACAGGACTTAGCTGTCAACACCAGCATCTTTCAGCTGTATGTTGATCTCTTGGCAAGATTACGCTCAGTAGTTTGCCATTGCTTTCTGAGCGGCCGGCTCAGTATCCCGCAAGTCACGAGCGGGAGTCGAACCGCCTCAGCTCTCGCTCCGCTACGAGACTCTGCGTGATAAACGGGATTACAGAGAGAAAGTGTTGTAACCCCACAGCCAGAGAGACCGGCTTACCCCTGTATATGTTTGCTTTATTTCGTTAGAGCTGTCTTTACCCCTGCATATTTTTGCTTTGTTTCGTTACAGCGTTCTTTACCCTTGTATATTTTTGCTTTGTTTCGCTAGAGCTGTATTTACCCCTGTATATTTTTGCTTTGTTTCGTTAGAGCTGTCTTTACCCTTGTATATTTTTGCTTTGTTTCGCTAGAGCTGTATTTACCCCTGTATATTTTTGCGTTGTTTCGCTAGAGATGTATTTACCCCTGTATATTTTTGCTTTGTTTCGCTAGAGTTGTATTTACCCCTGTATATTTTTGCTGTGTTTCGTTAGAGTTGTCTTTACCTATGTATATTGTTTCTTTCATTAATTAATTAATTAATTAATTAATTAATTAATTAATTCATTCATTCATTCATTCATGCATTCATTCATTCATTCAGTAGCATGTCCTTTGCAGAACCTCGCTCCCATAACAACCTTCCGGAAAACCTCTCGATCATAAGCAAGATGTCCCGCGTCCGATACACCCATCTGGAGATCATCCGCCACATCCTGCACCCATCTTCTCTTTGGCCTTCCTCTTCCTCTCTTCCCAGGCATATACCCCTCCATTATTGTTCTCTCCAAACTTTCGTGACGTTTCAAGTGACCAAAATATTTCAATTTTCTTTGTTTTATCGTCTTTAATAGCCAACCTTCTTCAATATTCAGCTCTTGAAGTATTGATGCATTTGTTTTTTTCCTTACCCAAGATATTCTTAGAACTCGTCTATAACATTTATATTCAAGGGCATTTATGCGCTGCTCAGCTTGTTTAGTAAGTGTCCAGGTCTCACAGGCGTATGCTGCAATGGGAAAGATTTTGCTCTTAAAAATCTAATTTTTGAAGTTCTGTCTGTCCCATTCCATAATTTATTAAGTTGTTTTAGTCTTTGAAGAGCAATTGATAGTCGTCGTTTAATTACTTTCATTGTGTCACCGTTGTTGGTAATCAATGACCCAAGATTTTCAAAATTTTCCACCACCTACAATTTTTCCTCATTAACATATATTTATTTCTCCATAGTGGTTTTATCTGTACGCATTATCTTTGTTTTTGCTATGTTAAGATACAAGTTGTGATTTTCACTATTCAATCTTTACCCTTGCATATTTTTGCTTTGTTTCATTAAAGCTGTCTTTGCCCCTGTATATTCGAATTTATTTCTTTACAGCTGTCTTATCTTAACTCGTTGTACTGTAATTTTACACTGTCTATCTGTAATTGGTTTCTCTAACCATTTAGGGCTGTGCATCCTCAGCTTACTCGTCTAGCACTTTAGGAATGTTTATCTAAATCTCTATTCTCTTAAACTGCCAAAATTAACTAGTTCATCTTCACCTGGTCTCTCTAAATTTGACTGCTTATCTTGAATTAGTTTCTCTAATTATTTAGGACTGTCTATGCTTAACTTACATGTCAAGCACTTTAGGAATGTTTATCTATACATCTATTATCTAAAACTGCCAATATTAACTAATCCATCTTCAACTCGTGTCTCTAACTTGTATTCGTACATGATAAAATCAATCAATAAAGGCAGAAACATTTATTTAACATGTCAACAGATTAAACTTTAATGTGTTGCCAAACAAAAAACAAAACAAAAACAATAATTTTTCATTTTCAACTGTGATAAATCAAGCCACGCGGTTCACGTTTTTGAGCTCATTTTCTCTCTGGATAAATAAGCTTTCGAAAATCCATTCATGTTAAAACAAACAGTGATAACAATTTCCTGAAAGAAAAAATTAAATAAATTAAAAAATAGATTCATACAAACAAAACAAAGCAGCACTCGAGATATGCTGAAAACTACAAGTTCTCGCTTGTTGTTGGTGCAATTAAAATGTTGATTAGAAATTGCATGAAAGGCTGTAACGTGGAAATTACAAAAAAATGCAGAAAATTCCATGTTCTATTGTCTATAAAACAAATATTAGTCAATTAAAGAGAAATCGTCTTAATTCAAATAATTGATCAAAACACTGGCAATGGACATTGGAAACAAATAGACATGCAATCTGAATTGGCTACTTAAACCGAAAGAAAACATTAATGCGTTTCTACAGAAATCTTCATCAACGAATACTCTTCACTCATTCATCGGCTGCCGTGAATTAATTCGGTTTGTAAGGTATCTTTCGATTAAATTGAGTTCCATTGAGTCAAGAACTGACATGACAGCACTCGGGCATTTCCACCCGTGCTCCGTTGTCATCTTCATCAGCCAGCGAAGAGTCCCAATACTATTGATGCCAGTGACATCTGTTATGCCTTTCTTTCCTCTGAGTAAAGTATGATTTACTGTGTTATACATCGAGCATAAGATCAGAGAGGTGAATCACAAAAATTGAACTTTGGCATTTCACATCAGCAGGTGACAGTTCTACTGTCTAACAAAGAGACAATATGACAACTCAATAGCTAAAACAAATCTGTTAATTGAGTAAGTGCCAAACAAAACATAGGTGGGGTCCAAACATGTTACACAATCAAATGAATTAGTATTATAATATAATATAAACACCTTAAATGTTTATTTAGTGAATATATTCCGAAAAAGTAAAGAACAAATGATCAGTTTTCGATGTAGTCACCACTACGAACAATGCAAGTCCTTCCAGCTCCTAATAAAATGCTTGGATTCCTGTAGAAAGCAATTCTATTGGTCGCGTGTAACCACTCATAACGTCCACCTGCTGTATCTCTTCATCGAACCGAAAAGTCTGTCACAGAAGTCACACAGTTTTGAAACTTCCTACTCCACTTATACTCTTGCTGGACTGACAGAGATGCATCACCATACTGGACCTTCATTCACCGATAAATTTCTATATGTTTCATCCCTTCACTGATCAAAAGAATGGTTGGTGAATGTCAAAAGTGGGGACGGCCATCTATAAACTGACCTTATGACGGCACCGTGTTCGTCTGCACCGTGATGTCACATACTGAACACTCTTGACATCCTTAACAACAATATTGACAGGTTACAAGAAATGGCACGGCTGTTGTAAATTCTACCACACTTTTAAGGTTTTAATTTAAATTCCCCTTGTAAATTGCCATTCGCTGAGCATTGAAATTGCGACAGAAATCATGAAACAAAACATATAATATGATGACCCTAGTATGGCGATATATCGTCTTAAATCCAAAAAGGGGGAGGGGGTCACATTTGGCGATATATTACACTTGGCACTGGATCAGTTAACCTATTAACCAGAAATCACATTCCACTCCTGGAATTTGGGTGACACTTGTCCAACCAGCCAATCAACAAAGAATCCAGCCAGTAAAGCAACCAATCAACCAACAAGCAAGCAAGCCAGTCAACCAACCAATCAAGAAGTCAGCTAGCCAATCAAACAACAAAACAAACAGCCAGCCACCCAACCAACCAACCAATCAATAAAACCAAGAATCCAGCCAGTCAAACAACGAATCAAGAAGCCAGCCAACTAAATAACCAACCAACAAAATACCCAACACGTCCCAAAGTGCGGCAAACGATCCTTTCCACTATTTACATGCATAGCCATAAAAGATACTAAGTTGATTTTCTCGTAAATAACACACTAATAACCAAACCATTCTAACCCAGTATGGAAAATTCGAGATTTCCACATATGACTGAATGAATGAATGAATGAATGAATGAATGAATGAATGAATGAATGAATGCAGACCCCAGTGCTCGTCGGCTGGGTTTCAATGCAAATGACTTAGCACAATTCATATTTCGTCCTTATTCCGAAAACTACCACGTCTCCGCGACTGATTGACCGAGTGAGTGAATGACTGAAAGAATGAATGATTGCTGTTATATAAAGCCTCGCTCAAGTTCTCATCGGTCCGGCTGTCCTCATACATAACTTAGTACTTATCCCATTCTTCTCAATGATAGGGACTTCCAAGTTTATTACATCAAACACACGACAACCATCTGAGTAATGCTGGGCGTTCGGCTCTCGCGGGGTAGGACTGTCAGACCTGATGATGAATTTCAGCAGATCCTGGCGCCGGGACGCGCTTGTCTCTGTCAACCGACATTTGCTTCACTCCGGGCAGATGTGAGGGCCGGCAGCCAACTATTCCCTGTGTTGCTGTGAGCATGTAGGGGTGGAGTTTGTGGCCTGGTGCTAAAGTGTAGCAGTGGATGCGCCTAGACTTTATTCAGACGAGTTTATACAACGAAAGAAGTTCATAGACGACAAGAAGGCATGTTTTAATCACTAATTTCATTTTTCTTCATTGGTTAATTGATTTTGTTTTTTGATCTGGGGCAAAAAGAAAAACCTCTAACCTGCACAGTTCGCGGTCATTGCACTAGCCATGCGGCCTTAATTCCTCAGGCTCAAGACTCCCCTAGGCTACACCACAGGGTACTACAGACAGTAGATGACAGTTTACAGGTTGTTGGTTGGTTTAGTTGGCTGTCAGCACTCTCTTAGACTGAGTTTTAACTCTTTAAGTCCGATGTTGAGCCGAGAAAACCCCTTGGATATATCGGAGTGAGGTTAATGCACAGATTTTACTCCTTCATGGTACCTAAGTACGCTCTTTACAGGAATTGCGTTGCAGATCTTTTCTTCACCCCTCGAACACAGCAACACGCGCGGAGGTGGGGAATTGCTGAAACTTTGAGTCTCGGGAGAGGCACTTTCTTGTATTCAACAACCTATTGTCAGCATGCCAGTCTCCCTGGTCTAGGCGTTACACGACTTTTTCCGTAATCCCGTATACTCTCATGAGTAACGTGACGTGCGCGAGAATCGGTAGCGGTTCTCTCCGCGTCGGTAACTTACGGGGTATGTGAGCCGGCCGCTCAGAAAGCAATGGCAAACTACTGAGTGTAATCTTGCCAAGAAATAATCAATCAGCTGAAAGATGCTGGTGTTGACAGCGATGTCCTGTAAAGGAAATGCGAAAAAAAGAAATGTCAGCATCGATTACAACTGGCTCGTGTTTGGTGCACAACAATTATGAATGGTTCATGTTTGGTGCGCATAGATAAGAATTAGTTCATGTTTGGTGCTCATAGATAAGTATTATTTCGAGTTTGGCGCCGTAGAATTTGTTCATGTTTGTTGCGCCACGATTACACATGGTTAATGTTTGGTGCCCATTGGTTAGAATTGGTTATCTTTGGTGCTCATCGCTTTTGTTCATGTTTAATACATACCGATAAGAATTAGTTCATGTTTGGTTGACATAAATTAGAATTGGTTCACGTTTGGTGCACATCAATAAGAATTGATTCATATTCAGTGGGTATCGGTTAGATTTGGTTCATGTTTGGTGTGCATTGATTAGATTTGGTTCAAGTTTGGTGTGCATCGATTAGATTTGGTTCATGTTTGGTGCGCATCGATTAGAATTAGTTCGTGCTTGGTTGTGCTTGCATGTTGTAATGTATACTTTATAATATGAATAATATACTCGATGTGTATATACAATAAAGTCTAGCGTTCGGTGTCAGCCGATTGTCGGAGTTTAACAATGGCCTTGTCTCTGATGGTTTCGACTGAATTTCTTCTTCTTCTTCTGCGTTCATCCGGAGTTTTTTTCTCCGGATGTGATTGCGTTGTGCCTGTTTACAGCAGAGCTGCGTTCTTGCGCCGTTAGGCGGACACATCCGACTTCTGCGGGCATTTGTTGACCGGGTTAACCTTCCCGGGGTGACTGAATTTGATCTTCTGTATTCAGTGTATGAGGTTCCGACTGTATTTGATTTCTTGTATTCAATGTATGAGGTTCCGACTGTATTTGATCTCCTGTATCCAGTGTATGAGGTTCTGACTGTATTTGAGCTCCTGTATCCAGTGTATGAAGGCTTCCTGGCCCAGAGGTTAATGACTGTTCTCCGTAATCTCGTATACTCTCGTAAGTAACGTGAGGGCGGTGAGAATCAGCGGTGGTTCGAATCGCGTCGGTAACTTACGGGGTATGTGAGCCGGCCGCTCAGAAAGCAATGGCAAACTACTGAGCGTAATCTTGCCAAGAAATCAACAATCAGCTGAAAGATGCTGATGTTGACAGCGATGTCCTGTAAAGGATATGCAAACACACACACATATATATATATATATATATATATATATATATATATATATATATATATATATATATATATATATATATATATATATATATATATATATATATATATATATCCAGTGTATGAGATTGGAATCAAGAGCCTGCAGGTCGCAAAAGAACAGCCCTACCACCAATAAGAATCAAACCCAGACCCATCGGGTGGGTATAAGAGTCCAATAATCACCACTCCATCACAGCTCCTAGACAATTACAGCTATATCAGAACCGTTTACAATAATTGTTCCCCGAGAACGCACTTTAATCAACGATAAAAACGTTATAAGGATACAGAAATACCTGCTTAGATCTGTCATGCGCTGAACAGTGCTTCGTTTGTTTGAAGACTACAGTATCACAACTGTCTCAACAGTCATCGTTTATTACAGCACTAGAAGGATGAGACACACGAACACTCGCCGGCCAAGATTATGTGTCAGTGATTCTCAACATTTTAAGAGTTGTGGCACACAGGTCTGTTGCATATCCTACACAGGACGTCGCGGACGTCTGAACGACCGGCACCTATGCCATTTCATTAAAAAAATCAACGCAATGCGGTCTGCTGCCAAAACGAACCGCGTCCGTAACTTCTTCGCCACGGAGCCTGGCAACACACAAGTTTTTTTTTCGTATATCCTTTACAGGACATCGCTGTCAACACCAGCATTTTATCGCTGTCGTTGATTTCTTAGCAAGATTACGCTCAGTAGTTTGCCATTGCTTTCTGAGCGGCCGACTCACTTATCCCGTAAGTTATCAACGCGGCGAGAACCGCTTCCAATTCTCTCGCGCTGCAATACCCTACGTGGATAAACGTGATTACGGAGAAAGTTGTTTAACACCTAGGCCACGGAGAGCGGCAACACACAAGTACTAAGAGGTAATTTCAGGTTAACACGATAATTTGTTCTGCGCTCGTTTGCTTCGCCTCCAGCGTAGTCCACACACGTATTACTGCTTCTAGTGCATTGGACTGATGTTTGTGTGTGGATTAGCTTTCCCTATTACTAGTGTACCTCGCCTTCAGGGGAACCCACTCTATGGACCACTGTGGGAACTAATAAAGACAGTGAAGTTGATACAAGAGAGAACATTGCAGATAAAGACAACATATTTCGAGGGATCGAAAGAAGAAGAGGAAGAGGCTGAGTAGATACACGAAGCATATCACAAACTGCCAGAGAGAGAGAGTGAGAGAGAGAGAGAGAGAGAGAGAGAGAGAAAGAGAGAGAGAGAAAGAGAAAGAGAGAGAGAGAGAGAAAGAGAAAGAGAGAGAGAGAGAGAGAGAGAGAGAGAGAGAGAGAGAGAGAGAGAGAGAGAGAGAGAGAGAGAGCAAGTCATCAACTAACGGCTTCTCAGAGGCTACAATACATTAACTCTTTTAGTTCCAGAACGGGATATTGAAGATCACAATCTTTCTCTGAACTTAAAACAACAAGGTAAGAGACAGACATTGTTGGAGATCCATTACAGCAAACCTTCATTGTGGAGACGGCACTTGATTGGTTGATTGATTGAAACAAAACACACCAATTAAACAAAAATAATGTTCACACGCACAGCTACAATGAAACCAATTCTGACAATCGACATTGAGTAAATTCAAAACAATGTTTTTTTCGTAGCGGATTTGAATAACGTAACGAAGACGCAAACAATAGATTGCACGATTTATTGCATAATATATTTCACTACATCTCATCAGGTACATACTGCAGAAATAACATAATATTAAACTACAATAATAAGATAAATCCCTCAAGGGGGATTTAGGCAACACACAAATTCACATTTCAATTAAAATAGGCTACCAGGCCAATTTTAACATATTTATGATTAATTTTACAATTTTTAATTCATGAAATTATCACAAACTGTGAATGCCTTACTTCCTCACTCAGCAACATTGGAACTGCTCAAACGATGTGAGACCGACGTTGGCCATAGCAATAAAAGTGTTACGTGGTATTAACAGCCGACGACACAACACCAGGTATGAGATTGAACTACCATGTTTGAGAATATGCACGTGGTCTATGGCTACAAGCGGATGTGGGTCATGGGCCGTTTCTCAATCAATAAAGAAGAATATCTGGGCTTTTAAGTTTACATTTTACAAAACAGTTTTGAGAATCAATTAAATAGGTTCTGTCTCCACAATGAAGGTTAGGTGTAATGGATATTCTTTTGATGTTATTTTCCCACACGTATCATTGTCTAACTTTTACTCGATTGCCTTCATCCTTATCCTCCCGTATGGTTGTATCTTTTAACGTGGCCGAAATATTTCACTTGATTATTGCGTATTTCTTCCAGGAACCCTTTTGTTTTTCATTCTCAGTTTTTTGATAACCTCTGTATATTGACCTTTCTTGTTTCCATGAAATAGGACACATTCTTCTGCATATCCACATCCCCAGGGCCTCTAGTCGACTTTCTAATTGTTTGTTCATTGTTCTTAGTAATATAATGAACGAAGAAGAAAACAAATACCGACATTCTACAAAATCTAAATATCGAAGCAAATTATCCCATGAACAGCCTCTTGTCTCAGACACTGAAATACTTTGGCAATACGAAACGTCACCGTGGTTAGGGAAGAAGATTCATGGAAGGAATGGTTCCTGGTAGAAGAGACGGAGGTAAATCGGCACGACGATGGACATAGGTCATTGAAGGCATCTTGGTTTTAAAAAAATGCTCTTCAAAAAGGGAGAGAATAAACACTATGAATAATCACCAGTCCAAAACATACACAAGGGAATTAATCAATGGGGATGCCAGATTTCTCTAGTATCCTCTGACCAAGTGTAGAAAGTAACAGAACACTCCATGCTATGGGTGGGATTGAAAGAGAATAGCTTATCAGACATCGTTCACACATCTTATGTCGGAATGATTTAATGCCAACTATTCCACATATACAACCTTGCACAACTTGCGCTCTGGACATCCAGTTTTTCGCCCTTACCTGAGAAATTTCTTGGTCGGTTAATGAATCCGATTCCACTGCACAAGAGATCAGGATAACGCGTGATATTAATCACAGTTGTTTCTTGGGAAAATGTACAGCTCTATGTAGGGAATGAACCCTGTATCTTATGAGACAGGCCAACCTCTCAGTTACGGCTCTCCCTTTTTTTTTCTCCATAAAACGTCACAAATGAGAGAATAATACCATTCTTTGGTTTCCTATTTTGTGTAAAACGTCACAACTGAGAGAATTATACCATTCTTTGGTTTCCTATTTTGTGTAAAACGTCACAACTGAGAGAATTATACCATTCTTTGGTTTCCTATTTTGTGTAAAACGTCACAACTGAGAGAATTATACCATTCTTTGGTTTCCTATTTTGTGTAAAACGTCACAACTGAGAGAATTATACCATTCTGTGGTTTCCTATTTTGTGTAAAACGTCACAACTGAGAGAATTATACCATTCTTTGGTTTCCTATTTTGTGTAAAACGGACAGCTAAGGAAATTATACCATTCTTTTGTTTCCTATTTTGTGTAATACGTCCCAACGGAGAGGATTATACTATTCTTTTGTTTCCCATTTTTTTTTGTAAAACGTCACAACGGAGAGGGTTATACCATTCGTTGGTTTCTTATTTTGTGTAACATGCCACAACCGAGATAAACATATTATTATTGTGTCTCCTGTTTTGTATAAAACAGAAAAAAATGAGGGGATTATACAATTTTTTTGTTTTTGTTTCCTGTTTTGTATAAAACGTCACAACTTTATTAGAAAGCCGTCTTCTCGAATTAATGCTGAGAGTTGGACTTTCAAACAACGCCTACCCCACTCAAGCTCATGGACTTTCAAAGATCTAATTATGGATGCCCAAGATATACATTCTGAGAACCGCTGGGAATCCAGGGGGAATCAAGAACAAACCAGGGTTGACTTGTAATTCTTGGTGATGTTCAGAATTAGCTTAGATATTCTTTCTCCGAGAATAAGTGGAAGGTAAGGATTTAGAGTTTTCACATATGCTGCAGAATTACAGAGGAAGTGACGCTGCGGGAGGTAAGGGAAAGCACCCCACTGTCAGAATTATAACTTAGCGTAATAATTTCATGAAGATGGATGGTAGTTGATTGTTGAGTACACAAGGCGAGGAGGAAACGAGGGCAAGCAATCTTTGTTTACACGTAGATAATAGGAAGCTCATTTTAGTATTTGAGTTTTGAGATACTAGGATTGTGGGGTATGACTTCTTCAATGATGTTTAGTACAATAGGACATCGGCTTCCGACGTCCAGAGTCTCAGTGTTTCACCTATACGGTAGGGTATATTAC
Source organism: Cepaea nemoralis (assembly GCA_014155875.1). Taxonomy (NCBI): domain Eukaryota; kingdom Metazoa; phylum Mollusca; class Gastropoda; order Stylommatophora; family Helicidae; genus Cepaea; species Cepaea nemoralis. The sequence continues at coordinate 261,052 of JACEFZ010025174.1, read as the reverse complement.
ATTTCTGTCGTGGAGGTTTGCTGCAAAGCGAAACGGGACCAGAAGTGTGTCTCATTATTCATCTACATTATCATCTTATCTGTCTTCTTCTTAATGAAGTGCGGTGAGTCATCAAGCCACGGAGACTGTCTTCTCAGCCTTGCTCGCCTCTTTTTCTCCTCCTCCTCCTCTTCTTCCTCCTCCTCCTCCTCCCCCTCTCTCTCACCCTCACTTTGTCTTCTACTCCAATGTCTCTTACTTTCTCTTTCACAATCTACCTCACTCTCTCTAGCAATCTCTCATTTCCTTACATTATCATGCTTCTATTTATCTTTCTGTCACCCTCTCTCTCTGTCTCTCTCCCTCTCTCTTTTTCCCCCACCCTCTCTAGCGGTCTCTCTTTTCCCCTAGTTCTCTCAGAGATGGATTGACTTAAATCATCATCAAGTGACATGCCCACTGACGTGGGCGATCATGCTTTTCCACATCTTGCAATCTCCGACGACGGCATATACTATGTGTGTTGACTCTCTTCCGTTGCATGACTCAAGGCTATCTAGAGTTTTCTGTCGCTGATCTCCTCTATATATCTTTCCACAAATCTTTCCACTTGTCACACCATGTTCCAGTTTATTTTAAAATAAAAACTGCCTGTTTCTGATATATGTGAAAAGTTTCCTTTGCGGCTTGTCCTTCAAAATGTCCACATTGCTCATTTTGGCTGTCCAAGGTATTTTTGCAGCATTCTTCTATAACAAACGTCTCCATAGCTTCCATGGATTTGTTCGCCTTGACTTACACACCTTATCAATTATATTTTTCTCTGTCTATCTTCCCCACTCACTATTAACATGTTTACATCTCCCCTCTTCCTAATCACACAAACATAAATATGGCTCCTCTCCCATTCGTTATCCACAACTTTGAGATCTAACCATTCCTAGGCTCACCCATCGCGGACACGACCCTCCCCCTTCCCATCAACCCCAACCTTCAATCAAAACGCCATATCGATCAGACAATAATAAAACAATAAATGTGATTTCATGTACCAGAGTCAAGTTACCCCAGGACCAGGTCAAATTACCGCCGTCGGAGTGGGGAACCGGCAACCATTGCGCCGTGATGGCCACATTCAGTGCCTCATTAAAAAACCAATTACAACCGCTCAGTTCGGCCAATGGGAGGCGGGGATCACATTGAGTAGCTCAACACTAAAATACTCTTAGTTTGGGCGTGCAAAATGAACATACGTTGATTTAAGTTCCTTCCGGTGGTTGGAGCGGCTTCAAGGTGAAGCGTCCGATTCTATTTCTGCTTACTCTTTGTTCAGATGAAGAACAGTGTGTGTAATTTACGTTTGCCCACAGGAGTCAGAAAACGAGATTTAGTATTCAAAGCAATGAATCCCTGAGTCAATTGACAGACAGTAGCCACATACAATATATTGCACTATTTAGTGCCTGGTATATTTCGCTGCGCCTCGTCAGGTATCAAATATGTCGATTGTCCTCTTTCAAAACGTTTAAATTGCTTTTTGGGGCTGTCCAGCTTCAGCTTTCGTCTGTAAAACACATCTCTGAAGCTACTGGGTTCCTTTTTTGTTGTTGCTTATGCACTAATAGCCCAAGATTCACAGCCGTATAGTAAAACTGGCTCTATGTAACATCCAATAATTCTTTTTTTTTTTTCCTAACGTCCATTGACAAGGATTTATTGCAAATGCTGTTCTTCATTTGATACAAGGCAGTTTTCCTGGTCCTATTCTGTTCTTTATCTATGCGATACATCTTCCATCTGATGCTGTCCATGTGCCTAGATATCTGAATTTCTGCACTTGCCCCAAAATAACGTCCTGTACTTTAAATGCACATTTAGGCACAATCTGTTTCTTTGAAATCACCAAGATTTCTATCTTTCTATTATTCAAACTATGGCCTTTTTTTTTCACTTTCTACAACCAGTGTCTATCATTTCCTGTAAATCCTTCTGATTTGTTGCTTGTCAAGACGGTGTCATCAGCATAACGTAAGTTATTTACATTATGTCCATCAACCAGGATCCCTGGCATATTTTCTGTAGATCTCATTATATATTCACTGTACAATGAGAACAAATCAGGAGACATAGCACAACTTTGTGTGACACCCTCCTTTATACACTGAAATGGTACTACCAGGTTGTTGATTCCCATGGCTGTTTGCTGCAGACCTTTGCCGTCAATGCTCAGTTGCTTTAGTAGTTTTATTATTTCCTCATGTTTCACATTGTCAAATGATTTTGTGTAGTCTATGAAGCATAAGTATGGTTCTGTTTGTACTTATATAGCTCTTTCTGGCAGTTTTCTTATATATATATATATATATATATATATATATATATATATATATATATATATATATATATATATATATATATATATATATGAGTCTCTGTGGCGAAGTGGTCAAGCCGTTTGACGCTTGTGGGTTCGATTCCGGGCCGCGCCCTTCGGTTTACGAGTTAAATGCTACGGAGTTTGTGCTTTGTGCGACGCTTTCCGTGCTGCGGAAAGAGACCGAGCCATATGGGATAAAACCCGGTGAAGTGACTGTCGACTCTTATATATATATATTTAAAAGTAAAATAGGCTGCAAAAGGCTGCCAGGCAGTGTGCAAATGATTATTGGATCATGTTATGTGAGTCCATTCAAATCGCAAGTGATAAGGGAAACATAAGAAGGATGTATGAAGGAATAAAGAAAGCCTGTGGTCCAGTGATCAAAAGAAGTGCACCATTGAAAACCTTGACTGGAGAAATCATCACTGACAAAAAACAGCAGATGGACAGATGGGTAGAGCACTATTTGGAGCTTTACTCAAGTGAGACCAACCTAGCGGATGATGCCCTCAACGCCATAGAGGCTCTACCAACTCTTGACCACCTGGACACACTTCCCACCATAACAGAAGTTAAGTGTGCTATAAATGAACTTGCATCTGGCAAGGCTCCAGGTAAGGATGGCATTCCAATAGAGGTTATCAGGAGTGGGCAAGACACACTCACTCTACAGATCCACCAGCTAATAGAGCTATGCTGGCGAGAAGGACAAGTCCCACAGGATTTCAAAGATTCAAGCATCATAACACTGTACAAGAACAAGGGCGACCGGAGCGACTGCAACAACTATAGGGGTATCTAACTTCTGTGTATTGTTGGAAAAGTATTTGCCAGAATTGTTCTGCGCAGACTTCAAGTCCTAGGAGATCAAGTCTACCTCGAATCACAGTGTGGCTTTCGACAAAACCGGTCTACCATTTATATGATATTCTCATTGCGACAACCACTGTTTATTGCCTTCATCGACCTCACAAAGGCATTTGATTTGGTCAGTCGTGAGGGTCTGTTCAAGGCACTAAAGAAGATTGGCTGCCCACCAACTCTTCTGTCCATTGTGGAATCGTTCCACACAGGCATGAAGGGTATAATCAAGTTTGATGGTGCAACTTCTGAAGAATTTGCAATCAAGAGTGGAGTTAAGCAAGGTTGTGTACTAGCTCCCACCCTCTTTGGAATATACTTTTCACTTCTACTGAAATATGCCTTTCGTGAACAGGATGGTGGTATATACATTCACTCACGCTCAGATGGCGGCCTTTACAATGCTCAGAGATTGAAGGTCAAGACCAAAATTAGGAGGGTACTGATCAGAGAGTTGATTTTTGCAGATTATGCTGCAATTACGACCCACTCTGAGGAAGAATTACAATGTCTACTATCTGCATTCTCCAATGTTTGTTCTGAATTTGGTTTAACAATTAGCAAAAAGAAGACACAGATTATGTCACAAGGTGCACATGGGGTACCATCAATCTTTATTGACGACGCAGAACTAGAGATGGTAGACCATTTTACATATCTAGGATCAGTGGTAAATAGCAAATTATCCCTAGCTCAGGAAATCAACATCCGGATTGGTAAGGCAGCAACAACAATGAACAGGTTAAAAAAAAGAGTCTTGGAGAACAGGAAGCTTACTGCAAAAACAAAAGTCCTTGTCTATCAAGCCTGTGTCCTTAGTACTCTTCTTTATGGCAATGAAACCTGGACAACTTACTCACACCAAGAGAAACATTTAAAGAGCTTTCATATGCGGTGTCTACGAAGAATTCTTGGTATTAAGTGGCAAGACAAAATCACAAATACTGAAGTATTGGAAAGATCAGGTTGTGTGACAGTTTATTCCATGCTCAGTCTTCGTAGACTTAGATGGATAGGACATCTTAGGAGGATGGTAGAATACCAAAGGGCATCTTTTTTGGTGAATTACAGATGGGTAAGAGATCTCAGGGTCGGCCTCTACTACGATACAAAGATGTGTGTAAGCGGGACATGATTGATACAGGCATTGATAATGCACATTGGGAGCAAGTCGCCGCTGAACGTGTTGCATGGAGGGCAAACATTAGAAATGGAATAAAGACAAAGGAGAAAATTATTGCAGATAAGTCACACACCGAGCGTTTGAGACGTAAGATGGTGCATGATGGTGGAAATGACCACGTGTCAGTGCATGATTTACGTATAAGCTACACAAGCTATAGCTTGGGGCCCCCAAGAAAGTGGGGGACCCAAAAACTATTGTACGAGTGAGCAATTTGTCACTGACATAGAATATCTGGACTTATAAAGAAAGGGCCCCATATTTCAAATAGCTTAGGGCCTTATCAAGTCTAAATCCGGCCCTGCCACGTGTTCACATGCACCCACTGTGAACGGACATTTACAGCGCAAATTGGCCTTATCAGTCACATTCGCTACCACCATAGGTAAAAGTTGTTATACCTTTTTAAAGCACAAACTATCGTCTGTTAAGATTGCAAGGTGCAATTATATATATATATATATATATATATATATATATATATATATATATATATATATATATATATATATATATATATATAGTATTGTGTATGCCCTTAAATGAAGACCGTGCCAGGCTAAAGGAACATGTGTGCTTCAACGCCCGACCAACTAGCCACCCCAAGAACATAAAGACGTCATATATCCCGACCTAATTTAGCCACGCTATGTGAAGCGAGGAGGGACCTAAACAGTCAACGCATTCCACAGCATGACTCCCATGCAGACAAATGGACGCGTCTTGGCCACTGGAGGCAAACCGTACTAAGTATGACACGAATCGTAACACAATTTCTCCCAGCTCTGACGGTGTTTATGTCACCACAGGTGGATAGAGTCGTAAAAAAAAGGACTGGGAGATAAATCCTGCGCCCCTCTGGAAGTCATAAATTACTGAGGGGTATGTCTACCAGCAACGTCTTAGTTACTGAATGTCAAGTGAACCCAAGGGGAGAGACAAGCGCGCTCAGATTTTGCTACGTATATGTGGCGGATACAGACAGGTGGGGCAGGTATAACGTATGGAGTGATATAGGAAGGCAGGCAGACAACGCATAAACAGACAGAGGGATGGACAGACCGACGGATTGGAAGGGAGGGAGATGACAAGACTAACGGACAGACGGCCGTCGGATAACAGACGGCCGTCGGCTAAACAATGTAAAATAACACAAAGTAATGCAGCTTTACAGAACAGAATTATGCAAAAAATACAAGGACGTTGCGGCGACTAGCCTTCATCAGCAAACAAATACATACACAAAACTTAACATATAGTCACGGAGAAGGCCCTCAGGTGACTACATTAACGCATAAGGGCGGGATGAGACGAATACAAAGATGAAAAAATGAGAGCAATGAAGAGATAAACAGACAGACAATCGGACGGACGACCGTCGAATAAACAGACTGACGGAAGGACAGACGGTCACGGATAAACAGACTGACGGACAGATAGACGCCATCGGATAAATGTATTGACAAACGGATAGGCTAACAAGACAAGCATGCAGAATGACCGACAGACAAACAGACAGGGAATATGGATGAATTGCTGGTCGGACAAAAAGACACACGGATGGTGGGAAAAGTGAAAAAAAAGGAGGGGGGGGGGGAAGGGGTAGACAGACAGACAACTAAACAGAAAAAATAGACTGACAGCTAGATAGAGGGACGGAAGGATAGAATGAAAGAACGAACGAACGAACTGTATTTTGAAAGAATCAGAAATTTGGCACGCAGGCCCGTCATACACTCAGCCCTTGAAACCACTTTCGTACATCGATAATCTATTGTGTATGTTACATACATATAGAGGAAGAAAAAACACACACACACACTGATGAGTAGCTTGCCGGACAAACAGACAGATATACGGACGAATAAGCGAGGGCAAAACCATTCCTCAGTCTGCTTGGGGTCATCCATGGGTAAAGTGGGGTATCCGTAAAGAACAAGGTACAATGAAATTATGTTTGCGCGTGTCAGACCGAGCTTGAGAGCAGCCGACAGCTATTTGTTGTCCTAAGCTCGCGACCTTAGCCAGGGGATCTCAAGATTACGACAATGGCTACGGTCACCGAGCCTACGGACACTGCGAAAAGAAAAACGACAGACTGCCTTCTTTATAGATGCTTAGAAAACTAGCATTCAAACAATGTGAGAAGAGAGATGGGCATGACGGAAACATTATCCACAGGACAAGGCACAGGAGGGTAAGAGAGGATACAATGTATCTACCCGACAGAACATAGAGAGACACCGTGAAGCAACACCTGGAACGAAAACACAAAACCTCGGGTACATCAGTATACTTTGATGGTCGGACGGACAGACAGACAAAACACAATGTCTTTTAATAGAAAACTACTGCTACCAATTGGATACTAAGGTAATAGAAGGCTATCTGCCGGTCTGGAGGCAATGTGTTCGAACTCCCTTCTAGGTGCTGGTTACTTGTATACTGATCTGATCGTCCAGGCTGTCCCAGCCTCAGGTGTAAAGTAAACAGTTAAGGCAAATTCAAGACGCTATAAAGCGCACTGGGCATATGGTGCGATCCATATATTTCTATAAATAAATAAGCTCATAGCAAGTGACAAAGTCTACATCACACCAGCCACATGTACTACCCAGTCCATCGAATGGCACCCATTTATGAGATAGCTGACCTGAGAGCTCATTTCAGTTTTAAATATCCATTTCAATGCGTGGCAAACTACTGAACGTAAACTTGCCAAGAGATCATAACAGCAACAGAAAAAAGAAAGCTGGTGTTGACTTCGAAGTCCTGTAAAAGATATGCAACTAACTTTAACTTCAATGCGGGTTCGAACCTAAAACCACAGAGGCCTGCGGCGAGCATTTAACCAGTACTCTACCGTCGCTCCACGAGCTTCCAGATTATCCAAGCTCAAAATGGTACCAGAATATTAATGGCAAGTAAAGGCAGCCCGTGCGTTATTGACCACATCATAAAAGTGCCGATTGGTCTAATAAATATGAAATTAGCACCATATAGCCAATACGCCGCATGGTGTGAATTGTGGCCCTTAACTATACTTTACTTCACTTTACTTTATAATCCAAGGACGAGCAAATAAATTTCTGCCCACAAACCCAGACTTGAAAAGTGTGTTGTCTGCATAAACGAACAGACAGACACTTGTGACAAAATGTGTCACCGGAACTCGCTCCAGACAAGATGGCCACTCGTGTGAAGAGTTCAGTAAACATGCCGATCTCTGCTCGCAGGAGAGGTCTGTCAACAAGCGTTTGGAGTGCTGTCCCCTCTTTAGCGCTCATTTGATAGGCCGAGCCTCCATCGAGGAAAAATATAGACTCCGAGATAAAGAAAAATATAATTGCGCGGTAAAATAATGATAGATAAATCTTAGGATTTATGATGCCGGGATTAACTCTTGGTTATTGTTACATTGAAGTAATTCATATTTAGGGTATAAGGGGTTAAAGTAACAGATATGTCAGAGAAGTTTCATGCTATAAGAAGCAGTAAATAGAAGGTATTTTAATTATATAAAAAGGGAAACCGTGGTTGGGTAACCTCTGAATGTTAATATATATAACCCTGGTTTAATGCGTGTTGCACATTTTTTTCTGCAGTATTCACCCGACGAGATATGGGGAAATGTGGCGGGCACTAAATTGTGCATACTATAGTTTGTGTTTTCTGCAATAAAATATTTGAAGTCCTTCTGTCATGACAGAGTTATGAATAGGGTGCGTGTCTACGTGACTGGCGTGGAGGAGAAGGATATCGCGAAAAGGGCGCACATGTTAATTGTCATACAAAACACACGAACAATGAGATGTTATTACTATAAGCCGAATCCAGTAAGGGAATCATGGACATTTGGGGACCCGACCTCCAGACAGACACCTCGTAACTGTCAGGATCCGTATGCAGGCATATTGCGAAACCTTGGAAACAAAGTCGCTTAAAAGTCGACAGGGTCGACTTCATTGCACCAGATTTTTTTTAAAATCCCATATGGCTCAGTCTCATTCCGCAGCTCGGAAAGTGTTGCACAAAGCACGAACTCCGTAACTCTAGCGACGACCCTCAGGAGTCTCCGAAAAAATGCACTCGTGAACTGAAGGATGCGGCCCGGAATCGAACCAACAACCTTCAGAGCCCGAGTCAGACGGCTTGACCACTTATTGCGGAGCCTTGAGTATGACGGTCCTGCGTTGGTGTTTAGGTTGTGAAGAATATCTAATATATATATATTTATATATTAGATTGACGTGCTGCGAACATGAACTTAATAGAAAGAACAGGTATGTTGTTGTAGAGGACGGAAGACACCCCGCGGTATGGTAAACGGAGTACTGGATGGTCGAGAATGCACCGGGATAATAGAACAACTCTGCAGCTGGACAGATGCATGGCAGTCACTGGACGCGACAGTGTTAAATGGCTGTCCAAGAGCAAGGGAAAAATTTTCCTGCGAAATGTGGAAGGTGTGGGGAAACCATTACATATCACATATCTTCCCAAGAAATCAAGAAGGGAAACATTTGAAGAATCAGTTATAAGAAGGTCACAACTTATATGCATTGGTTACGTAATGAGAAGAGGGACGTTGGAGAAAGTCGTGATGACAGGGAACATTAGCGTTGGAATAGGCAGGAGCAGTCCAAGGGAGATGATGCTGGATGGAGTGGGGCTGTGGCAAGTACGGGTGTCATCAGCGGTGTTGATCCACAACACCTTGAGACGAAATATGCGGAACTTCATGAACGCCTACGCTAGTTAGCGCTAGACATAATGATGATATACAAAGACACTCACATGAAGTCCTGCTGGTCTCAGCTCGTAAGATAGATGATGTGGGATGGTGTTAGAAATTGACGTACATTAGAGAAAGACTACATTTGATCAAGTCTAATGATGTATGAAAGACACAACACAGGAAACCTAACACATGTCTGCTTCTGTATCTATGGAATTCACCTCACTCAGCCGCCCATGAGTTAAATCATGATCAGTAAACTGATTCATCATACTGCTTTTATATCGTCATCCGTTTTCAGAATTCTAGTATGAACCTTAGGCCTATCCACGTCAATGTGGAAGCACTAGATTCGAGTTTCGCTCTCGTTTGAGCTCGTCAATAGTTCATTGGTTCAGGCGTGGGTTGGGATGTTTGTGTATATGGGTAGGGGTGTGTGCTTAAGGGATGTGTGGCTGGGGGATGGGTGGTTGGGTAGAGAATGTGTGGGTGGGTGATTGTATATGAGTAAGGGTGTGTGGTTAAGGGATGTTTGGTTGGGGGATGGATGGGTAGAGGATGTGTGGGTGGGTAGAGGATATGTGGGTGGGTGAGTGTGTGTAGGTTAGGAGATGGTGGGGGATGTTTGTAGGGGTGGGCTCGGGATCTGTGAGTGGGCTGGGGGAGATGGGAGATTATGTGGCTGGGTGCGGAATTTGTGTGTGGGTAGGTGCGGATTATGTGAGTTGACGGGGAGATGTGTGTGTGTGTGGGGAATGTGTGGCTGAGGAATGTGTGTTTGCCTGGGTGATTGGAGGTGTGTGGGTGGAGGAGGATATGTGGGTGAGTGATTGTTGGTGGGTAATGGGACGGGTAGAAGATGTGTGTAGGTGGGTGGATGTGTGTGGGTGGGGGATGTGTGGGTTGGGGAATGTATGTGTGCTTGGAGTGTGGGTGGATGGGGTGTGTGATGGGTGAGAGGTGTGTGTGAGTGGGGAGATGTGTAGGTGTAGGGATGTGGTGGATGGGTAGGGGCATGTATGTGTGTGTGGGTTATGTGTGTGGTTGGGTGGTGGAGTTGTAGTGAATGGGAGATGTGTGGGTGGGTGGTTGATGTGTCTTATAACATAGTAATATGCATTGTTTATGTTTACAAAATTCATGTGACAATGTTTTTTTCCTATGCACTGTTGATGAAAGAAAGATGAGTGATTGGAAGGGTCGAATATAAGACGGGCCTGCGTGCCCAATTTGATACCCTTTGAAAATAAATTCTGTTCGTTCGTTCGTTCGTTCGTTCATATCCTTGACCGGAGCCTGAAACAAACCCCGGATCACTGGCGTGTGAAGCGGGTGTGTAAACACTAGACCACGCGGCACACGCTGGACACGGTCAAATTATCACAACAGAATATTACAACGTCACCCATCGTAGGCTGTAGCTCAAGATTTGCCCGATCGCCGCGACTGACGTCCGTCAATCGACGTGGACCCGAACGATCAGGTCTTCTCACTGGCAAGGCACACCAGGCCGCCTAAAGTCCAGCGAGCAATAATCAAATTGATTTATTTGGTTGTTTCGGGATTTGAGATTTAAATATTGAGCACAACCCCCTACTGGCAACGCTGATCGTATTTTGGTATGAACCTAAGGCCTATCCATATCAATGTGTAATATTCTGTTGTGATAATTTGGCCGTGTCCAGCGTGTGCCGCGTGTTCTAGTGTTTACACACGCGCTTCACACGCCAGTGATCCGGGGTTTGTTTCCGGGTCCGGTCAAGGATATGCACTACTGACGAGCTCAAATGAGAGTGAAACTCGAGTCTAGTGCTTCCACATTGACGTGGATAGGCCTTAGGTTCATACCAAAATACGATCAGCGTTGCCAGTAGTGGGTTGTGCTCAATATTTAAATCTCACATCCCGAAACAACCAAATAAATCAACTTTTCCAGAATGTTTTCTATATACTTGCATGCCAAGTAGCCAACTACTGTAATAGACAGGCATTGTGAAATTGAATACACATATCTTTCCATTAATGTAACTGACATTGTTACACATAACATGTTACACATAACTTACCATTAGCGTACCCTACCATGTGGCATTTTGCACATGTCCCATACTAGAGGTCGGCGTGGCCAATAGGTTAACGCATTCGTGCTTATACTGTCTGTGTTGACAGTGGAGTGGTTGGTTTATGTCAAACATAGGTGAGTGGGACTTAAGTGTTGACTCCCCTTTAAGAAAGAAATTGCAAACTGAACGCAAAATTGACTGTTGAATCATAGGGTTGGTTACAACGTCATGTAAAGGACATGCAAGTAACTTGTTCAGCCTGAATACTGATGTACCAGCAACGTCACATTCCTTATTTGACCACTCAAACATGTTGCATGTTCTGTGCAGGACGGCACAGTCATACCCATGTCGCTTTTCTAGTCACTTTTACGTTAAGAAGCTTCCCATTATTAAATTAGGAAGAACTTGGAAGCAACAGAGGTTTGGTTCCTGAGACGAATGTTGCGAATCTTTTCCTTGCAATGCCAGAGTAACTAACAACGATTGCCTGAAAGAGGTTAATGGAACTAGAACATTATATACCCCGGGAAGCTTAACCCGGTCAACAAAAGCCCGCAGAAGTCAGATGTGTCGGCCTAACGGCGCAAGAACGCAGCTCTACTGTAAACAGGCACAACGCAATCATGTCCGACAAAAACTCTCCGGGTGAACGCAGAAAGAAGAACATTATATTCAACAACAAGAAAGAGGCAAACAGCTTTCTGTGGTCACGTGATGAGAAGGAAGGCATTGAAGAACATCGTGACGACTAGAATGATCAGTTGGAAAACAGGTAGAAGCCGACCAAGAGGAAATGAAGATGGATGGGTTTAGACAGTGGCATGGAGGAATATCTGCAGCAGAGTTGATATAGAAGCTCGAGATTTGTGGTTAGACATGACCGCCTAGGTCAACTGGCAGGGCACTTGATGATGATGATGAGTTTGCCATTGCTGTCTGAACAAGAAATCAACTGATCGGTTTAGGGATTGAATCTACTACCCCTCCCTCACAACACAGAAAGTTTAACAGCGAGATTTCTGAACACTCTGTCCATGCTAACCTTTTACCTTACCACTACTGTACCCAACCATGTGACAATTTATACAAGCACTTTACCACAAATGTAACCCAAAAAGTAACAAATGTTTACGAGTACTTCACCCATAATATAACCACTAATGTGACAGTTGTACAGCTAGCCTCCCTAATGAATCCTGGTATATTATATTACATCAAATTTCCGGCGCGGATGCCAACCGCGGTGAATTACTGCAGCGCCACGGCGAGAAGGATACTATGTCCCTCTTTAGTCCGCCCCATAACAACTCCAACATCCTTGTGGCTGCATGGCGAGAAGAGGGCCGGCAGATTTATGCTTTTATCCGACAGCCACGGAAGGAAATGGCAGAGCTCTAAATGTGATATATTGCCGACACAGTCTGCTGGTTCTACTCGACCTTACACCCTTTGGGTTAGGGAGTTCCTCTGCCCGGGAAACAGCCCTGCTAGTGTTATGGGTTTTGAGATGGCGGTCTGGTTTATATGGGAACTGTTTTATTGCACACCAACACCTCCACAAGTTCTCCAGTCTCCTTTTATATCACACAAGGAGAATCTTAGAACAATGTACAAATTCCGTACCGTCAGTACGGGTTTAGTTGTGAGCATTGGAAATCTATATATACTTTAAATATTCATTTTTGGTCTGCCCCTGTCGCCTAAGGATAGTGACCGCAATTTCATAATCCCGATGTACCTAGTTCACATGGATTTTCTCAACGATACAAGCGTCGGTCGTTTAGAAAGCAATGGCAAACTACTGAACGTAGAATTGTATAGTAAATCCCGAACAGCAAATAAATGCTGGGTTTAATTACGGCGTCCTGGAAAGGACATACAATTACCTTATTTTTTAACTTTACAACTGATGTTCAACTCGACCTAACAACGAATATTCTACTAGATCTCACAACAAATGGTCTTACAACGAATGTTCTACTCGACTTTACAACGAATCTTCTATTCGACCTTACAACTAATGATCTACTCTATCTTACAAGGAATGTTCTGCTCGATCTCACAACGAATGGACTTACAACGAATGTTCAACTCGACCTTACAACGCATGTTATTTTCGACCTTACAACGGATGTTCTTTAGACCTTATAATTAATGTTCTACTCGACATTACAGCTAATATTCTACTCGACTTTACAACGAATGTTCTAGTCGACCTTATAACGGATGTTCTCTAGACCTTAAAACTAATATTTTACTCGACCTTACAACTAATATTTTACTCGACCTTACAACTAATATTTTACTCGACCTTACAACTAATATTTTACTCGACCTTACAACTAATGTTCTACTCGACCTTACATCCTGTTGGAAAGGGAGTCCCTCTACATGGGAAACATCCCTGCTTGTGTTCTAGTTTTGGGATACGGTTTGGTGTATAGGATATCTATTTCACTGGACATCGATCCCCCCCCTCCCCCCCCCCCCCACCACACACACACACACACACACGTATCTACTTATACCTCCGTATGACAGTAGACGGTAATATCTGCTTTCTGTTTGTGCCAACGACCTCTGGCGGATGAGCGCAATTTGGGAGGATACAAACCTTATCCTGGTGCGAGGAAATGCAACTTAAAGACTACATTTCATGACATTGCAGACCAGGCCCTAAGCCTTGGCCAATAACAGGTCTAAGATGGAAGCTTCGACAGGCAGACAGTTAGACCATTGCTTTGCTACAAGGTAGAAAGTTTGTGTCTATCTTCGTCTGGTTGCAATCCCTTAAACTGACCGACATGGGAGACCCTACCTAGTGGCTGCGATATCGTTGGCATAGCTCCTGGGGTCATTTGCACACGCATACCCCTCAACCTCTACACGGCGGAGACTACGGACGAGGTACCCATTTCATAATCTCTTAGAGCCGTACTGGTTGAGCAGTTGATTTCTGCAACTGCTGGGAATTGAAACCACAAATCCACACTGGAGCAAGCAGATAGTCCAACTTCCACAGTGGAACAAGCAGATAGTACAACTCCACAGTGGAACAAGCAGATAGTACAACTCCACAGTGGAACAAGCAGATAGTACAACTCCACAGTGGAACAAGCAGATAGTACAACTCCACAGTGGAACAAGCAGATAGTACAACTCCACAGTGGAACAAGCAGATAGTACAACTCCACAGTGGAGCAAGCAGATTGTACAACTCCACAGTGGAGCTAGCAGATGTGACACAACTCCACAGTGGAGCAAGCACAAAAGAAGGCTTCTTATCACCTTCTACCATTGTTTCAGTCTCTTTATCTTCTTTACACTCTCGAGCGACGGATGGATGTACCAGCGCAAGGACACCAAAGTGTATTTCTCCAGCTGCAAATCTGTCACCTGAACTCTGAAACTAACTACTATACTGTTTTCTGAATCCCTGTGTCGAAGTATATTTGTTCCTGCAGCCAGGAGCTGTCGTCACTTGGAGATGACAGTTTCTAATCCCGGAAAGTAAGCAACCATAGCTTTCAATTTTTATATTGCCTACTTGGACCTCTGATCCTCTATTTCTTTCTTCTACTTGTATGAGCAATCACAATACTTGTGTGTTTGTTTATGAACTATCCCAATACCAACATAGGCATAGAAGTAAAGGTGGTCTGTCTCGGACGAAAACGTGTTTAAGTCGAGGATGGGATATGTTTAAGTCCTGGGTGGGATAGATGTAAAACGAGGATGATGCCATGATTTTGTTGTAAACCACGAGAACTGACCAAGTCAATCCATCTTCGTCACAGACAACCAGCTATGTAAATCCACCAAACAATCCACAGCCTTCCTGGGCAGACAGACAGGCAGACAGACAGGCAGACAGACAGACAGACAGACAGACAGACAGGCGGTACTCTCTTGACAACCAAAGGATATAATCTCGGACTTAATCTTCAATAAGACCTGGTCGATGTACAAAGTTGGGGCAACGACCACAAGACGTTATTAATGTCTCCCCGGACGAGACAATAGTCCAGCTATTTATGACCGCATGTTCTCACTGGCAGAGAGCAGTCTGTGAGGTTTAGGCGATTGGACCTTGCTTGCATGTGGTTTAATGAATCGTTTGTCATCCTGTTTTTTGACGTGTGAGCATGTTATTTGACCTGACAGCAAAGTTCACGCGGAGAACAAAGCTTAAACAGAGAAAGTTGGTTGCATGTTCTTTAGCGGGACGTAGCAGTCAACCACGGCATGTTTTGAATGTTAGTGATTTACCAGGAAAGTTTACGTACAGTAGTGTGCTTTCTTAACAACCGACGCTCATGCCATCGTATTAACACCAGCGAAAGGCGGTCTGTTTAAAATCGCCTGCACTTGATGCTTAGAAAGCGGTATACGGTGATTGCGAATCGCGTTCGTAACCTCTTCGCCACGGTAAAGGAGAATAAAGCTGAGCCTTTGTTTACTGATCCACACTGTCGTTACAGACAGGCAGGCAGACAAACAGACAGGTAGGCAGACTGATCGTGACATACAGACAGACTGATCGAGACAGACAGACAGACAGACAGACAGACAGACAGACAGACAGACAGACAGACAGACAGGTAGACAGACAGACAGTCAGACTAATCGAGAGAGACAGACAGACAGGCAGACAGGAAGACTGATCGAGACAGACAGACAGACAGACAGACAGACAGACAGACAGACAGACAGGCAGACAGGTAGGTAGACAGGCAGACAGACTGATCGAGACAGACAAACAGACAGACAGATCGAGACAGACAGACAGACACACAGACAGACACACAGACAGGCAGACAGACAGACAAATCGAGACAGGCAGACATACAGATATACAGAGCGAGACAGACAGACAGACAGACAGACTTTTCGAGACAGATAGACAGACAGACAAACTGATCCAGACAGACAGACAGACAGACAGACAGACAGACATGACTACGAGACAGACAGACTAATCGAGACATACATACAGACAGACTGCCAGACAACCAGACAGATAGACAGACTGTAGTACTACTATTGTGCTTTCTTCTTTTAATCGGCGATGAAGTTGCAAAAACAGCAAAGGACAGTATTAGTTAATGAGTTGATTTTAGGGCGATCATACACACACATTGACACATATACATAGACATACACATACATTGACACAAACACACATATAGACACAAACATATACATTGACACAAACACAACACATAGATACAAACACACACACATAGACACAAGCACACACACATAGACACAAAACACACACGTAGATATAAAGAAACAATACACGTAGACATAAACACACACAGATATAAAGAAACAATCACCCATAGACACAAACACACAAACAGATATAAAGAAACAAACACACAAACAGATATAAAGAAATAAACACACATATACAAACACACAACAGATATAAATAACACACACACACACACACACACACACACACACACACACGAGCAGTCTATGTTAATTGTTGTTTTGTGTTTGCATTCTGTGAGCACAAGCCTAGCTCACACACGTGATACAACTTCTAGTGCCATTGACTGATTTTTGCATGTGGATTAGCTTTCCCTATTACCAGTGTCCCTCGCCATCAGGCTAACCCACTCCGACTTCTGGGGTACTTGTAATTTACGCCCCGAAATCAGGAAGGCGAAATCAACAGTTTAGTCCAACTGACCGGTGTAGAGGTTGATCCAGCTACCTCGGTATCAGCACACCGGAAGTTTAAGAGCGAGCGCTCTTCTTCTTTGAAAGTGTTATTCACACATTGCATGCGTAGGTCAGCATGGCCGAATGGATACGAACGCGTGTTTTTAAACATCCCGTGTGCTGATGCCGAGGTAAGAGACTCAACCCCTACACCGGACAGGGGGACTAATATGTTGGCCTGTCGTCCCGACTACAGCACTCGCCTGATTACTGTAAAGTTTAATCATCTCCACCCCATAGTTCTACCAAGGTTGTGTGAGTGATTTACTTGTGTGTATGCGTGTTTGTTTGTGTGTGTATGTATGTCCGTGTGTGTTTGTTTGTGAGTTTTTGTGTCTTTGATTGTGATGTTTGTGTGTCTGTGTGTTTTGTATGTATGTTTTGTGTGTATATATTTAGGTCTGTATGTTTATGTGTTTCAGTGTCTTTGTGTGTGTGTGTGTGTGTGTGTGTGTATTTGTGTGTATGTATCTGTGTGTGTGTGTGTTTGTGTTTGTGTTTGTGTCTATGTGTGTGTGTTTCTTTATATAAGTGTGTTTTGTGAATATGTTGTGTGTGTTTGTGACTACGTGTGTGTGTGTGTGTGTGTTGTGTGTGTGTGTGTGTGTGTGTGTAAGGAGTAAACCCACACTACTCACTACAGCACACTGATAGCGCCACCAGTCTTACAGAAAAACATCCCAAGAACAACGTAAATATAACAGTACAGTGAGTGTTATATCTATAATATTGTTGCATGTTGTTTGTGGGAATGTTGCGATCACATAGGTTAATCTCATCTCATCTCATCTCATCATGTTCCTCTTGTACCTTGCGGTGTCGAGGTGAAGTATAAACTTCGTGAGAGTGCCCGGTTATGGGCTTCGTATATCGACATTCCCATGGATTCTGTTATTCCCTCCGTCCAACGTTTTCGTGGTCGGCCTCTTCCTCTGTTTCCATCTGGTCTGTACATCATTGCTTGTTGTGGCATGCTGTTGACTGGTAGCCTACTTGCATGGCCAAACCATTTGACTTGCTGCCTTCTAATAAAATCTAGAGCAGCTTTAACCCCCACTTTAGTCCTGATTTCTTCATTTCTGATCTTATCTCTTCATTGATACGTTGAGTATTCTTCTCAGGAACCTCATTTCTGTTGTTGTGATTTTTCTTTTCTCTTTTTCTGTCATTGTCCAGGTTTGGCATTGGTAGCACAGAGTTGGTAGGAAGAATGTGTTGTAAAGTGCTTTCTTAGTAGTTATTGATACATGTTTGTTCTTTAGTATTGGTGCCATTTGTCCAATGAGTTGATTTGCCTTATTGCCTTAGGTTAATCTTCTCGGCAATTTTACGTTTATTAGCTTCGTATTTTTCCTGAATGAGAAGTTAACGTGTAAGTCCATCTGAACGGTGCATTAACCCCCTACAGACAGACAATAATTCCTTAGCTCGGCATCAGCGCACAGTAAGTTTACTAGCTAGAGCCCTCTTTTTCTGTCGGTCACGCAGGCTGCTTATTAAATAAACCCATCCCCTCTGCTGTGTGTCCACCGTGACGAGGTAGAGGGGCTTGTGCGTCCCAATGACCCCAAGAGCTATGCCGACGGTAGCACAGCTACTGGTAGGGCCACCCATGTCGGACAGGTCAAGGGAGAGGGACCAGACGAAGAGACACACAAACCTGCTGCCTTGTAGGTAGACTGGGGACAGTCAAAGGCTAGGGAAAGCACCCCAAATACATGCTTGTCGAAATCGGATGTACTGAGCCACAGGCTTGACAAAGCAGTGCAACGTGAAACCTGCTGCCTTGTAGGTAGACTGGGGACAGTCAAAGGCTAGGGAAAGCATCCCGAATAAATGCTTGTCGAAATCGGATGTACTGAGCCACAGGCTTGACAAAGCAGTGCAACGTAACTTAATTCATGATGTCACAAATCAAAATTAATCGATATGGTGCTAATCCCGTGAAGTCCCATCAGGCGGTGATAGTGCCGGGCCCCCTGCCTCGAGGGGGTCCACCCATGACTACTGGTGGTCACCTTCCCCTGTGCTGTGGAGTCAAGGCACAGAGGAGTAGGTTAAGAGCTATTGACCAAATACCCCGGACACTCAACATACTACAGTGGAATGCCGAAGGAGTTTACAAGAAGAAAGACTCCCTAACACAGCGTCTTCATAAAGATAGAATAGATGTGGCATGCATTCAAGAGACACATCTCAACGCCAATCACAAATTCTCAGTCAGAGGATATCAGGCCACACGTTTTCGACCGCAAAGGACACAAAGGAGGAGTTCTAATACTTACACGAAATACAATACCTTGCAGCGAAGTATCTGTGATCTCTGACAACCAAACGGAAATTATAGGTGTTGATATAATGATAAAGGACGTGAAAATAAGAATCTACAATCTGTATAGCCAGCAGATAAGGACCTTACACTCTCAAACATGAAAATAACTGACACAAACTGCATTATTGTCGGAGACTTTAATAGCCGTTCAGAAAGATGGGGATACCCAGATACTGACAAAAGAGGAGATGAATTGGAGGACTGGGAAATAGACTCAAATCTCCATCTACTCAACAAAGCGGATGACACACCGAGCTTCTACTCCAGAAGATGGCTTACCACTTCTACTCCAGACTTAGCTTTCTGCACAGGAGACATCCTCCACAAAATCGATCGCCATGTGCTGGACCAATTAGCAGGTAGTGACCACAGACCAATCAAGCTTGAAATGAATATGGAGTATGTTCCACAGGAGCAAAAGCCCTTGCCCCGCTGGAATTACAAACGAGCAGATTGGGACAGATTTGCCATACTAACAGACAAATATTGTGAAAACATAAATACACGATATGGCAACATAAAGCAAATGGTGGAAAGTCTAAACAGAGCGATAATACAGGCAGCCACTGAGTCCATTCCAAGAGGAGCGAGGAAAAATTACAAACCATACTGGACTGAAGGAACTACAAAGTTTGGAGGACAAAGTTGAAGATGCCAGGAAGACAGCAGAGAGAGAACAAACAATTGAAGCAAACATCTCTCTCAAAGCCATCTCAGCAAAATATAAAAGACAGTAAATCAAACAACAAGAGATTGTTGGAGGGAAAAAACAGAAAACCTGAATTTTGACAGGGATGGAAACAAACTATGGAAACTAGTGAAAGCCATGAACAATGAAGGACCTAGAAACAAACAAATAACAATTAAACAAGGAAATGCCTTGCTTACAGGCAAAAAGGCTGCAAATGCACTAATGGAACACTATGCAAATGCAAACCACATTGATATTACAACCGAACAGAAGAAAGCAATCAAAGACAAACAGATACATCATAGAAATACAGAGACAGCAGCAGAATATATGATGGCAAATCTAACAATGGAAGAAATGGAACAGGCAATGAATACCCTAAAAAGAAGAAATCACCAGGAAAGGATGGAATCACAAATGAAATGCTAATAGGACTAGGCACCAAGGCAAAGAAGAAACTACTAGCAGTCCTAAATAACAGCTGGAAGAGAGGAATAGTCCCACAGGCATGGAAGGAAGCTATACTAATACCAGTCCCAAAGAAAGGAAAAGACCTGGAAGAACAAATGGCTATCGACCTATCAGTCTACTGAGCTGTGTAGGAAAATTAATGGAACGCATTATCAATGGCAGGCTAACATGGCATCTGGAAGAAAACAAACTCTTAACACCACACCAAGCAGGATTCAGAAAATACAGATCCACTGAAGATCAAATAACCTATATAGCTCAGGAAATAGAGGATGCCTTCCAAGAGAAAAAGCACACACTAGCAGTCTGGATAGATTTAGAAAAAGCATTTGATAAAGTATGGAAGGAAGGACTGAAAGTAAAACTGCAAAACTGCATGTTTGTGGAAAAATGTATAAATGGATCAGCCACTACCTTGAGAACAGAACTGCCAGGACAAAAGTACAAGGACAAACAAGCAAAATGATGCTGCTGGAGCAAGGTGTCCCCCAAGGAGGAGTTCTTTCACCAACATTATTCCTAGCATATATAAATGACATCACAGAAAATTTTCCAGCCAGAGTACACACATCCTCCTTTGCAGATGACCTAGCCATATGGACATCTGAAGAATATATTAGTACAGCTAACAGCAGAATACAGCAAGCCTTATTAGCGCTAGAGGACTGGTCAAAATCATGGCTAGTGAAGATAAGTGAGGAGAAAACAACATGCACAGTGTTCTCCCTCTCAAATAAAACTCAGCAACCTAAGCTGGTATTGAATGGAAAAATATTGCGCCATGAAGAAAATCCAAACTATCTAGGAGTCACCTTTGATCGTCGCCTGACATGGAAGACACAGGTTGAGAAAAATCGAACAAGAGCAAGGCAGAGAATGGCAATCATGAAAAAGCTTGCTGGTACAACGTGGGGAGCAGATGAGAAAGTTCTCAAGAAGTTATATACTGGACGGGTGAGGCCAGTACTGGAATATGGCATTGCAGCTTGGGCAACAGCAGCTAAGTCAAACTTTAACAAAATAAGTAGAGTCCAAAACCAAGGAATGCGAATCATAACTGGAAGCCTGAAGACAACGCCTATTAATGAACTAGAAAAGATCACTTGTTTACAACCAATGCAGGATAGAAGAGATAGCAGAGCCCAGCAACAAGCAGAAAAATTTAGAAGATTGACAGACCACCCTATGTACAACAGATTTAATGGTTTTGGAAAGGGAAGACTGAAGCGTAGCAACTTTGTAGAAACTGCAAAACGAAGGATTAGGGCAGATCCTATACTTAACATATCAACAGTCAAGCCATACACAATGCACACAACTTCCCAGCTTGGAGACAGCAGCAACCTGCCTGAGATGATAGAAAACATTCCTGGTATTGAGAAAAAGAACACTCAGCATGAAACCGAAAGAAGAGAAATAACCCTAAACTACATAAAAGAACATTACCCAAGCAGGAATTGGACCCATGCATATACAGATGGATCAGCCAAAAATTCAATAGAGAATGGAGGAGGAGGAATTCTCCTAAATTTAAAAAATGGAGTGAAAAAAAACACATTCAATGGCAACTGGAAAATTTTCAAGTAACTTCAAAGCGGAGGTAGAGGCTTTGAAAACTGCAGCAGAAATGCTCCTGATGGAGGAAAATAAAGAGAAGCAAATAGCTATCTTCACAGATGCAAAGTCAGCTGTCTCAATACTCAAGAGCAATAACAGCACAGAACTAACTGACCTAAGAGCAGCACTCCATGGTCTATGCCAGAAATCCAAAAAGTTGTAATACAGTGGATCCCATCACATTGCTGTATACCTGGAAACGAAGAGGCTGACAGACTGGCAAAAGAGGGCGGACGACTACCACAGCCTGACATAGACATAACCTATAATGAGGCAAAGAGGTTGATAAAAAGCACTTATAGAACCAAATGGGAATCAGAGCATCCAGGCCATCAGAAGGATGATGCATATTACAAACTCGACCGAAGAGAACAAGTAGCAATCTTCAGACTCCGCACAGGACATAACAGGCTGAAATACCACTTGTTCAATAAACTAAAGATAGGAGATACTGATGAATGTAATTGTAGAACTGGGAAAATGACAGCAAAACATTTGCTGCAGGATTGCCCAACGTATGCAGAACAGAGAAAGATATTTTGGCCCACACCTGCTTCATTTGAGGATAAGCTCTATGGAGATATCAACAAGCTCAAGTGACCGCAGCTTACTTTAACTACATACAGGTTGACATTTAAAGGTGCATGAAGACCCAGAGGCATGAAATGAAATATTGCTTGGATAGCAAATCCATTATGTGGAAAGTCCAAATCGAAAGCTCGCTGTGTGGGCTTCATAAAAGGTGGAAAAGTGTCCTAGTGGCACGAAATGGAATATTGCTTGATAGCAAATCCATTACGTGGAAAGTCCGAATCAAAAGCCCATTGTGTGGGCTTCATAAAAGGTGGAAAAGTGTCCTAGTGGCATGAAATGGAATATTGCTTGGATAGCAAATCCATTACGTGGAAAGTCCGAATCGAAAGCTCACTGTGTGGATGTCATCTGCAGACTGCATACTTCTGGTTTCCGGAAGAACAGCCTATGGTGAACGGAAGGCCCAATATACGGAAGTGAGGCTAAGCAGCCATGTGCAGGACGTGACGATTCCTTGGGTGAGCCCAGTACCAGAGTGCTATGTATCGGCTCTGCAAGTATGGAAGCCTCCTTGGATGGCGGGGAATGCCATGGTCTGCCCCTGCCTTCCCTTGAGGGCTGACCAGGATCTTTGGCTGTTCTATATGGACCAGCTGGGATGGGGGATAACACCACAACAGTGAGAGTCAAACGTCCTAAGAAACCCCCGGGAAGGTTAACCCGGTCAACAATGCCCGCAGAAGTCGGATGTGTCGGCCTAACGGCGCAAGAACGCAGCTCTGCTGTAAACAGGCACAACGCAATCACATCCGAAAAAAAACTCCGGATGAACGAAGAAGAAGAAGAAGAAGAAATAAACCCATTGGCTTATTTAAACAGAAATAGTGCGTCTACAGCGACAATTCAAAGCAGTAAACAAAGGTAGACAATCCCTGAATTATTAAATCTAGGAATAGTTGACATCGCCGGTTATGCCCCTTAAAAACAGTCGTGACAGCGATTTTATTTTATTAGTAACTCACGCTAAGACGCATATTCACAGGGTATATGGTGCTAAACCCACATTTGTATAGACCAGTCGGCACCCAGTGGGTGATGGGACCAGCACCGCGCCAGCTGCCTGGACTTCTAAAGACATACCCAGTTTAAGCTGAATGGACCTAGGGGTTCCATATCATAAAAACAAAACATTAATCCGCGCCGAGGGGGGTCGAACCCATAACCACCAGCCCGCATTCGAGCGTCTAGTCACTAGGCAACCACTGGTCTTTATATGTTAATAAGACACGAGAACATGGTATGAGGTGCACATTTGCATAGATGGAATAACATACACGAGGACCACAAAAGATGACACGGCAGCGGCATGGACAGACCAACAGCAACACAAGCTTACTTGACGTCCAAGAGATCATCCTCGTCTTCGTTGTCTCGCGTGCCTCCAGAGGGATACTTCTGGGCTGAGCTTGGGGAAACTTGTCTGAGGGCTGAAATACAGGCCACAGTGAAGTCAGATTATTTCAATGATAAGGGGAGGAGGGGGTGAGGGAGAGACTTAGAGAGAGAGAGAAACTTAGAGATATACATGGAGAGAGACGAAGAGAGATAAAGACAGAGAGAGAGAGCCATTCTGAGAGTGGCACAGAGAAGCAGAAAAACAGAAAGAGAGAGAGAGAGAGAGAGAGAGAGAGAGAGAGAGAGAGAGAGAGAGAGAGAGAGAGAGAGAGAGAGAGAGAGAGAGAGAGAGAGGGGGACAGACAGACAGGCATATAAGTATGTAGTTAGGCAGACAGACAAAAAAAAAGAAAGAAAAAAAAAGAAAAAAAAAAAAAGAAACACCCCGCTGCATGGTGATGAGGCAGACGGAGACGTATGTTACAGTTTTGTTCTTTTACTGTCTTGAAATGAATTGTCCACATCTGAAATATTGTCTCTTGTATACATTTGACTTTCACTTCATAGTCCACTTGGTGTTCCATGAAGATGAGCTTTTACTGTTTCTATAGTACAAATAATTTGCCATCATCATCATCATCATCATCATCATCATCATCATCATCATCATCATCATCATCATCATCATCATCATCATCTAGTGCCTTGCCGATAGGCGTAGGCGATCATGCGTCTCTAAAAATTGGATCTCCGACGGCATTGATCAATTCAGGTGTTGGCTCCCTTCCGTCACATGACCCAAGACTGTAAAGAATTTTCTCACTCTATCTTCCTCTATCTTTCTTTCCAGAAGTCTCTCCGGGTGTCACAACATGATTCAGTTTTTGTCTTCTTATAGTGTGGCCAACAAATTATGATTATTTCTTTCTGATGTTTGTGATAATTTGTCTTTGCGACTTCCCTTCCTCAAAATATCCAGATTGCTCATTTTGGCTTCCAAATTGCCGTGGGTGAGTTCTCAACCTTCGTTAAATACCAAGAAGACATGTGCATGCATCACGTTTGACAAGCAAAAGCCCAACCCCTGGCCTTCAGGCGATGTTGCTGTTTAGAGTAACAGGAGAAGGAGTGACGGTCAGTCGTTGACGCCGTGAAGCCAGACTGTTTTAGATACGTAAATTCACATGTATGTAAACTCGTGTTTAGTTTAGTTTAGTCGACGGATCAACACATTATGGTGTAACCCATAAGTGCTCCATTCTCCTCCTAACTCAAACCTGAGTCTGGAGAAACTCAGCTCATGTACGAACTTCGTAGCACCGGCGAGGATCCTGAAATACTTTGGGTAGATTTTTAACTCGAAATGTTGCCCGGGCAGCGCCGTTAGGCTACTCTTTTTCGATTTCCAATTGCCAACAATACACACGGGCGTCCGATCTCACTACCCAGAGACCAGGGGAAACTTTATTACTAGAAGTCCACGTGAAATAATCCCGTCCTCACCAGGGCTTGAACCCGGGACCTCCAGCACTCGAGGCGGACACCATACCTCGAGACCACGCAGCGCCCCAAACTCGTATAAAGGCACCATCTACCCGAGCAAGATTATCTGCTGAAGACGAAGTCAACCACCCAATAGGCGCCCCATAGCAGTGACGATGCCACGCCCACAAGACGAAGTCAACCACCCAATAGGCGCCCCATAGCAGTGACGATGCCACGCCCACAAGACGAAGTCAACCACCCAATAGGCGCCCCATAGCAGTGACGCTGCCACGCACACAAGACGAAGTTAACATCCCAATAGGCGCCCCATAGCAGTGACGATGCCACGCACACAAGACGAAGTTAACATCCCAATAGGCGCCCCATAGCAGTGACGATGCCACGCACACAAGACGAAGTTAACATCCCAATAGGCGCCCCATAGCAGTGACGATGCCACGCACACAAGACGAAGTTAACATCCCAATAGGCGCTCCATAGCAGTGACGATGCCACGCACACAAGACGAAGTCAACCACCCAATAGGCGCCCCATAGCAGTGACGATGCCACGCCCACAAGACGAAGTCAACCACCCAATAGGCGTCCCATAGAAGTGACGATGCCACGGACACAAGACGAAGTTAACATCCCAATCGGCGCCCCATAGCAGTGACGATGCCACGCCCACAAGACGAAGTCAACCACCCAATAGGCGCCCCATAGCAGTGACGATGCCACGCACACAAGACGAAGTCAACCACCCAATAGGCGCCCCGTAGCAGTGACGATGCCACGCACACAAGACGAAGTCAACCACCCAATCGGCGCCCCATAGCAGTGACGATGCCACGCCCACAAGACGAAGTCAACCACCCAATAGGCGCTCCATAGCAGTGACGATGCCACGCCCACAAGACGAAGTCAACCACCCAATCCGCGCCCCATAGCAGTGACGATGCCACGATCACAAGACGAAGTCAACCACCCAATAGGCGCCCCATAGCAGTGATGATGCCACGCCCACAAGACGAAGTCAACCACCCAATCGGCGCCCCATAGCAGTGACGATGCCACGCCCACAAGACAAAGTCAACCACCCAATCCGCGCCCCATAGCAGTGATGATGCCACGCCCACAAGACAAAGTTAACATCCCAATAGGCGCTCAATAGCAGTGACGATGCCACGGACTCAACCACTGGAAATATTTAACTGACAGGAGGTCAGCATGGCCGAATAGATAAAAGCGCTTGTTCTTAAACATCCTGTGTGCTGATGACGTGCCTACACCGGCCAGTTGGACTACAATGTTGACTTGTCGTCCTTGACTTGGGGACGTACCTCTGAAGTCGGAGTGGATTCGCCTGATGGCGAGGGAGACAGGTAATAGGGAAAGCAAATCCGCAACCAAACACCAGTCTAATCAACTAGAAGTAGTAGCACGTATATGGATTACGCTTGAGGTCAAAGCGAGGGAACAAAGAAATTATGAAAATAGGTTTGATAAGGGACATAACCATATTAAAATTAAGTCATTTGTATTTTACTAATTGCGTCCCTTGTACAGGTGAAGCCATCTTTTTTTTTTTTGAATATCCCTTAGAGGACGTTGCAGTCAACACCAGCATTTTTCAGCTGCTGTTGATGTACTAGGCAAGATTACGTTCAGTAGTTACGCATTGCTTTCTGAGCGACCGGCTCACATACCCCGTAAGTTACCAACGCAGCGAGAACCGCGCAGGTTACGTTACTCACGAGAATATACGGGATCACGGAGAAAGATGTTAATCCCTAGGCCAGAGAGACCGGCAGGTAAAGAATATATATGTAAAATGTTTAAAGTAGTTACAGACGTATTCAGGTTTGAGGTGTTTCATTCAAAGAGGTGTCATGTTAATGGACACGTAGAGACCAGGAAAATATGAATAGGTGAAAATCAAACTGCAGACTAATTACATCTTTTATATAACTGAGACAGCGGGAAATTACAAGTTAAATTTACAAGAACGAAAACGTTTACCAGCCCTCTTCCATTCCTGAGCACTGCAAGCTTAGGTTAACAATACAAAAAGCATATTTTAAAGAGCAGAAATATAATAGTCGCGCCTTTTGGATTTGATCAAACTGTTGTGCCTGCACTTGATCTGGCCAGGGCCACATGCAGAAGCGGTTATCCGATTGATACAGAGAGGCGGGGGGACCTGGTGGGGAAACTTTGGAACTTGGGAGAACCGTGAGTCCTTATAAACAATAGTCGTGACATATACAAAGCTGGATTAAGGACATCACGTGGGCAAATATCACTATATAGAAGATATCACTAGGACAAATATCCCTATAAAGAGGATATCACACGGATAAATATCCCTTTATAGAGGACATAACGAGGGCAAATATCCCTATATAGAGGACATGTCAAGAGCAAAATTCCCTATATAGAGGATATCACAAGTAAAGCAAAATATGAATAGTTGTGTGGGTTGATTGCTGGGTTGGTTGTTGGGTTGTGGGTTGGTTACTGGATAGGTAGCTGGGTTAGTTGCTGGGATGGTTGTGAATACTTTAAAAGACTTTGAATTTAATTCCTTATTCCAATTCGTGGACATTGAGGTCGTCTAAGCCCCAAGATAACTGGCATTTATTGTAGAAGTCGGCACCTAGGGACTTGGGGTTAGTGACCGCAGTTTCATAATTTTCCCGACACGGTGAGTCGAGGGGTCGCAGCCATCAGCATGTGAACTGGTACCCCCCCCCCCCCTCCCTCCACGCCACAATGTGTAAGGTGTAGAATCATATCCGACCAGACAAAGAGGGTCCAACAGCTACCTCTGACATGTGAATGGGGATAGAGGCAACCCCCGTAGAACTAAAAACATGCACAATAAGCAGACAAGCTGATAAACACATAATGCCAGTGAAAATGTGTTTTCTGTAGACAATGCAAAGAATATCAAGACTGACAGAAGATGACTGAGGTAGTTGCTCATGAATCACATTAAAACCGTCAATTAATTAGATTAATTAAGCGTAGACAGTCAAAATATTTGGGAACATTATGAGGAAAAGATCACGACAATTGGCAAACTTGACGGGGAAAGGGTAAGGGGACGACAAAGTGATAAATACCTCGATGGCTTGGTCACAAGGGATACTCATGACAAGAAATCAGCCCTCACACAAGACTCCAGTGATCCTGTGAGATGGGCGAGCCACGACCGCCCATACTTATAGGCAAGACACAAGATAATAATGAAGGCGGGGATACGAGTTAGCATAGGCAAGTATCATCTCTCTCTCTCTCTCTCTCTCTCTCTCTCTCTCTCTCTCTCTCTCTCTCTCTCTCTCTCTCTCTCTCCTCTCTCTCTCTCTCTCTCTCTCTCTGTATATATATATATATATATATATATATATATATATATATATATATATATATATATATATATATATATATATATATATATTACTATAACCGATTATTACAACAATGACGTGAACCAAGAGTCTTTACAAATATGAAGCAAAGACATGTTAAAATAACCTATTCGTGGACACACTGCTAACAATTATGCTTCCAGAAATGTCGTAAATTAGTTATCATTGTGTGACTTGACGTGTTACGAGAATGGATTTATCCCAGGACTGCACATGTGGGAACTGCCATGTTGATGTGATGGACTGGGGATTGAACCATGTTCTTTAGTTGCCGTAGCCGATCACACTAACCTGAATCCCCGCGATCATAAAGATGAAACAACAAGAAACCAGCACAGAAGCAAAAAGCACACAAATTGGTTTTTCGATTATACCATTACCCTTACTCGTTTAACCTCAAAAGTGACGTTATATTAGGGTCTACCCCTGGCTCAGAGTAATAATCCTGTGACTGAATCAGACATAAATAGGATATTAATTCGAAGATGATTGTTGTCAAAAGAGGGTAAGCAGCAAGCACACAAAGAAACAAGGACACCAATGTAAACGCAACAAGCACACAAATAAACAAGAAAATAGCACAGAAAAACAACTACAGGAAAATACACAAGTAAAGACATACATACCAACAACAAAATAATAGCAAAACAAACAATAAAACTGCAGAAAAACACACATAATGGTAAGTTGGGTACCGTTACACACATATGACACTGACTTGCCACAAGCCAGGTACTGACATGACACCTGCCACTGACAAAACAAATGGGCTTATGTTTGTCTCCAGGCACTGAACGTCTGTTATAGCGACCACAGTGAATGCAAGCTGTGTTAGTGACCTGTGTATCAGCGGTTCTTAGACTTTCTGTTTACAAAACACCTGTTATAGCAACCACAGTGACTTCGAGCTGTGTTAATGACCTATGTATCAGCGGTTCCCAGACTTTCAGCGTGTTCCAATTCAGTTTAATGATGAAGATGTCGTAAAGCCATAGTATACACACCTACTTAAGTGGCTGCCAGGAGTTCGATCCCTTGTGAAGTGAGTCTCTGCCTTTGATTGGACAGTTCTAGACAGTTGTTGCTAATTTTCACACACACACACACACACACACACACACACACACACACACACACACACACACACACACAAACACACACACACACATGCATTAAGACCGTAAGAGACGTTACATGAATAAACACTCGCACGCGCGCGCGCACACACACACATTGGGTATAAGATGAGAGAGAAATCATCTGTCTATCTGTCTGTCCGTCCGTCAGTCCATCCATCCGTCAGTCCATCCATCCGTCAGTTCGTCAGTTCGTCAGTTCGTCTGTCTGTCTGTCTGTCTGTCTGTCTGTCTGTCTGTCTGTCTGTCTGTCTGTCTGTCTGTCTGTCTGTCTGTCTGTCTGTCTGTCTAAATGACATATATAACATTCTAGGATAGCACGTCAGTCAGGCGTAGAACGGGAAACACACTAGAATGAGCACGCACATTTTACCCTAAACGAAATCCCCACCCTCCCCTCTCTTTCTCCCTCTCTCTGTCTCTGTCAGTCTGTCTATCTCTCTGTGTCTCTGTGCGTGTGTCTCTGTGCCTCTGTCTTTCTCAGCTTCTCTTCTCTCTTTTCTCTACTATTCTCTACTCTCTCTCTATTCTCTTTCTCTGTTCTCTTTCATCTTTCTCTCCCTTCTCTCTCTCTCTCTATCTCTCTCTCTCTCTCTCTCTCTCTCTCTCTCTCTCTCTCTCTCTCTCTCTCTCTCTTATCTACCTCTTCTCTCTTCCGTCTCTCTCCCTTCTCTTTCTTTTCCCTCCCATCTCTCTTCTCCCTCCATTATCTTTCTTCTCTGTCCGTCTTCAGCCTCTCCCTTCTCTCTCTCTCTCTCTCTCTCTCTCTCCCTCTCCCATACACACATTAAGGTACCACTACAGTCAGGCATAGCAGAAGATAAAAACAGCATTGGAATGATATCACACACACACTACACACACACACACACACACACACACACACACACACACACACTCTCTCTCTCTCTCTCTCTCTCTCTCTCATTTTCACACACACATCATTGTGATAATGTGAAGAATAAGAGTTACATCACATTTATGATCACACACACACTCACCTCTACACACACACACCCACATGCACACACACACACACACACACACACACACACACACACACACACACACATCATTATGATATTATAAGGAACGACTATATGATGAGAAGAATGAGAGAGAAATCACATTAATGATCTCTCTCTCTCTCACACACACACACACACACACACGCGCACACACACACACACATACATCATTGTGATAATATAAGGAACAATTACAAGATGAGAAGGGTGAGAGATAAATCACATTAGTGATCACACACACATACACTTACCTCCACAAAGACAAACACACACACACACACACACACACCATTATGATACTATAGGGAACGACTACATCAGTGGTTCTCAACCGGTGGGGGTGAAGATTATTTCAAGACTGCGTTAATACAAGAACCGATTACTTGATCTTGTTTTTCCCTTCATACTTTACAGTTCTGTACGTCTCACCCTTATAAAATTCATTTTATAAAGTAAGTAGACCCACAAATCACGTTTTATGTGGACGCCAAGACTTGTTTTAGTATGTGCTTCCATTATTACGTATACTGTGTAGGGGCGGGACGGGGGAATTTTTAGGTAGGAAATACGAAAAGGGGGGGGGGGGGGGGGGAAATGATGTTCTGAAAATATAGTGAAGGGGGGCACGGGCCAAATTTTTAGGTAGGAAATACGAAAGGGGGGGGGGGGGGATGACGTTCTGAAAATATGGTGAAGGGGGTCACGGGCCAAAAAAGGTTGAGAACCACTGGACTACATGATAGAGAGAGAAATCACATTAATGATCACACACACACATATACGTACACTCATCTTCACACACACACACACACACACACACACACACACACAGACCACAACGCACACAAACACCCAGAGGCACACACAAACAATTACACACGCATACACTCACCCCCACACACAAACAATCACATACCCAAGCACTCACCCTCACACACACACACACACACACAGCTACAAGTGTAAAGGAACAACATTACCCTCTGCTGTAGCTATACGTGCTATCTTGTACAAGGCTTGGCCTACTTTACGAACAGTTTGAAAGTGACTCCTCTTTACACTTCTCTCTCTCTGTCTGTCTCTCTTTGCCTCTCTTTGTCTCTCTATTAATAACAGCCACACCCCTCACACGCACGCAACCACCATCACTGTCGCCACATAATCTACCACTAAAGGCCACGCAACCAATGATTTAACTTGATTCGTGTCACATGACTTCAAACCACGCTTTGTCATCTGTTCCTGCTTTGTTCTCATATTCCTTTTTATCCGTCTCCGCTTTTGTTCTCATTAAATGAATTTCTTATCATCTGGCAACAGCTCGAATCAGACACAATCGGACGCCATCTTGTGAGAGGGCAAGGAATGAAATAACGGCTGTGACCTTGTCTTGAGATCTCATTACCCGCAACATGTTGGGTGTCTCGGCGCTAAGCTTCCTGGGAACGGAGCAAGATGTCAGCCGCCAGGACGGAAAACGTATGTTATTATCCTTGGGGGATAACTCTTCGGCGAAGTCTGGCCAAATCTCTGAATTACTGGCCCTTCTACCCCCTCCCCATCTGTGTGCGCGCGCGCGTGTGTGTGTGTGTGTGTGTGTGTGCGCGCGCTCGCGCTCGCGCGTGCAAGTATATGCCAGCTCTGTGGCGAAGGACTTACGGGCGCAATTCGTAATCCCACATACTCACATTCTAACGAAACACAGCTGCAGGAGATTTGGCAGCAGACCGCCTTGCGTTGGTTTCCATACAATGGTATGTGCGCCGGTCGTTGCTGAAAGCAATGACAAACTATTGAACTTCAACTTGCCTCAAGCAACTAACCCCAAGCCCTCATCTTTTTCAATCTCATGCAGGTCTGCCACTGTCCTCCGCATATTATTCCGGTTCTCTTCGCCATATTTATTATGTCTTCCACTATTTCGTTCGCCTCGTGGGTGCAGACAAAGACCATCTAGTTATGCTATTCTCAGGTTTTATCAATGCATGTCCCTTGTAGTGTTAGAGTTTCTCTTCACCTCTTGAATCACCGATGGCTATTTAGTTCTTCCCAGGTTCTCCACATTGGTGGTTCTGTCACGGGATTTTAATCCGTCAATTCTGTGTTGACACCAGTACATGCATATTTGTAATATCAAGTAACCCTTTAAGTCGTTCTCCGTGCTCCCGATTCATACAATAGTATTGAGTATCGTCTGAGCGAATTATTCTGTCTCATCATCATGTGTCATGCCGAAAAGCGTGGGCGATCATGTTTCGCCATATTACTCGATCACCAGAGTCGTGGATCAGCGCTGTTGTTTTCTGGAGCATTGATGGCCAAGCCATCCAGATATTGACTTCTCTGCCTTCCCCTTGAAGAATGTGAGGTTTATAGCTGTTTTAAGTCTATCGTGTATTCGTTAAACAACCGAAAACTGCACATTCTTTGCTGCTGAACCAATGATCAGATATAAAACCACAAAGATATCTACCACATCTGTGAAAGAACCATTGTCTCCGTGCATCAAATCAACCTGCATTTATCAGTTCCAGTGTCCGGGAAGGTTAACCAGGTCAACAAATGCCCGCAGAAGTCGGATGTGTCGGCCTAACGGCGCAAGAACGCAGCTCTGCTGTAAACAGGCACAACGCAATCACATCCGAAAAAAAAAAAAAAAACTCCGGATGAACGAAGAAGAAGAAGTTCCAGTGTTACTGTCAAGCCACTTACATAGGTAGAACGGAAAGACAAATTGCAAATCGAATAACCGAACATATACCTGTGTGGGTGGAAAAGAGAGTTAATAATTCTTCAGGAATCCCCGTGCAGGCAACAGGTCATAAAACGTCGAATTGGGCCATCCCAGGAAATTCTCTGATTAGCGGTCACACAGTCAATAAAAAATCTGCAATTTGTATACTGTATTCTATGAACATACGGCTGAGAGTCCTGGATAATTAGTACACAGGCGAAACCACGCCCCCCCCCCCCCTTCCCGGAGATGTGGTTTTATAGAAGAATGCTGAAAATTAGTTGGAAAGCCAAAATGAGCAATCAGGACGTTTTAAGGGAGGCTGAGTCGCAAAGACAACTTACCACAAACATCAGAAAGAGGCAATCCTCGTTTCTTGACAACGTTATGAGAAGACAAAAACTGGAACATGTTGTGACAACCGGAAAGGTTTGCGGAAAGCGAGATAGATAGAGGAAGACAGCGTGAAAAGATTCTTGACAGTCTTGTATCATTGCACGGAAGGGAGTCAAAACACGAATTGATCCATGACGTCGGAGATCGTAATTTGTATGGAGGCATGATCGCACATGCCAGCACGAAGAATAATCAATGACTCAAATACACCGAAGCACTGTATATTAGTCTATTCCAGCCGTCACTATGCAAATAGAAGGACTTGCTGCTAATTGTTAGACTTCCATGGATGTAACGTTCCATACATTCACACAAGGTCAGCGACGATGGACGTCACATTTTAGCCAGAGTAGCATTCATTGTTCCACATAACATGATATGTACCTCTGCAGTATGCACCTGACGAGATTTAACAAAAAAATATCACTAAGTGAATATATAGGGTGTATTTTTAATGACTGTGCAGTGTTTGAAAATATTGCCGGTCCAAGTTTTGTATTCACCCTCTGTAAAGTTCATGCAACATAAAAAAAATAAAATTGTTGCGTATCCCTTACGGGACGTTGCAGTCAACACCAGCATTTTCAGCTGCTGTTGATGTACTAGGCAAGTGTTACGTTCAGTAGTTTGCCATTGCTTTTTGAACGACCGGCCCCTATACCTTTTTCGAAAAAACCAGCACCGCTGTGTTTCGAACCCGGGTATACGGGCTCACAAACTGCGTTCGCAAGCCCTTAGCCACAGAGACCGGCAACATAATAGGTAAATACAAAACTTGGACCGGCAATGTTTTCAAACACTGCACAAAAAACACTCCGTATTGTTTTGAATTGTCCTTGAATTATTCAAGGATGGTCCATAATTTATATCTACTCTGTCAAAAAGCCCTGTCCTGATCTACAAACAAAATATTCTGCTGGCCACTTACTTATTCGATCATATTTTCACATATTGAATGTGAATGGTGCATTAGTAAACAACAGTAACACATCTAATATGACTCCACAAAAACATTCACCCATTTTACACTATATATTTTTATATGAGTAACATATTAAGCGTCTTCTCTTGCGCGTGGGGAAAACGTGTTCCGTTTACATATTTGTGTTTCCTGAATACATTTTATGCGAGTCTTCTTTGAAACTGACAGACATGTTAGCTGGGTATGTGTAACTTGTGAAAAGAACGCTGCAACTGGTCTCCTATCAAGTCTCCATCTGTGTATGTTAAAACGATCGGGTTATTTCATTGTGTGTCTCTCTGTGCGGGCCGTGAGCCGAGGTGCAGATATACGCTGCAGCAGCTGCTTGCCAGAATGGCATCCTGCCTTGTTTACTAACGGCTATCTATTTTTGTTTTTTCGTCTGACCTGTTCATTCATTCATTCATTCATTCATTTCATTTCTCTTCTTCTTCTTCTTCTTCTTCTTCTTCTTCTTCTTCTTCTTCTTCTTCTTCTTCTTCTTCTTCTTCTTCTTCTAATTCTTCTTCTTCTTCTACTGCCTGCTGTTGCTACTTATGCTTCCTCCTCTTGCCCCTTCTCCTTCTCTTCTACCACCATCACTACCACCGTTAACGCTGCCGCCGCTACCACCACTACTACTATTGCGACTACTACTGCCACTACCACTACCACTAACTACTACTACTGCTGCTGCTGCTACAACAACAACAACAACAACAACAACAACAACAACTACTACTACTACTACTACTACTACTACTACTACTACTACTACTACTACTGCTACTACTACTACAACAACAACAACTACTACTACTACTACTACTACTACTACTACTACTACTACTACTACTACTATTGCTGCTGCTGCTGCTGCCGCTGCTGCTACTACTACTACCAATAATAATAATAATAATAATAATAATAATAATCATAATTCACACAGAACGGTTGAAATAAAAAAAAATCATATTGTCAATTAAAACACATTAGACAGTGTCTTCAGTCATGCCAAGAAAGACAAAACTATGCCTAGGAAAAGGAAACACTCCACCACAGATTGAAGTGGAACCAGATACTTGCGAAATTAACGGCTGCTGCTCTACCTCTTAGCCATTCTGACTACATTTGCCGTTCAAACAGGTTCACAGACTATACAAGAATTAGCCTGGAGAAACAACAGTGGAAGATAAATTATGGACCACTGAGTGAACTAAGAAAACAGAGAACTTCATATGAGAGTCAACGTTGTATTTATAGACAAATTTCAAGCGAACGTAAGAACAAGCCTAGGGTGTATTTTTTAAAATTTTGTATATCCTTTACAGGACATCGCTGTCAACATCAGCATCTTTCAGCTGATTGTTGATTTCTTGGCAAGATTACGCTCAGTAGTTTGCCATTGCTTTCTGAGCGACCGGCTCCATACTCTCATAAGTCACTGGCACGACTCGAACCGCTTCCAATTCTCGTGTGCTCACGTCAACCACGAGAGTATTCGGGGTTACGGAGAAAGCTGCTAACACCTCGACCAGGGAGCCCGGCCTAGGGTGTATAGCGTGGATAAAATTGTAGTCCAGGTGTGACCTACGGCCAGGCGATGGATGCCGCTAAGTGGTTCTGACAGCTGTCAAATTTTTCTGTTGTCTGGTGTATCCGCTAGCGGTCGACGTGGCCGGAAGGAGAACTCTAACTCTTAATCATCCGGGGTGCCGTCGGCGGGGTAGCGGGATCAAACCGTTAACTTCTCGATCGGAATACAATGGCAAACTACTGAACGTAAATTTGTCTAGAAAAATCAACCTTATGTTGATCGCAAAAGCCTGCACAGAACATGTAATTAAGTATATTCAATAAAATGCTGGTTATGCTTTGCTTCTTCTTCCTTATAGTAGTGAAAATCAGTGCACGTAAGTGAAATAATAATCATATTTCCGCATAGAAACGTGTATAACTGTATTTGGTCAGCACAGGGCATGATAAGCTATGCACCGTTGAGAGGACAAACCATGTGTGTCGTTATTATATCAATTTTCAAAGCCCATTATATCAACTTTACGCACTAAACCGTTCAATTTCCCAGCGCCGATACTGTTTCCTTTGAAGTTTCACCACATTTAGCTGGTTTATGAAAACAGAAATGAGAATACCAAACATATCATAACTTGAAAATACCAGCTTTATCAGAGAAATCCCGCCTTGGGGGAGAACCAGGCGAGGACGGCAAGTGCAAGCCCCGAACACAAAACGTTTTTACCTTACGATACAGGTTCTTATGTGGGGCAATTCCCCTCTGGAATGGGTTATATTATTGCTAAATAATGAATGTACATGGGCAACTAAGTTGTTTAGATAAGGGTATGCGCTTAGCATTGAGTTTTCCCAATATGTGTATGTTTCTTTAAATGGTTGCGGCAGGAAATGTTTCAAGATGTGGTTTATCATAGTAATCAGCAGTTGGATAGTAAGCGGAAAATGTTTCCAGATGTGCTCTGCCACGGAAAATAGAAGTTGGAAAGTGAGCGGAAAATGATTCAAAACGTGTTGTTACGGAAAACAGAAGGTGGACAGTATTAAGATGTCTTCAGGCTTAAGATACACAGGCTTAAAATATACAGACTTAAGGCACGTGTACACCACGGAGGAGCAACTGGATCACCGTGGTCTGGCAAGAATGCGACAGCGAGGAGTGACGAGGGGATCTGGCCGATGCTCGACGGTGAGACGCACATATAATCAGATTGCTACTGGTACTATTGGGGTTGGAACTCTTCGCTGGCTTCTGAGGATGGGGACGGAGCGCTTATGGGAATGCCCCGAATGCTGTGATGTCGGT
Organism: Cepaea nemoralis; assembly: GCA_014155875.1. Taxonomy (NCBI): domain Eukaryota; kingdom Metazoa; phylum Mollusca; class Gastropoda; order Stylommatophora; family Helicidae; genus Cepaea; species Cepaea nemoralis. The sequence goes on along the minus strand of JACEFZ010025174.1, from coordinate 223,057 downwards.
TCTTAAATCAATCAATCAATCAATCAATCAAGATAAAGCCATGACAGATACTGCGATAGGGTAGCAAAGTCAAATACATTGGATATGTTATGCTACATTTTGAATTGAGGAGTCCAGTTTCGTTTCTTGTCACGTGTTTCTGTAACAAAGAAATCTGCAGTACAATGTGACAACATTTGTGAGGCAATAGAAGGGGAGGTGGCGGGGATAACAATATTCAGATAAGTTGTAGAAGATTCGGTTAAGTTGATACATTTAATGTCTATGAGCAATAACGTCATATGGAAGTTGCATGGCAGCGATGAAGAGCAGAATAGAAAGCATAACAAGTATCTTATACAATAAGTCACTTTCACTGAATGTCAGAAAAAGAGTGGTGAAATGTTATGTAGAATCTGTTTTGTTGTATGGCAGTGAATCGTGGACTTCTTCTTCTTCTTCGTTCATCCGGAGTTTTTTTTTTTCCGGATGTGATTGCGTTGTGCCTGTTTACAGCAGAGCTGCGTTCTTGCGCCGTTAGGCCGACACATCCGACTTCTGCGGGCATTTGTTGACCGGGTTAACCTTCCCGGGGAATCGTGGACTGTAAGTGAACAATTTAGGAAGAGCTTGGAAGCAATGGAGATGTGGTTCCTAAGACGAATTTTGGGAATTCCTTGGACTGCCTGAGTAACTCGCAACGGTTGCTGAGAAGAGGCTAACGAAATGAAAACATTATTTACAATTATACGAAAGAGACAAAGTTTTTCTTTGGTTATATGATAAGGCGAAAGTCATTTGAAAAAAATAATTTTTTGGTCATGTGATAATTAGGAAACATCATTCTTTGCTGATATTATAATTATGAAACATTATTCTTTGGTCATGCGATGAGACGACCGACATTATAAAACATCAAAACGGCTGGAAAGATCGTGGGGGAAAGAGGCAGACGCAGATCAACAGAAATGATGTTGGATGGACTGAGACGGTGGCATGGAGGCAGACTATTAGCAGAGCTGATACAGAAGCACCGAGATGGTGGAGAGATATAATACAGAAGAACCGAGATGGTGGAGAGATATGATACAGAAGAACCGAAATGGTGGAGAGACATGATATAGAAGAACCGAGATGGTGGAGAGACATGATAAGAAGAACCGAAATGGTGGAGAGACATGGTACAGAAGAACCGAAATAGTGGAGAGACATGAACCAGTCGGTACAGGAGAGGCGATGTGGTCAATATCACGTCAGTTGTCTTTATTTCTTAAATCAAATACTGGCGCCCATTTTAAGCTAGGTCTGCGTGCAGGACCAGGTCTGTCTTAACTATCGGCGTCAATGCGAATTCAAATCCATGACTGTCGGACCGGTAGGCGAGAGTGGTAGCTATTGTGGCACTCCAGATCTTGTTCTTGTTCTTGTTCTTGTTCTTCTTCTTCTTCTTCTTCTTCTTCTTCTTCTTCTTCTTCTTCTTCTTCTTCTATTTGCTTGAAACTGATTGTCTATCTCTCCAGTGTTGACTCCTGTATAAACGTCCCTGTTTTTTCCACTCACTGGTCCAAAGAGATTATGTGGTTCCTCTAAGCTAAACGGTTTGCATAGATATGTCGACTTCGGGGCAGTATGTGAGCCGATGTCTGCGGCGCCAATACACATGTGCAAAAGGCTGATTCGCAAATCTCGAATTTTGTATACATAAGGTTGCGTAATGTGTTGTGTCCTGTTCTGAGGCGCAGAATAATAATTTTCTCTGGTCTGCCCTTAAAATAGTAATCAGCTTGTGCTGGTGTTGCTGGCTTTCTGACTGATTTAATGATTCTTTTCTTTTGATGGTATGTTATAGGTAAATCATATTGCTCTTCTGTTGCTGCTTCGTTAGCTTGTTGATCAGCAGGGCCGTACCGTGGTATGATACAGAGAGGCGGCATCATCAGGCGGCACAGCAGGGCCGTACCGTGGTATGATACAGAGAGGCGGCATCATCAGGCGGCACAGCAGGGCCGTACCGTGGTATGATACAGAGAGGCGGCATCATCAGGCGGGCACAGCAGGGCCGTACCGTGGTATGATACAGAGAGGCGGGCATCATCAGGGGGCACAGCAGGGCCGTACCGTGGTATGATACAGAGAGGCGGCATCATCAGGGGGCACAGCAGGGCCGTACCGTGGTATGATACAGAGAGGCGGCATCATCAGGGGGCACAGCAGGGCCGTACCGTGGTATGATACAGAGAGGCGGCATCATCAGGGGGCACAGCAGGGCCGTACCGTGGTATGATACAGAGAGGCGGCATCATCAGGGGGCACAGCAGGGCCGTACCGTGGTATGATACAGAGAGGCGGCATCATCAGGGGGCACAGCAGGGCCGTACCGTGGTATGATACAGAGAGGCGGCATCATCAGGGGGCACAGCAGGGCCGTACCGTGGTATGATACAGAGAGGCGGCATCATCAGGGGGGCACAGCAGGCCGTACCGTGGTATGATACAGAGAGGCGGCATCATCAGGGGGCACAGCAGGGCCGTACCGTGGTTATGATACAGAGAGGCGGCATCATCAGGGGGCACAGCAGGGCCGTACCGTGGTATGATACAGAGAGGCGGCATCATCAGGGGGCACAGCAGGGCCGTACCGTGGTATGATACAGAGAGGCGGCATCATCAGGGGGCACAGCAGGGCCGTACCGTGGTATGATACAGAGAGGCGGCATCATCAGGGGGCACAGCAGGGCCGTACCGTGGTATGATACAGAGAGGCGGCATCATCAGGGGGCACAGCAGGGCCGTACCGTGGTATGATACAGAGAGGCGGCATCATCAGGGGGCACCGTAAGAGTGCTTCATAAGGGGTCGGCATTTTTACAGTAAAAAACATGTAAAGAGCGGCATTTCGAAGATTTGCATTATACTGATAAAATCTACCGCACGACCCTGCTCCACAGTTAGATGGTATCCACTGTATGATGACCCTACGCTGGATGCCTAGTTGATAAAGGAGCTTCCTTAGTAAGAGACATTTCTCAGACAGTAGCGCCTCAAAAACTTATTCTGTCAATAGCACCACAGGAAGATTGGTATTCAATAATTGATGTATCATAGTCGTGACAATACTTTTCTGTTGGTACTATATCTGTGTCCCTAGCAATATTTGGATAGTCTAAGGAAGTCTCCGTCGAGAAGTGGATACCTGTCTGATTTTTTCTCCGAATGTCGTGGGTTGGAATATTGCCTACGTCGTTCGATTCATTCACCAGCACAATTTACTTCCGAGACTCCGAAGAGGGAGAGGGGGAGGGGTAGGGGAGGATTGTGGTAGCAGAAGCAATGGAATCAGCGAGCTTTGTGCCACACTTTCGACAATCCCTTTTGTGGAAAGAAATCGAGCCATAGGGATAAAACTCAGTGCAATGAAATCGACCCTTTTAGCTTTTAACACCCTTAATAAACACTTGGATGTTCTATGCACACTCCCCCTCCCCCACGTCTAACAGCATGCATCTACAAATGCATATTTATATTTTGCAAGTTTATAGTTGCCCCAGCATACACTAGTCACACACAATGTTATTCGATATCGATAGAATCGCTCGTATCTCGGGCTACACTGCATGTCCTCTACTAGAATATCAACGTAGAATATTCATTGACAAAAGCGCCCACGGCGTGCCCATGTTTGAAGTGTGCACCGGCTGTATTATCTATACCGAGAATTGTATGAGATGGTATCTGTTTGTGGACTGGCATCTATTCACGGAGTATCATAATTAGCATACGAAAATTAATGCGCGCCTTGTACATGTGTTAATTCAATGTTGCCTGTTGATTAGCGGGAGGGGAGTAGGGGTGGGGGTAGGGGGTGGAGTTCTACTCGTCTGGCTGTCTGTCTGGCAGTTCATTCTGTTTATCCGTCCTTCCGCTCGCCTTCCTGCCTGCCTGCCTGCCTGCCTGTCTGTCTGTCTGTCTGTCTGTCTGTCTGTCTGTCTGTCTGTCTGTCTGTCTGTCTGTCTGTCTGTCTGTCTGTCTGTCTGTCTGTCTGTCTGTATAAATTGATAGATCATTGACGGGAGTTAACAATACAGAGATATGTATGTCTGTTCGGCTGTTAATTCTGTTCGTCCGTTTGTCTGTATGTCTGTTAATTCATCCGTTTGTCTGTCTGCCCGTCTAGCTGTCTGTCGGGCTATCTGTCTGTCTGTAAATTCACCCATCCTTCTATTTGTCCGTTTGCCAGCCTGTCGCCTGTCTATCTGCCTGTCTGTAAATTTATTCATCCATCTGACCGTTCGTTTGTCAGTCCGTCGCCTGCCTGCCTGCATGTCTGTTATCTGGCCAGTCCGCCCCATTAGGTATTCGAGTGCACTACCCAGAAACAAGATCACACTACCCAAGAGATCAATGTGAAGTGTGTTATCATAAGATAATAAGATCACACTACCCAAGGGATAACGGTGACGTGTGTTATCATAAGATAACAAGATCACACTACCCAATAGATCAATGTGAAGTGTGTTAGTTAGTTAGTTAGTTAGTTAGTCGACAGATCATCCTCGTTGCACATCGGACCATTCAGTCCATAAGTGCTCGGATCCCCTCCTCAGCAAATCCCGCAGCGTGTAGCGGCTAACGACGCCAGTTCTGTGTTGGTTTATCAATCTTCTTTGGCTTCCTGCGTAGTGTTCTTGTTTGGCCACCCCTCTTTTAATTTGCTGCTCTCGCAGTCTGGCCATTGTTGTAGATTCACAGTCATCACTTGGTTCTTGCAAAAGTCTCACTTCTCGTAGAGCATTCAGAATGTCAGCCTGGTCCATGGCGCGTCCGCCCTCAACAGTAGCCTCACCTGCGAGCTTGTCAGCCCGCTCATTTCCTTGTACTCCCGCATGCCCTGGCACGAAGATGAAACTAATCTTTGCCAGCCGAGACCGCTTCAGAGGCAGCAACCATTCTCTTCGAATCGACCCCTCCTCTATCCTCTTGATCATGTTCATTGAGTCGCTAAGGAAACAAGCCCTAGTGAATGTCTGTGTCTCGAGCCATGTTATTGCTTTACTTACTGCCATGACTTCCATGGTCAGGCTACTTGTGGTTTCAGTGAAAGCACCAGAGTCCTCCTTCACAATTCTCCCTCCGGCCCGAGCTGTAAAGGCCCATGAGCTTCTCACATGTCGGACGACCGACCCATCTGTGTAGATGACCGCGTCACTGTCTAGCGAATTCTCGAAAATCAACGCTTGTACTTCAGCCTCAACAGCAGCCGGATTTTCTTGTCTGCATTTTCTATCTAGTTGGATGCAAACTGAAAAGGATGTGCAGAAGTCTGTTGGCACTTGCACCCACTCCTCGCCAGGTTCTAAGTCCTCAAGTGAACACACCTGTTGAAGAATGTCCTCGGCTTGACCCATCCACGACCGTCCTCTTTTTAACCTGCTGCCCTTCACCTTCCTAATTTCACTATGCAGTGGATGCTGTGTGTTTGCGTTAATTCTGAGGTAGGCACGTGCCCTGCAAACTTGCATTCTCTCTTCAATGGTTGGAAAATCAAGAAGGTAGCGCATCGCCCTGCATGCTGTATCTCTTGTACATCCAAGAATAATGCGCATAGCTTCATTCTGTATCCTTTCCATCCTTTCTATCTGCTTATGGCTGACAGTCAGGATTGCCATTGCATACTCCAAAACAGACATGACCAGCCCCTCGTACAGAAGACATAGATGGCGCTGCTCACAGTTTACTGCCGCCATCACCCGCATCGCTGCCAAACCCCGCTTGGCCTTTGTTATCACCTGGTCTATGTGCACATTATAAGCAAGGCTTCGATCAAACCGTATCCCCAGGTAATTCATTGCCTGCGTTCTTTCCACCGTCTCTGAACACAGCATTACAGTTGGTGTTGGATTGTTGACAATATGATTATTCAACGAGAACCAGGTCACTGTTGCCTTAGTTGGGTTGACCATTGCCCCAGCTTCATCACACCAAGTACTTATGCGATTGAGTTCGGTTTGTAGTTCCACAGCAACCTCCTCTCTATCCTTACCCTGACGATACACTAAAACATCATCGGCATATGACAATGTCCTGCCAGGTCCAGTGATCTGCTCACTGGTGATTCTCACTGTGTAGGCGTTGAACAGTACCGGAGATAATGGTGATCCCTGTGGTAGGCCAGGATATATTGTTGTTGGTTCCGAAGTCCAACTGCCACATCTAAAAACTACTTTCCGTTGGAAGAGAGCTGCAGCGATCCAACTAAGGAGGAATGGACTTACGTTTAGTTCAAGAAGCTGAAACATTAAAAAATCCAGTGGTACTCTGTTGTATGCGTCCTCAAGATCAATCGCTGCAGCAACGGTTTCAGTGCCTGAGTGGAAACCTTCATAGACATCGTGGGCAAAGACTGCTGCATTGGTCCAGGTTTCTCTTTTTGGACGGTACCCACCCAGGGTAGGTGGGAAAACACCTTGCCTCTCTAGTTGGCTTGATATTTTCCTGGCAATTACCTTCTCCAGCAGCTTGCCTATTGTATTCTGCATGGTTATAATTCGATATCCCTGAATTTTCTTGTGGTCTTTGTCAGGCTTCGGCAAGGGAATCAGATAGCTGTGTAACCATTCCTCCTTGATGCTAGCACTCCCTATACTGTTGTTGTACATGTCTGCTAGTTTCTCTAGCTCATTGTCGGTACACCTATTTATGTCGTCGTATCTTATGCCATCAGGACCTGGAGCACTGTTTTTTGATCGTCGAAGCACAGCCTTGATTTCTTTCACTGTCACTGTGTCTTCATCCGAAGTGTCCTGGGCCTTGCATCTGTCTGAGGTGACCTCCTTGGCCAGATTCCGGCCTCCCATGTCTGTCTGGTTGCTCTGCTCAAGGTAGCGTTCAAAGAGGGCTTTGCCCTTGTCCTCGTCAGTCCTCTGCCAGATGAGGTCAGCACCTTGGAAGTCAGAAATGCTCTTATTCTTGACTACACCACTCATGCTTTTATGTAGTCGCCAGAACAATTTCAGTGACTTGTCTGTGCTTACTCTTTGACACACCTCTGCCCATTTTTCGCTTTTAACCACCGTGACCAGTTTTTTGAAATAGCTTACTTTTGTGTGCATCTCTCTTTCTAAGTGCAAGCAGGAACTAGGATGACCAGCTCTGTTCTTCTTGGCATTTTGCCATCTCCTTACAGCACTACGCTTATCCACCCAAGCCTTCTCCACCTCGAAACTCCACCACGGTGGCTGCTCCCAGCTTTTTTTCCTTTTCTTCCTGCCCTGAAACGTTCTGCGCTTGTCACGTCTTATTTTACTCACCACATCTTGCCCTGTACTGTCATACTGGAACGTCTTTACCTTTAGCTTGTGCTGCCTGGTTCTGCCTTTCTCCACCAATATGCTGCATGGGTGGTGGTCGCTGCCATGGTGTCCTAGGACACCCCATCTACACACTGTAGTGAGTGAAGGTGAAACTAGCGCCAGATCAATAGCACTGTCCTCATCGCCAGGACGGCTTGCTGTCCTGGTGACACAGCCACTGTTGATACAAACCAGGTCGATGGTTTCCAGTGCAGTCTCGAGCTCCTCCCCTTGTGTATTGGAGGAAGTGTTTCCCCATGATCTGCCTTTAGCGTTGAAGTCACCACAGAAAATAACATTTCTCTCGTGGCCTAATATGCCACTTAAGCACTGCCACTTCTGGGCGTCCACACTCGCATTGCGGGCATAAACATTAACCAATACGAATGGTATACTGGAATGAACTCTCAACGCCTGTATTTGTATATCGTCACTGTTCCAACTGGACATGTCTAGCTCTGACGCCACCATGCTGTCGCGAACGAGAATCGCCGTTCCCAGATGTCGTCTGTTATAGAAACATTTGAAGCCGGCAATTCGGAGTAGCTGATCGCCCAGTCTCGTCTCCTGGAGTGCTACAATGTCGTTCCTGTAAACTAGGGTTTCTAAAATAGAGCCCCGTTGTTTTACACTGGCACAGTTCCAATATAGAATACGGATGTTCCTGAGTCCTAGACGGTGACACTTGAGTCTAAAACGTCTCAAGCCACCGCGCTTACCTGGCTTCTTTTTCCCTGCGCGGTTACCCCGCCGCTTCGGTATGTCGACTGCTGATCCATCGGAAAACACACGTTGTTCCGCCATGTTGAAAAAACGTAAACACAGACTTTTGATTGAGAACCACACACGCTGCTGAAAATTCACTCAAGGATGGCTTCGCTCGATGCACGAACTCCGTAGCACCCGCGCAGATCTTGAGTAGAAACTCCTGGTTTTACATCCTGGCACACCAATTACACGCAAGAAATGGAAGTGTGTTATCATAAGATAACAAGATCACACTACCCAAGAGATAACGGTGACGTGTGTTATCATAAGATAGCAAGATCACACTACCCAAGAGATAACAGTGACGTGTGTTATCATAAAGTAACAAGATCACACTACCCAAGAGATCAGAGTGACGTGTGTTATCATAAGATAACAAGATCATACTACCCAAGAGATAACGGTGACGTGTGTTATCATAAGATAGCAAGATCATACTACCCAAGAGATCAAAGTGATGTGTGTTATCATAAGATAACAAGATCACACTACCCAAGAGATAACGGTGACGTGTGTTATCATAAGATAACAAGATCACACTACCCAAGAGATAACGGTGACGTGTGTTATCATAACATAACAACATCACACTACCCAAGAGATCAGAGTGACGTGTGCTAACATTAGATACCAAAAGTTCTTGAAACAATTTCCCGCTCTATGCTGGAATCGAACGTGTACCTTGTGAGTCAGAGGCGGACACTGTCACCTGTCAGCCACGACAGAGTTTTAACTCTCAAGTCGGATATTGTGACGTGCGAGTCGTTTGGGCTCCGAAAAAGACTTGGATCTATGGGCGCGAAGTTACTGTACAAACTTTCCTATCACTTCGGTACCAAATGGTCATCTTCACAAGGACTACTTTACAGAGCGCCCTTTCTTCCGTCCAAGCTCAGACAGCAGTGAGGCGTGCAAGAAAAGTACTGGAACTGAACTACAACTACAGGACAGTAGCATTTAAAGTAACCGTTGCTACATTTTATTTATTTATTTATTTATTTATTTTGCGTTCGTTCGCTGTGAACTCAAGGATATCCCCCATATACGTGCTACTACTTCTAATGCAATGGACTGATTTTTACCTTTGGAATATAACATTCGCCAGAAACATGAAAAGTTAACAGATGTACCTCATGCATGGGTTAATGTGGTTACTAATCAACTTACGTATCGGACGCGGGACATCTTGCTTGTGATCGAGAAGTTTTCCGAAAGGTTGTTATGGGAGCGAGGTTCTGCAAAGGACATGCTACAGAATGAATGAGTCAACTTACGTTGAGAAGCGTCGCTATAAATCAGTTAAAACAGCGACCTGAGGAAGAGAGCTAAACATCTAACTTCTCCCCCGATGTGTCTCCACCTTGACGTGGTGGGGGAGCTTGCGTGTCCCATCGACCCCATTTGCTTGCCGATGGATGAAAAACTACATATCGGACAGCTTATGGGATAGGGACCAGACCAAGAGAGACACAACCTGCTGCTCTGCAGGTTAGACTGAGGATAGCAGTCAAAAATTTAAATCAGGCGCACGAAGGCAAAAGATTTGGTCCGGACAATACTCTAAGGCTCTCTGTCGAGGGTTGAGGCTGAACGCCTCTAAGCCACAAACCCTCGGATCTGAGAGCCGGGCCCATACCCACCCTCCGAAAAATAGAGGTGAGATACTGTGCAAGCTACATGCCCAGTTCTGATACTTGTTCGAAGGCTCTCAGCTGGGGGATATGAGGGATTCCCGGAAGAGAGGGCCTGGCCGTTTCTCGTTCACTGCTGCACGGAGGTAAGGTGCTGAGCCGGCAGCACATGTAGCCTACCTCTTGAGCGAGTACAAAAAAGTCAGAGAAGCGCCCCAGTCGAATGGAATGGTTACGAAAACTGTCTGTATCTAACTCATAGAGAGTGTAGACAAAAGTGGAAAAAACGTCTCTATAACACGAAATGGAACGCACGGCTAGCGAACCCATTGCGTGGTCCGAAGTCAAAAGCAAAGCTTACCGAGTGGATGACGCCCACAGTCTGACCGATCCTGGTGTGTGCTTGAGCGGCCAGTGGCAATCGAGATGCCCAACACATGGAAGTGAGGAACTAAAGCAGCCATGAGCAGGACGTGGCAACTCCTCGGGTGAGCCCAGTCTCAGAGCAATATGTGCCGGCTCTGCAAGTATGGAAGCCTCCTTGGATAGCGAGAGAATGCCCATGATCTGCCCCTGCCTTCCCTTGAGGGTTGACCATGATGTCGTTGACCGTTCTATCCTGACCAGCTGAGATGTGGGCGGCATCACAACAATAAGTCTAACGTGCCTCGAAACCCGAGGAAGGCTAACCTCATTAAAAAAATGCCCGCCGAAGCCGGAAGTGCTGGCCTACGGGTGGCAAAATAAAAAGTGGCACTACGCATTTACGTCCGAGTGAAATGTCTCGTCCGAATGTCTCTCGTGCTAGGAACAGCTCTGACTACCTAGTTTCCGAATGCCGCTCTTGCTCGGAACAGTTCTGACTAGGTAGTTTTCCGAATGTCTGCCTTGCCTGGAACAGCTCTGAAGGGCGCAAGGACAAGCACATGTCCGAAAACTCGCTGAGTGGATACCATCTGCAGACTTGTCTGGTTTGTGCAGGAACGGCCCGGGGCGAACGAAATGCCCAATATATTGAAGTGAGGAATCAAAGCAGTCATGAGCAGGACGTGACGATTCCCTCGGTAAGCCTAGCATCAGGGCGCTATGTGTCGGCCCTGCATCCATGGAAGCAACCTTGGATGGCGGAAAATGCTATGGACTGTCCCTGCCTTCCTTTGAGGGATGACCGTTGTCTTCGACCGTTCCGACTTGGCCAGCGGTGTAGCAGATGGCACCGCAAAAGTGAGAGTCTCCCAGGAATGCTACCTGGTCAAAAAAGCACGCTAAAGTCGATGTGTTGGCCTACGGGTTTCGGCCCAAGGGCGCATAACAGACACACCGCAATCACATCTGAAAAAACACTCCGGATGAACGAAAAGAAGAAGAAGAAGAAGAAGAACATCTAACTTCATAATTTATTTTAGGCGTAAAACAAGCTGATAATCTTGACCACTGTTTTCAGAACGCTACAAACAACTGGAAGGGAGCGAAGTATAGGTCATGGAACATAAGCCCGGCTGCTACTGATGCAATCACTAAACTGCATTTCGATAATCACATAGAGAGAATAAGAACCTATAATCTGTCCTGGAGTTCGGGAAGGTTGCCATCAATTATCAAGAAACTCAATATCATATTTGCTAACAGCCAACAAGGTCGACCAGACCTAGACCATTTCACGTCGCTTACTCCAGGTTCAGTAATGTGTCATCATTCAGCGCAGCTCTCCGACGAACCACAGGATGCTATTATAGGATGACATTGTCAACCAACCTAACATCCCAGTTTGTCACTGCCGTGAGCAGTGCCTGGATGTCTCCCGTGGCTGCCTACTGCTGCGACCTGCCGGGGGATTGACAGTGTGTTGCTGTGATACGTCAGTGCATTAGCAGGTCAGTTCTGTTGGCTAGTGCACAGCAGGATTGTATTCCAGGAGCCGGGGAATGGATTTTCTAAACTATGGGAATACTGCGAGCAACAGATGATTAACTTCTGAACTTCTGCCGTTTATGTTGGTGTTTCCTCTTCTTGCCATGTCTGTTTACTCCCATTTATGTCTTAGTTTTCTATTTCAGACTTTCTCTAAAGATCCCCATTTATGACCAAAATTTACTCTCTTCCACCCTATCTCTAAATACAACCATTTATACCGATGTTTTCTCTTTCCAGACCATCCCTAACTATCTCCATTTATGCAGCTGTTTTCCTCTTGACGTCTACCTCAAAATATCTCCATTTACGTCGATGTTTTTACTATCGGTTCCGTTTCTAATTATCTCCATTTATGCCGTTGTTTTCCCTTTCCGGTCCATATCTAACTATCACCATTTATGCTGGTGTTACTGTTTTCCTCTTGTAGTCTACCTCAAAATATCTCCATTTATGCCGATGCTCCCAACGCATATAGTCCATATCTAAATACCTCCCGCGGCTGCCTACTGCTGCCACCTGCAGGGGGATTGACAATGTGTAGCTGGGGTACACCAGTACATTACCAGGTCACTTCTGTTGGCTAATGCACATCAGGATTGTATTACAGGAGCCAGGAAATGAATTATTTTCTGAATTATGGGACTACAGCAAGCAACAGATGCTTAGCTTCTGAACTACTGCCGTTTATGTTGGTGTTTCCTTCTGTCCATCTCTACATATCCAAACATATCCTAAAATATCAACCATGAAATATGGACTAATTTACACAGAAGTATTGTTGTAGCTTTACACGTATCAGAGAGTTTTCTTTACTGAAGTTACATGTAGTTGCATATTTTTTGAGCGACGTCGCAGTCCTTAACGTCGCAGAACTTAATGTTCAGTAGTTTGCCATTGCTTTCTGAACCATCGGCACACCTACCATTGTATGAAAACCAACTCAAGGCGGTCTGCTGCCAGATCACCAGCAGCCGTGTTTCTATCGCGGTATGCGGAATTACGAATCGCACTCGTAACTCCTTCGTTGACGAGCCGGTTCTCTTTACTAAGCACAGTTCACACAATACATCCACATCTACACAACACACACCCATATCTACACAACACACATCCATATCTACACAACACAATCCACATCTACACAACACAATCTACATCTACATAACACATATCCACATCTACACAACACACATCCACACAACACACATCCACATCTACACAACACACATCCACATCTACACAACACATATCCACATCTACCACAACACACATCCACATCTACCATAACACACATCCACATCTACATAACACACATCCACACAACACACACCCACATCTACACAACACACACCCACATCTACACAACACACATCCATATCTACACAACACAATCCACATCTACACAACACAATCTACATCTACACAACACATATCCACATCTACACAACATACATCCACACAACACATATCCACATCTACACAACACACATCCACATCTACACAACACATATCCACATCTACACAACACACATCCACATCTACACTACATAATCCACATCTACACAACACACATCCACATCTGCACTACACAATCCACATCTACACAACACACATCCACACAACACATATCCACATCTACACAATACATATCCACATCTACACAACACACATCCACATCTGCACAACACAATCCACACCTACACAACACAATCCACATCTACACAACACAATCTACATCTACACAACACATATCCACATCTACACAACACAATCCACATCTACATAACACATATCCACATCTACACAACACTCATCCACATCTACACAACACGCATCCACATCTACACAACACATATCCACATCTACACAACACACATCCACATCTACACAACACAATCCACATCTACACAACACACATCCACATAACACACATCCACATCTACACAACACATATTTACATCTACACAATACACATCCATATCTACACAACACAATCCACATCTACACAACACATATCCACATCCACACAACACACATCCACACAACACACATCCACACAACACACATCCACACAACACACATCTACAAAACACAAATCCACACAACACAAATCCACACAACAGACATCTACACAACACACATCCACACAACACATATCCACATCCACACAACACACATCTACACAACACACATCCACATCTACACAACACACATCCACATCCAAACACCACACAACCTCACAACACACATCCACATCTACACAATCCACATCTACACAACACACATCCACATCTACACAACACACATCCACATCTACACAACACACATCCACATCTACACAACACACATCCACATCTATATAACACACATTCACATCTACACAACACACATCCACATCAGCACACCACATATACACACAACACATATCCACACAACACACATCCACATCCACACAACACATATCCACATCTACACAACAAACATCCATATCTACAAACATACATCCACATCTACACAACATACATCCACATCTACACACCACACATCCACATCTACACAACACATACCCACATCTACTCACCACTAACTGCACAGACATACCCCTGCATTGACACCCTAACACACACACATTCACACAGCACCAAACACGTCTACAACCCACACCCATACACGCACGGACACACACATCTACCCACTCACCAACACACAAACTGCCCTCACATAACCACACTCATGGGATTGAACATCCCCCATGTGCGATCAATGGCAGCATATAATTACATCAAAAGCAAGGATGAACAGAATCGGCTTCTCGTTCTTTTTCATTTCTCCGCATGGCTTTTCTTTTGCTCGCCTCTTTCCCGAGTTTTTAATGTCTGTTTTTCTTTTTTATTTTGTTTTAGTAAAAGCTTTCATTTCGTCCCGTTTCTTTCTATCTCTGTTTAATTCTACCCTTTCATGTAATTTTTAGGAAATCCAGCGTCAGATGAGATAAGGACCTTAGGGGATATTTGTTTGTTTCGTTTTCAGTAAGAACACCGTTGAGTTTTAAATAGTCTTTGCAAAAGTGCCCTTTAATGTTTTATTTGAAAACTGCATGCAGTAGGGACATTGAGGAGGAATTACTGTGTGAGTGTGCACAAGTCACGTGCATGCTGAGAACGAACGAACGAATTTTATTTTTAAACGATCATAGATTGGACACGCAGGCCCATCATACATTCGGCCCTTCCAATCACTCATCTTTCGTACATCAATTATCTATTTAGCATGCTACATTCACAAAGGAAAGAAAACCATTGTCACATGAAAGTTGTGAACATAAGCATCACATACTACCATGTTATGAGACAGGCGGTCAGCCAGACACACATACACCCGCACATGTATAAATACATACATGCATACATAATACCTGCATACATGCTTACATCATTAAAACAAACTCTCACAGTTATGGACACACTCAATAACACACAAGTACACACTCGCGTGCATACACATATACACACTTACAACCACAAACTCACTAACAAAAGTTGACATGCCTCGTGTTCAACATTACAGATTGGGAGCGTCATAATTGGTTGAATTTTTTCTCCAGTGCATGCTGGTGTGAGGGGGAACGAAGTGAGGGACAAACTGGCCGTACGGCACCACTCGGTGGGGTGTTGGTGCACGATGAGGCAGCTATGGTCCGGGTTCCTTGGGATTATGTGTATAGTGTGGAAGAATAGAGAAACCATCAATGCCCGGAGAGACTGATGCGGCAGGGAGTGACCGGAGGATCGAACCAACACTCAATATTCCAAGGAAATAACAGACGAAGATATAATCAGACTGAAACTGGAACCATATTATTTAGACTATTCGCTTGTTGTTGCAGGTGAGGACGAAGCGCGTATGGGAATGTCTTGCGTGCTGTTATGTCGCTTCTTGACTCAACAGCCACCGAAGAGTCCCAATACTACTGGCACCAGTATCAGACTGATTATGTGTCCGTCTGGCCTTTCTCGGAGTCCTGAGTGTCGGCCAGATCCTCTGGTCACTTTCTGCAGCACCATTCTCATTAGGCCACGATAAATTTAATAAATATATAACCAAGGCCTAAACATATCATCATGTCCCACAGTTGGTATCGATAAACGGGATCAATGCAACCGAGCTGATACGGAAGTACGAAACAACACAACATATTAAAAAGTTCGACGGGTAATAGATACAGGCGAAGTATCCATTTGTGTTGTTAGTTGTTGTATATATACGTTAAATCATGTTCTGTTTTTTTTTGTTTCGTGACAAAGACTTCGATTGTAACGTTGGCCTGTAACTGTATGTGTGGTGTGTGTGTCTCTGTGTGTGGTGTGTGTATTTGTGTGTGTACATGTGTGTTTACATATGCGTGCGTGTGGTGTGTATGGTGTGTGTATCTCTGTGTCTGTACATATGTGTGTATATGTGTGTGTGCGTATGGTGTGTGTATGTGTGGTGTGTGTATGAGTGGTGTGTGTATTGTAGTGTGTGTGTCTGTGTGTGTGGTCTGTGTGTGTTGTGTGTATATGGTGTGTGTTGTGTGTATGTTGTGTGTGTGGTGTTGTGTGTGTGACATTGTGTGTGTGACGTTGTGTGTGTCTGATGTGTGTATGTGTGTGGTGTGTGTGTGGTGTGTGTATGTGTGGAGTGTGTATGTGTGGTGTGTGTGTGTCTGTGTGTGTGGTTTGTGTGTTATGTGTATGTGGTGTGTTATGTGTTGTTGTGTGTGTTGTGTTGTGTGTGTGTGTGATGTGTGTGTGTGGTGTGTATGATGTTGTGTGTGTGATGTGTGTGTGTGGTGTTGTGTGTGTGACGTTGTGTGTGTGTGTGTGTGATGTGTGTGTATGTGTGTGTATGTGTGTGTATTTATTGTCCACCCGTCGAACGTATTAGTCATATTTCCCCCTGTACACACCCCCCCCCCCCCCCCCCCCCCCAGTCAAGCACAGACAACATGCCTAGCGAAATCTGCAGCACATCTGGTGAACTCGCTGCCACAGGAGACCATGGACACCACCAACCCATATAATTACAACGACAAACTATTTAAACAATATCTCATTACAAACTGCAGGCCAGCGTACACATTACATAAACAGTCCCAACATATTCAACAACCGGGGCTCTGGCTTGGGTGATAGTGAGACTCGCAGTTTCATAATTCCTCGTCAGACCCAGTTGAGGGATGGAAATCAGACCGATTTTCGTTGATTTCGGTGCTATGAGGCGTCTTTAGTTCAGAAAGTAATGGCAAAATACTGAAATAGCATTGTCTCGTAAATCACAAGCAGACAATACATGATGGGATTGATAACAATGTCCGGTAGAGGTCAACCAGCTAACTTTATAATATATAAAGTATTCTGATCCAACAGTATTTCCGGCAAGCCTGACTACAATTCTTCTGTCCGAGACCTGAAGAGAGTCAATGTTGTTTGGGCACGGTACGTCTTCTTCTTCTTCTGCGTTCATCCGGATTTTTTTTTCCGGATGTGATTGCGTTGTGCCTGTTAACAGCAGAGCTGCGTTCATGCGCCGTTAGGCCGACACATCCGACTTCTGCGGGCATGTGTTGACCGGGTTAACCTTCCCGGGGTTTGAGCACGGTACGAGGAGACGTACACTTGAATATGGTAGGTCAGCATGGCCGAATGGATAAGAACGCGTGTTCTTAAACATCCGGTGTGCTAATGCCGAAGTAAGGGGTTCAACCCCTACACCGGACAGTTGGACTAAAATGTTGACCTATCGTCCTTGACTTGGGGAGGTAAATTACAATAACCTCTGAAATCGGAGTGGGTTCGCCTGATGGCGAGGGACATTTAATAGGGAAAGCTAATCCACACGCAAAATTCAGTCAAGCGCTACTAGAAAAAGTGTATATGAACTACGTTTGAGTTCAAAGCGAGCGAGTTATAAAAGCTTGAATATTCACTGACAACTGGCACATCTAATGGGAAAAGAGCAAGGGAAAGACATAGAGATAAATTGCTGGATGGCTTGGCGTAATGAGGACAACAATACAGACCTGATCCAAGACTGGTGAAGGGACGAAATGGCGAAACATGATGGTCCACCTTAAACGACGTGGCCCATGATGATGATGATGATGATGATGATGTGGATGAGGATGATGATGGTGATGATTTTTCTTGTTAAGTTTGCTCGCTTTGATGTCAAGCGTAGTCAATACACTTATCACTACTTCTAGACATCTGGACTGACTTTTCCGTGTGGATTAGCTCTTCTTATTACCAGTGTCCCTCGCTATCTGGACTTTTGAGGTCATTGGATTTTATGTTCCCAAGACAAGGACGGAAAGTCAACATTTAGTTCCACTGACCGGTGTAGCGGTTGTACGATAATTGATGATACTGATGATGATAGTGAGGGTGTGATAACAATGATGATGATGATGATACTGAGAATTATGATCATGATAATGATGATGATGAAAATAATGATTATGATGATGAATGATGATAATGATGCTAATGATGATGATGATACTGAGAATCATGATCACGATAATGATGATAATGAAAATAATGATGATGATGGTGAATGATGATAATGATAATAGTGATGATGATGATAATAATGATTATGATGATGAAGATGCAAGCTTAAGTTTTAGTGCGGTTGTTATATATATTGCTAGCTATAAACAGATGCAATGGTTGCCTTGGCTACATATGGGCTATTGTTCTTCAACAAGAAAATAACACACTTAAATTACTTCCAGTAATCTAACCACTATAAACACCCCTGTCTAACTACCCTCTCATTCAAAGAAATGCCAAAATGATTAAATCCCCGAGCTAACAACACATCCATCGATGGACCATCTCACAGAGATGGTGTTTCACTCTCCAATAAAGTACTTCCACTCTTAGAGTGGACTCCGTCAATTATTCAACACTTGATCCCAACTTGTGAAACCCTCCAGGCAAAGCTTGGCCTAGATCGGTGAACAGCAATCACAGATCAAATCCTACCTCAGTCTACGACAGTGGTTCTCACACTCTGAGATCTGTTCACGTGTATTGAATCCTGTCCGTAGAAGAGAACGAAAGAAGGGTGTACCGATGGTCAGACTATACAACGTCGATATTGAAGATTGTACTCTAGTATGTATGATAGACACTCGCCACTCGCTTTCTGTAAATGCCGTCGTTGCCTCTTTTGCTTCTGTCATCTGTGTCTGTCTGTCATCATCATCATAATCATCATCATAATCATCATCATCATCATCATCATCATCATCATCATCATCATCATCATCATCATCATCATCATCATCATCATCAACATCATCTGCTTCTTCTTCTTCTTCTTCTTCTTCTTCTTCTTCTTCTTCTTCTTCCTGAGGCTCAAAATCACACACTTGATCATTTAGTCTTTACTCAACTGCACTATATACAATTCTGTCAGATCGTGTCCCACACTTACCATTGTGTTATTGATTGACATGTTTCTGTCTCTTCTCTAGTTTGTGCGGTCACATGTTACTTTCTATTCTCTACTTTTTTTTGTCGGTCACGTGTTTCTGTCTATTTTCTAGTTTTTCCGATCAAAGTTTTTTTTTCTATTCTCTAGTTTGTCCTATCACATGTTTCTTTCTCATCTCTAATTTGCCCGGTCATGTGTTTATTTCTATTCTCAAGTTTGCCCGGTGACCCTTGCACTTTTCCACAATCATCTACGAAAGTCAACGAATGCCTATATAATTAATTATAAACCTTGTTGAGGTGAATATCTCAGAATTCTCCTGCGCCCTCCAGTAGTCTCGTCTCCAAGCAGAAAACCAATGCACGAGAGCGCTTGTGGACACTGCAGTCGGGGAATCTGGCTGCATGTTACGTGAAGAACATTACACGCGGTCCTTCAGGCCGGCAGCGTTGCTATGTGATAGGCACATGTTCACATCCAGATGTGTTTCTCAATTCCAGGGTGTTTCCATGGCGATGTAGCCACTCCGCCTGCCTCGCGCTACGAAGGTTGTGCGTTCGATTCCAGGCTGCGTCGTTAACTTCAAGAGTGCAATTTTCTCGGAGACGCCTGAGGGTCGTCGCAGGAGCAACGCAGCCCGTGTTTTGTGTTACGCTTTCAACAGGCGGCCCTGCAGCTCGAACGAACGAACGAACGAACGAATGAACTTTATTTTCAAAAGGTTAAGAATTGGGCACGCATGCCCGTGTAACATTCTGCCCTTCTATCACTCTCTTTCAGACAATTTACCTAGCCATGTGGGAGAAACCCCGGTGCAGTGAATTCGAGATTCTTGTCTTGTATCACGCCCTCTTTTCCCATTCTCTTTTATTCCTCTTGTATTCGGTGTCTCCTTTTGTCTAATCCGTCCTTACTTTTTCTATATCTTCTATTCCATCCATAATGCGCCATGCCGATAAGCGTGGGAGGTCATGTTTTGCCATCTCACTCGATCGCCAGAGTCGTAGATCAGCTCCAAGTTTCTGTTTCGACCATGCCACGTGGCCAAACCATCCAGGTACTTACTTCTCGTTCTTCCCCTTGGTCTCTTCCCTTCGATTTTGCCAGTTGTCACCAAGTTCTCCAATTAATTTCTTCTCATAACATGCCCAAACAATTTTGACTGTCTACGTCTGTCTCTAATCATTTTACGATCTTCATTTGTTTCTTGAAGTACTTGTTCATTGGTTTTTCTCTCTGTCCATGGTATTCTTTGCATTTCCCTCAGAAACCACATTTCCACAGCCATGAGCTGTTTTTCAGCGTGTCTGCTCATTGTCCACGCTTCACATCAAGACAAAAGTACAGGTTCTATGTAGCACTTCAACACTCTATTTCTCGGTTCAATTGATTCTTTTTGTTGGTCGGTATGTTTTTCATCTTGCAAATGGCTACCTTCGCAATGGCAATTCTTGTTCTAATCTCTTCAAGGCATCTTTCATCAGGATTGCTAATCAATATGTACGTACATATATGTCTCTGATTTATTTTTATAAGCGTATTGGGTGAGACTGATTTCGTGAAAGCACCTGGGCCGTTTGGCAGGAAGATGTAAAAGAAATACAAAATACAAACTTTAGAAATAGAAACTATGTGAGCAAGATGTATTTGAGAACATGTAAATATTCGGTGTTTTCCTTTCGTTCGCTTGATTTTTTTAAACTCAGCTTTACTCTACCCTACCTGCTCCGTGGCCAAGGCGTTAATCTCGCATACCCACGTTCGAAACACAGCTGCGTGCGATTTGGCAGCAGACCGCCTCGAGTTGGTTCTTTTCTGAAAATGATATGTGTGCCGGTCGTTGAGAAAGCAATGGCAAACTACTGAACGTAACCTTGCCAAGGAATCACGAACAGCCAAAAGATGCTGGGGTGACCTGTCCTGGCATGTCCTCTAAAGGACATGCCACTTTTTTGTATGCCAAACGACTGAGTTTTACACGTGGGCCAGCTTTCCCTATTACCAGTGTACCTCGCCATCAGGCGAACCAACTCTGACCTCTGAGGTGCTAGTAATTTACGTCCCCAAGTCAAAGACAGGTCAACATTTTAGTCCAACTAAACAATGTAGGTCGCGCTCCCTGGCCTAGGTGTTAAACACGACTTTCTCCGTAATCCCGTTTATCCACGAAGGGTTAGGCAGCGCGCGAGAATTGGAAGCGGTTCTCGCCGCGATGGTAACTTACGGGATAAGTGAGCCGGCTGCTCAGAAAGCAATGGCAAACTACTGAGCGTAATCTTGACAAGAAATCAACGAAAGCGGTAAAATGCTGGTGTTGACAGCAATGTCCTGTAAAGGATATGCGAAGAAAAAAACAGTGTAGGGGCTGAACCCGCTACCTCGGCATCAGCACACCAGAAGTTTAAAAGCGAGCGCTCTTGCTCATTCGGCCTTGCTGATCTGCAAGCAACATGTTAAAACATTTTAAGCTGATTATGTAACATGAATAGCAAACCTTCGCTTGACGCGAACAAAGTCTCAGGTACAGAATGGATAGCAAACCTCCGCTTGACGCGAACAAAGTCACAGGTACAGAATGAATGGCAAACCTCCGCTTGACGCGAACAAAGTCTCAGGTACAGAATGAATGGCAAACCTCCGCTTGACGCGAACAAAGTCTCAGGTACAGAATGAATGGCAAACCTCCGCTTGACGCGAACAAAGTCTCAGGTACAGAATGAATGGCAAACCTCCGCTTGACGCGAACAAAGTCTCAGGTACAGAATGAATGGCAAACCTCCGCTTGACGCGAACAAAGTCTCAGGTACAGAATGCACCACGCCGAGTTCATCATGATGATGGTGATGAAGTTAACGATGATCCCAGGCAGTGATTGTTTGAGAGTCACCGTCCTCCCAGGTCAATCTCTGTATCCTCCCTTCACCCCTCACTCCTCATCTTATAGTCCCTCACTTTTCTTCAGATACCTCCCCCCTCCCACCTCCCTCTCCGTCAACCACCTTCCCCGAGGTGGAGATTAAGAACAGCTTGTGTTCAACACGAGCGTCATCCTGTGTGTGTTTTTTAAATGTTATTCTTTCCTTAACGTGTATTATGGCTTCAGATATGATCTTTGCTGTTGAGGGCCTCGGGTTCTCATGGAGTTCCTCGCTTCTCTCTCTCTCTCTCTCTCTCTCTCTCTCTCTCTCTCTCTCTCTCTCTCTATCTCACTATCTCCCTCTCACACACACACTCTCTCTCTCACACCGTCTCTCTCTCACAAACACACTCTCTCTCACTCTCTCTCTCTCACTCGCTCTCACTCTCTTACACTCTTTCACTCTCTCTCACAGTCTCTCTCACACACACTCTCTCTCTCCCATACTCTCTCTCCCATACTCTCTCTCCCATACTCACTCTCTCACTCTCTCTATCACTCTCACAGTCTCCCTCACATACTCTCTCATTCTCTCACTCTTTCTCCCACTCTGTCCCACTGTCTCTCGAACACACACGCTCTCTCTCACCGTCTCTCTCTCTCAAACTCTCTCCATCCTCTCTCATTCTTTCTCTCACACTGTCTCTCTCTCACACACTCTAACTCTGTCTAGATCATTATCCGCTCAGATTTAAACTTCTAAGAGTTCTATCTTTATCACTTCCCGGTCAGCTATAAACTTTTGAGAGTTCTATCTATATCATTTCCCGGTTACCTATACACTTCTGAGAGTTCTATCTATATCAATTCCCGGTCAGCTATACACTTCTGAGAGTTCTATCTATATCAATTCCCGGTCAGCTATACACTTCTGAGAGTTCTATCTATATCATTTCCCGGTTACCTATACACTTCTGAGAGTTCTATCTATATCAATTCCCGGTCAGCTATACACTTCTGAGAGTTCTATCTATATCAATTCCCGGTCAGCTATACACTTCTGAGATCAACTATAAACTTTAAGGAATTCTGTCTACATCATTATTCGGTCTAAAATCTTCGGCGAATTTTATTTATATTATTTTCTCGGAAGCTATAAACTTCTTAGACCTCTATCTAGATCACTTTCCTGTTAGCTATACACTTCTGAGAGTTATATCTAAATTACTTCCCGGTCAGATATACCTTTCAGAGATCACTTTCCGTATCAACTATAAACTTAAAAAAGTTATGTCTGCATCAGTATCCGGTCTATAATCTTCTGAGAATTTCTTTCAGATATTTTTCTTGGAAGCTATAAACTTCTTAGACTGCAATCTAGATCACTTTCTCGTCAGCTATATATTCTGGGAGTTCTGCCTAGAACACTTTCTTGTCAGCTATAAACTTCTGGGAGTTCTGTCTAGAACACTTTCTTGTCAGCTATAAACTTCTGGGAGTTCTGTCTAGAACACTTTCTTGTCAGCTATAAACTTCTGAGAGTTCTGGTTAGAACACTTTCTTGTCAGCTATAAACTTCTGGGAGTTCTGTCTAGAACACTTTTTTGTCAGCTATAAACTCCTGAGAGTTCTGGTTAGAACACTTTCTTGTCAGCTATAAACTTCTGGGAGTTCTGTCTAGAACACTTTCGCATCGGCTATAAACTGCGGTGGAGTGGCTAAAGCGCGAGCATCCGACTCTAACTCCAACAAACCTATAACAATTCTCAGTGCATATGTTATGGATGGTTACAAACTTAATGAGATACTTCAAGCTGTTCCCAGGGTAATATATTGTGCTTCTAGCCTACTCGAATAAAGGTGAAAAATCAGGAGGACCTTTAGACTTTGCGAAGATTCACTATTCCAAGGCAGTTGAAAATACAAAAAGGTATGCCGAATTTACCCCTCTCAGGGTTACATTTAAAATGATAAAACTTACCGAAAAGAAAATAACATATATATTTACAGCAAATTAGTTTAGATAAGACAAGAACCGACATTAAAGCACAAGGGACATTCCCAAACGTGCTCCATCCTCATCCTCAACAGCCAGCGAAGAGTTCCACTACTAACGGTACCAGTAGCAGTCTGATTATGTGTCCATCTTGCCTTTCCTCAGAGTTGTGAGGGTCGGCGAGATCCTCTGGTCTCTCCTTGCAGCACCTTTCTCTCCAGTCCGATATGATCTATCTATCTGTTCCTCAGCAATTGTGATACTGATATAGATCCTCTTGAATCCTCATCAGTGCACTGTTTTGAGATTCTCCTTATGTGATCTTTGTGAGAAGACTGAGACTCTTTTGGAGACACTCGTGTGCACAGAAAGTGATAAATTACCAAACACATCAACATTAAAGATTGATGTAGTCCCATTGTAAACAGGACTTTAGGGTGCCAATAGCCAATCTTTTAGATCCCGGTATAATGAGGTGGATGGCGCTGCGGACGCGATTCGTAATGCCGCTTACCGGCGTTTGAAACACGGCGGTGACCGATTACACAGCAGACCGTGTCGCGCTGGTTTTAACGTGTTGGTATGGGAGCCGGTCGTTCAGAAAGCAATGACAAACTTATTATTTTTTTTCCGCATATCCTTTACAGGAATCGCTGTCAACATCAGCATCTTTCAGCTGATTGTTGATTTCTTAGCAAGATTATGCTCAGTAGTTTGCCACTGCTTTCTGAGCGACAGGTTCACATACCCCGTAAGTTACCGACGCGGAGAGAACCGCTACCGATTCTTGCGCACGTCACGTTGCTCAAGAGAGTATACGGGATTAGGGAGAAAGTCGTGTAAAACCTGGACCAAGGAGACCGTCAATGGCAAACTACTGAACGAAAATCTTGCCAAGACATCAACGGCAGTAAAATGCTAGTGTTGACTGCAACGTCCTGTACAGGATATGCAAAAATTAAAAAAAATAATGAGGTGACGTGTCCAGTTACCTTCCTCGCCCCCTGCCTTCCCACACAATTTCCAGTGGGTTCTATATTTTATAGAAATAGCTGCCCCATCAACTAAATCGCCTCTTTTCATTGACCACCGCCTGTTGGTCCAAGTCCCCAAGTTCACTATATTGGCAACTTACCTCTATTACCTAGAAGAACACTCTACAATCCGACACCCGGTGGACGCACCTTGTAGTAGAGCAGGCTCTTTAGAGAATCAATGTTCACAATTTTTTTGTCTTTGCTCGCTCTGAACTCAAACGTAGTCCATACACGTGTTACTACAGAGTGTATTTGTAATGACTGTGCAGTGTTTGAAAATATTGACGGTCCAAGTTTTGCATTTACCTATTATGTTGCATGAACTTTACAGAGGGTGAGTACAAAACGTTTACCGGCAATATTTTCAAAAACTGCACAGTCATTAAAAATAAACCCTATACTTCTAGTGCACTGGACTTATTTCTACGTGTGGATTAGCTTTCCCTTTTACTAGTGTCCCTCGCCATCAAGCGCACATACTCCGACTTCAGAGGTACTTGTAATTTACGTTCCTGAGACAAGAACCAGAAGCCCACATTTTAGTCCAACTGACCGGTGTAGGGCTTGAATCTGCCACTTCGGCATCATCACACCGAATGGTACAGAACGAGGGTGCTTATACATTCGGCCATGCTGACCCTTTATTCACAATTTCATTACAATATTTCATTACTGCACGACTGCGAATAAAATATTGCTTGTATGAACATACCAAACGCTACTCTCTGACAACAAATCAGAAGCTCTCTTTTACACTGGCATCTATCAGAAGCCATGTCCTTTATGATGAAAGACCTTGTCGTTCCTAAGCAGAAGTATTCGATCTTTGACCCCGCAAACACTGATATTAATATATGATTACAGCACGGCGGACAAGTACGTCTGATTACTGCGCTCAGAAGTGGCCGGCGGAGAATGGGGAGAAGATTACAGTACAAGATTACAGGCCAGTTTTAATCAGGGCACTCGGGGTGAGTGATCCAGTCAAGTGATGGTGTGGTATTTACCCATGGTTTATCATCTTGGGTATTCCGTGGGGATGTTATATGTATCTATTATATCTAGCCAATCATTTATTCTGGAAGTGGGGACAAGACCTTTCGGCTGCCGTGGATTTATGGTGCGTGTTTGCGTTTGAAGAGAATGGGAAATGAGGTCGTGATAGTTACTTCCTCTTCTTCTTCTTTCTTCTTGTACTGCTTCTTGTTCTTGCTCTTGTTCCACTTGTTCTTGTTCTGCCTGCCTGACTGACTGCCTGCCTGCCTGCCTGCCTGCACGTCCGTTCGTCCGTCCGTCCGTCTGTCTTCTTCTTCTTCTTCTTCTTCTTCTTCTTCTTCTTCTTCTTCTTCTTCTTCTTCTTCTTCTTCTTCTTCTTCTTTCTCTGTCTGTCTGTCTTCCTATCTGTCTGCCTGTCTGTGCGTGTGCCCTCCCTCCCTCCCAACCTACGTACCTACTTACCTACGTACCTACATACCTACCTACCTACCTACCCACCCATCTACATATCTAACTATCTACCTACCTACTTACCTACCTACCTATCTAACTACCTACATAAATACCTACCTACTTAACTACAAAGCAACCTACTTGTCTGCCAACATACCTACCTACCTACCTACCTAACTACCTACCTACCTACTTACCTACCTAACGAAATACCTGTCTAACAACCTACCTAAACCCGCCCATCTACCTGCATGTCTGCCTGTCCGTCCATCCGTTCGTTCTTCTGCCCATCGTCTGTCTGTAAGTTCGTCCACACACACACACACACACACCCACACACCCACAAACACACACACATACACACACACACACGTATTTATATCTGTATGCCTCACTATTTATTTTATGTATCTGCCTGTCTATCTGCATCTTCTATACCCACATAAAGTGCTGAACATGTAAGAGTATCTGCATCAACATACAGCAAGAGATATCATTGCATTGATCGTTCATAAATTCATATGTTATCATTCATGGTGCATCTGATAACACCAAGCGGGACACGTGCCATTACTGTGTGAGCAGCCAAGGTAAAATTTCTCTGTTATAATATCCCTGTTCTATGAATGGCATCAGGACGTCTAGGTATCATGTCTGCCATCTTGTGTTGCCGCTCAAAGCTTCATGAATGCTGATGGCCGTGGCAGGTCAGGGACGGGCTGGGTGGGGGATCTGTATGTCAGGCTTTAGAGACAAGCAATTGACCTGGTCACAGCATTTATATTACATTTTGTCTTCTTTGTCGTCTTCGTTGTCATTCTTCTTCTTCTTCTTCTTCTTCTTCTTCTTCTTCTTCTTCTTCTTCTTCTTCTTCTTGCTCACCTGTTGGTCGTCATATTATTCTTATTGTTTTGTACCTCTTCTTACTCATTCTCGTCCTTCTTCTTTCGCTACCTCCTCCTTACCCCCTCCTTCTTCTTATTCTTGCTAATATATGTGAATATATCAAATCGATATTTGACTGTATTAAGTAGTGTTATTATATTAGATAGTTATCTATGGCTGTATTAAACAGATTTACAGCTGTATTAATAGATAAGTGTGACTGTATAACATGGATGTGTATGACCATATTAAATAAATAAGTGTCATTACACAGGACAGATGTGTACGACTGTATTAAATAAATATATCTCCTATCTCTTATAGTTGTCTTATCAAAAAAATGGCCGCTAGTTTGTTTTAACAGACCATTCCGAACTGTATGAGTGATGTGCCCTGTATCATGTCGGCCATGTTGTTCACGAACAATTTCCGATGTCAATTGTAGGCTCGGTCAGACTGGAAGCCCACGTCAATAACAGAATCCCAATCTTGAGGGAGATTCGAACACAAGACCACCGGACTAGCAGCCATGAGTGTTATAGCCAGTGCACTACCTTGGCTGCCAGATTAGGGAAAGGGGATGGAATGATCAATAGCATGGCAGCTTAAGGGAGATTGTCTTTCTCGCAATTTAAAACAGAAATATTTCTCGGCGGCTCTATCATGTTCTCTCTCTCTCTCTCTCTCTCTCTCTCTCTCTCTCTCTCTCTCTCTCTCTCTCTCTCTCTCTCTCTCTCTCTCTCTCTCTCTCTCTCTCTCTCTGCCCCTCTCTCTCCTCTTTTCCTCTCTCTGTCTTTCAACCAACCTTTTCCACACACTCTCACTTCACTAATATTTAATTACACACACATATATACATTTCCCTCTGCCTGCCTGCCTGCCTGCCTGCCTGCCTGTCTGTCTGTCTGTCTGTCTCTCTCTCTCTCTCTCTCTCTCTCTCTCTCTCTCTCTCTCTCTCTCTCTCTCTGCCCCTCTCTCTCCTCTTTTCCTCTCTCTGTCTTTCAACCAACCTTTTCCACACACTCTCACTTCACTAATATTTAATTTACACACACATATATACATTTCCCTCTGCCTGCCTGCCTGCCTGCCTGCCTGTCTGTTTGTCTGTCTGTCTGTCTGTCTGTCTGTCTGTCTGTCTCTCTCTCTCTCTCTCTCTCTCTCTCTCTCTCTCTCTCTCTCTCTCTCTCTCTCTCTCTCTCTCTCTCTCTCTCTCTATATATATATATATATATATATATATATATATATATATATATATATATATATATATATATATATATATATATTAACACAAACATACACGCCTGTGTGTGTGTGTTAGTTTGCATGCATGTCATAAATTAGCAAATACAAAAAAAAAAAGGACAGCTATGAAAAGCGGATAACGAAGCTAAGTTTAAACCGGCACACACAAAACAGGATATGTCAATGGAAATATGAAATGCCCCGTGCAATAACGAACATCTTAATGCATTGGTTCATTCTGTCTTCCCCCTCTAATTCTGCAAACTCTACATGTGCAGCGCAAGTCGCAATTATGTGAGATTCAAGCTGCAAAACTCGGGATGCGGAAATCGGGCGAGAAAGGTAAACGTTTTTAAATAGAAAGTCGAAGAGGAAGGAATACTCAAAGCCAGCCGAAGCTGTGCTATTTGCAAGACTCTAGATGATGAAGATGCATTTCAGACTGCAATACATCATCAACCACTGATGCCGCCGGTAAGATAAAGAAGAAATGGCATTTTTGTGCCACTCCCCTAGACAAGAGATTCTCATTGAAGCATAAACCAGGCCGACGCTTAGCAAATGTTCCGTTACCGTGCACAGTGGCGTTTTTTCCCCCTCAGCGCGTCCTCGGTGACATATTCCAGGATAATAGCCGAGGAAACAAGTAAATGAGCTGGGAAGTTTCTGTGTAAATAAACACATATTGCTTTGTATTGTCTTGTCTGACAACGGCAAGCTCCCATTGGTTGAATGCTTCCCGTCTGCATGCTGCAGTCATGGAGATGCGCAATCTTCGCTCATAAACAGTTTTCATTCAACCACACACGATCCCCAGCAAGGATATTCCATAGCAAAGACCCGACAAAGGCATCTTTCGACGTGCAATAAGAAATAAGGACAATCCTCACAACCGTATCTGATTCAAACAACACAGCAATTAATATTCATTAAGTCCACACGCTCGGAATACCATTTCGTTTCTCGCTTTTTAAACCATGTTTGTCAAATGCCGTCCTTGATTGTTCTTATTGTCAGACATGGTAATCTACAATACTTAAATCTGATCTTTGTTGGGTACCGGACTCCGCATGGCGGCTTGATCAGATCACATATCAAGGTTTAATTGTCAATAAATTCTTGTTTTTTGAAATCTGTGTCTAAATCATTCATGTCGTAACGACGTCCCTGTCTGACAGTTAACCCCTGTGGAGGTTTTACACAATTTACTTCAGAATGGCTAGATTTCAGTGATGTGCGTTGATCGGCTGCATGTGAGGGGTAGTTGGGAGTCTGCGTTGCTAATGAGTCTCCGGTGCTACATAATATTTGATTTGATAGAGGATTAAAACATCTTTGTTTAGACTGTATGAATAGATAGGGCAGATTGAGCATCTTTTAAGAGAGGTGGCTTACTGAATAACGTATGCAAGGATATTGAATTTTCTGACCAGATGTCTTTATCTTTCTTGTCTGAGTCATTAATCAGATTCAGTTTGTATACCTGTTTGAAGAAGAAGAAGAAGAAGAAGAAGAAGAAGAAGAAGAAGAAGAAGAAGAAGAAGAAGAAGAAGAAGAAGAAGAAGAAGAAAAAGAAGAAGAATTAATACTAAGTCATGGCATGACGAGGTTGAAAAATTATCTCTCTTTCTCGTGGCTTTATTTTCAAGAAAATAATCGCGCGCGCACGCACACACGCGCGCACACACACACACACACACACACACACACACACACACACACACACACTGTAAAGTGTCTTAATTGACCCAATGGCAAAATACTCGGACAGACAACCAACCCGCCATAGACAATTAAGATTTGAACTCGTATTGTCCTGCAGGTTAGCCAGTGCACTTGTAGCAACGCCACCAACACTGACTACAAATCACTGAAGACATTTTCCTTGCTGAAATCTGGTAGGTAACTTTTCACTACCTCAGGAAAATGTCTACCTGCTTATACCCGCGTGTCAAACTTCTCATAAAAACAAACGTAGAAGTGGAATCCTGATTGGTTGAAAGAAGTGGAAGCAATCTATAGATGTCTTTTTTTCTGTCTAATCGTTAAGTTCCGTCTAAAAATATACCTGTCAAAATAGATTAGTATACCTTCATTTAATGAAATTGTCAAAAGTTTTGCGCGAGTGTGTTTGTTATCTTTAAATGTCAAACTTTATCATACATAACGTATGCGCTTTCTTATATCCTCAAAACAAATTTCAAAAACTACCAACAGCCAATCAGGTGCTTCTTACTTCAGGGGAAAGCAATCACGTTGCTCCAATAAAACGTCCTTGACAATGTATGTCGAAATTCCATCTGCCATGATTGGTCATGACATAAAATCTCCAATGGATTTTATAAGTAAATCACTTAAGTTCTTGCTGAGTGTTCCTAAACGGACAGAGTGGGTCTTTTCGTTGTTTTTTGGTGCTATTTTGTGGGAGATTAGATAAACATTGGACAGGCCTGAACTCAAAATTTTTACTTGCCTTTTTAAAAACCCTCTTTAACACATGTTAAAGATTTAACATGGCGCAGTAATCTTCACAAGCAGTGCAGTTAAAACGAACTTCTTCTTCCTCATTTCTGACACTCCCATCCAGCCAAGCACTCTACGCCATAGGGATCTCTCAATCTTTCATATTTAAAAACAAAACACTAATGTTAAAAAGCTATCGTTGGCGGCTTCACATCAGATCGGGAGATAAAGAAAAATGCCGTTGGGATTTTAATGGGCGAAAAATGATCCGCCTGTTTTCTTAAAGGTACTCAGGAGCCAGGTCCCCCAGGCCTGGCAGTGTATAGTTTTATGTTTAATAGACAATAGTTGACTGCCGGTCCCAAGAATTATATACGTTTGAAGCTGTGCCGTTCCGCTTGAACGCACGTGTTTTTGATGTTGGGAGGCTCAGTTTAAAGTGTTGCTGCGTAATTCCATGCAGTTGTTGTTAATGGGAATCTTCCCTTTGTGTTGATAGCACAGCTTGACTATGTCCCTACTTTATTTATATTTACAATAGTTGCGCTCGTGTCTGCGTATGTCTGCGCGCGCGCGCGCGTGCGTGTGTGTGTGCAGGCTATTTAGGAACAAAAGATCACTTTGCGTTGATTTCGATAACATGAGTGTTGTACTTTCAGAAAGCAATGGCAAACTACTGAAGGTAAAAATTGCCTAGTAAAACACAAACGGCTAATAAATTCGGGGCCGATTACAACGTCCTGTAAAGAAGTCCAGGCAGCTAACGTGTTTAATGTTTAGGGATCTTTGACATGCCTATAGGCGTGTTGGGCGTGTTATGCTAGGCCCCTATTGTTATATACGTACACTATTTATCCCATCTCTCTTTCACTATGTTTATATCTCTGTCATTCAATCGACAACTAGCTAATAAACATTCACATATGTATGGTACGTTACACCTTCCTTAGGTATTTATAACAGCCATGGTTTGCCTAAGTGAGTTATGTATTATTGATTATTTTACCATGCGTTTTATTGCATATTGTTCTTTTTTTTTGCCTAAGATTTGCTTAATAAGTGATGTTGAATGATATACGTATGAGAGGAAAGAGAAGAAGGGTGGAATGTCAGACGGGCCTCATGCCCAATTCTTAACCCTTTGAAAATAAAGTTTGTTTGTTCATTCGTTCGTTCAATCTCCCTGTTTCTATCTCCCACTCTATTTCATTCTATCTCTCTGTCTCACTGTATCTCTCTCCCATTCTATCTATATCTTTCTTCACATCTCCCCCTCTCTATTTCTCTCCTATTCTCTCTCTCTCTCTCTCTCTCTCTCTCTCTGTCTCTCTCCCTCAGTCTATTTGTCCACCACTCTATCACTTCACCCATACGACCTTATGTCAAACTTAACGCTGATAAATATTTCAACTCTATATATTCTCCCCCCCCCCCCTGTCTCTCATCCACTTCATCTCTCTCTCTCTCTCCCCCCCCCCGCCTCCGCAATCTATCTCTCACACACTACATTGCCTCATCTTTATCCCTTCCTCTTCTATCTCTATCCCACTCTATCTCTCCCCTACTCTATCGTTCTCCTTTATATCTCTCTCCCAGTCTATCAATCTCCTACTCTATCGCTCTCCCCCTGTATCTCTCCCATGTCTCCCCCACTTTATCTTTCTCCTTGTCTATACCTCCCACACTCTATATGTCTTCCTCCATCTCTCCACCCAAACTTCCGTACATCAAACTTCACGCTGTGACATATTTGAAAAGTTTGCAACAAATCCAGCACGGTCCTCCGTCAATATTTTGACAATCTCATGCAACAAGAGAAGCACACACGCACGATCCCGCTGGGACAACAAACCCAGATACGACCCGAAGATAACGGGCAAAGATACAGGAACGTATCCATGTATGTCGTCCAGCCTGGAGGTGTTGCCTTTCCGATACTGGGCGGGCAAGGATTAGGGACATACCAGAGTCATACAGTTGAGAAGAGGGTAGCTATGTCTCGTGTTGTTAACAGCGGATATATGATATCTTTTCATGCACCCATCATTGGGGCTTTGGGAGGGTGTACGTTCGGTTCTCGTGTGTTGAAGATGGAGTCTTTGTATAAAGATAACGGATATGAATATTCGTGGCAAAGAAGGTACAAGAAGGAAATTCAAGGCGGGGGTTATTTTGTTAGTGTTGTGACTAAGTGCAGGGTGTGATTGTTGGGAAGAAGACGAAGAAGAAGAAGAAGAAGGAGAAGAAGAAGAAGAAGAAGAAGAAGAAGAAGAAGAAGAAGAAGAAGAAGAAGAAGCAGAAGAAGAAGTAGAAGAAGAAGAAGAAGAAGAAGAAGAAGAAGAAGAAGAAGAAGAAGCATCAGAGGCAGTAGCAGCCGCAGAAGAGAACGTTAATGAAGAAGAAGAAGAAGAAGAAGAAGAAGAAGAAGAAGAAGAAGAAGAAGAAGAAGAAGAAGAAGTAGAAGAAGAAGAAGAAGAAGAAGAAGAAGAAGAAGAAGAAGAAGAAGAAGAAGAAGAGGAGGAGGAAGAAGAAGAAGTAGAGGAAGAAGAAGAAGAAGAAGAAGAAGAAGAAGAAGAAGAAGAAGGAGAAGAAGAAGAAGAAGAAGAAGAAGAAGAAGTAGCAATAGCAGAAGAAGGAGTGATAGCCGCGGATGACGAAGAAGAGAAAGTTGAAGAAAGGAAGCAGAGGAGGAGGAAGATGATTCTTCATATGCCTACTTTTCCCAGTATCGCCCATGAGCGCTGATAAATATGCATATATTTATTCCTCACAAGCAATATCCACAAACCGGACAGCACGAGAACGGCACTAAAGGATGGACATCTCGTAACATTCTTCTCCGCTACTCTTTAGAGGGAAGCGTGTGGCACCTCTCTATGCCCCTCAAATATAAGTATTTCCGACTTACACTTTGCGCCAGGTTAGTTTCTATGAGACTAACTACATTCATGGTAACGGCTTTTGCTTATCCGTGGGTAGATTTTCTTTCCTAGCAGTTTTGTCAACATAGCCTTTCTTCTTTACACCTTTCTTCTTCTTCTTCTTCTTCTTCTTCTTCTTCTTCTTCTTCTTCTTCTTCTTCTTCTTCTTATTCTTCTTGTGAGTTCATCAGGACAGTTTTTTCCCGCATGTGATTGCGTTGTGCCTGTTTACAGCAGAGCTGTGCTCTTGCATGGTTAGGCCGATACATCCGACTTCTGTGGGCATTTATTGACCGGCTTAACCTTCCAATTTACTCGATGCCATTTCCAACTGCTTGTTGGGTTTAAAGTGCACGAACTGCACACGAAACCTCGCTTTTAACTCTTATCTGGGGAAGCTAGGTATTCGAGATAGGGGAGGGGTTGGGGTGTGTGACATCATTAGATATCAATGGCTCTTGATAAAGATAAAGATTCACATCCCTATACTAATATCGAACCCGATACTTTCAAAGGCTGAGGCAGACATAGTAAGTTCTCAGCCTCGGCTACCTATATCATCATCATCATCATCATCATCATCATCATCATCATCATCATCATCATCATCATCATCATCATCATCATCATCATCATCATGTGCCATGTCGATAAGTGTGGGCGGTCATGTTTCGCGCTTTTACATGATCAATAGAAACAGCTCCCCCGGGATGGTTAACCCGGTCAACAAATGCCCGCAGAAGTCGGATGTGTCGGCCTAACGGCGCAAGAACGCAGCTTTGCTGTAAACAGGCACAACGCAATCACATCCGAAATAAAAACTCTGGATGAACGAAGAAGAAGAAGAAGAAGAAGAAACAGCTCTGTGTTGTTTGTCTCGATAATGCCATGTGGCCAAGCCATCTATATATTACGTCTCTGCCTTCCCCTGGTTCTTTTCCTTTCAATCTTGCCAGTTGTGACAAAGTTCTCGAATTTATTTCTTCTCACAGCATGCCCACAAATATCTTGAATGTCTATGTCTAATTTCCCTAATCAGGATTTACCGTTTCCAATTGTTTCTTGTAGGACTTGCTCAATAATTTTTCTATCTGTCCACGGTTCAGGTCAGGTCTTAGTCAGATATGATTGAGCTACCGTATGACAGTAGACGGTACTACTTGCTTTCTGATAGCGCCGAATGTTGGGCGGCGCTTACCAAACCCGACACCCCACATTATGCCAACGGCTTCGGGCGGAAGAGCACCACAATTGGGAGGGTACACGTCTTATCCTGGTGCGAGGAAATGCAAACTAAAGACAAAATGTCATGGCAGGGCAGACCAGGCCCTAAGCCATGACTGGCGGCTGGTCTAGGATCAAAGCTCCGACAGGCGAACAGTTAGAGCATTGCTTTGCTGATCCGGCAGCTTCTGCAGCTTGTCTTGTTCCAGATGTAGAGGTGTTACTTTTCCTCTGGAGTAAACTAGGCAGGCCGAGAGAGGGATCATGCTGCATGGGCAAAACATGATCTCTATATTTTAGCCCAGGCTTTGTGCTATGGAGACTCAATAACTCCATCCCTGCTGTATGAGTTGTTGACTTTCTTTGTGCATGAGCCCGACGTATGCCACCCTTGTCAGGATTTCTCCGTTCCATTATCCGCCATGCCTTCCCTCGCCACCGGCATCCTCTTCCTCCGTTCCATTTGTCCTCCGTACCTTCCTTCGCCACCGACATCCTCGATGCTTGTTCCACCGCTACTGGATGTGCCTGTCCCTACACTAGTTTATTTATTGTTCTAGTTAGTGTTTCTTTATTTTAGATAGTGATTGTTTGATTGATTAATTGTTCCTCATGCTGGGCAGCACCCGGCCAATTGGGTGCTGTTCCGCCACAGCCTGCCTGCTTCAATGGGTGCTTGGGGCTAGGACACAATCTGAATCGCGGGCTATAAAACCAATGCACCAGGTACAAATAAAAAAGAAAAATAAAAACCTCAAGCTACGGCTGCAATCTGGAACGTGAGAACCATGTGTCCAGGATTTTCCGCTGATTTGACCAATATTGACGATGTATGAAACACGGCTGTGATTGATGCCGAACTCAATCGGCTTAACATTAATATTTCTGGCCTGCAGGAGACTCGCCTCGCTGAGGAAGCGTCACTCCAGGGAAAACAATGACACCTTTTTTGGAAGGGTAGAGATCAGGCATATAAAAGGCAACACGGTGTGGGCTTTGCAGTGAAGAATTCGCTACTGGGAATGATTGAAATTCCAACAGGAGGAAATGAAAGACTATTATCCCTGCCCTTGGCAACCTCTTGTGGTTTCCCCTCCATTATTACTGCATATGTACCGACACTCGACTCCTCTGA
Organism: Cepaea nemoralis; assembly: GCA_014155875.1. Lineage (NCBI taxonomy): Eukaryota > Metazoa > Mollusca > Gastropoda > Stylommatophora > Helicidae > Cepaea > Cepaea nemoralis. Next base: position 186,716 of record JACEFZ010025174.1, on the reverse strand, counting down.
TGACGTGAAGGATTCGTCTATGAGGAGTTAGACTCCGTGATCAAGGCAGTTCCACAATTTGACTACATGTATATGCTCGGTGATTTCAATGCTCGTGTGGGCAAGGACTCGAGTTCATGGCCAGTGTGCCTTGGAAAATACAACATCGGTCGCATGAATGAAAATGGGCAAAGGCTGCTGGAGCATTGCACCAGAAATGACCTATGTATTACAAACTCCTTTTTTAAAACAAAAGAGCTGCATAAGGTCACATGGAAACATCCAAGATCCGGACATTGGCATCAGCTGGACTTCATCATCACACGGAGACAACATCTGAACCATATATCATTGACTCGAAGTTACCACAGTGCTGACTGTGATACGGATCATTCTTTGGTTGTTGCAAGGGTTAGACTGAGACCAAAGAGAATCTACACAGCTAAACACAAATCTAGCCCCAGGATTAATATTATTAACACTCACGATTCTGGAAAGTGATTTGAGTTTCAACAGCAACGTGAAGACGCTTTCACTGATACACCAGAAAATTGTACAGTAAATGAAAAGTGGGTCAACTTAAGGAAACTCTTTATAAAACTGCCTGTAGGGGTTTACGGCACTGTGGATCATAAGAGGCAGGACTGGTTTGCGGCAAACAGCCAGACTCTGCAGCCCTTGATTGATAAGAAGAAGATAGCTCTCTTAAGAACAAGGAAAGACCAACGCGTAACACTCTGAGTGAGCTTAAGCAAGCTAGGAAGGATGTGCAAAAGGCTGCCAGGCAGTGTGCAAATGATTATTGGATCAAGTTATGTGAGTCCATTCAAATCGCAAGTGATAAGGGAAACATCAGAAGCATGTATGAAGGAATAAAGAAAGCCTGTGGTCCAATGATCAAAAGAAGTGCACCATTGAAAACCTTGACTGGAGAAATCATAACTGATAAGAAACAGCAGATGCACAGATGGGTAGAAAACTATTTGGAGCTTTACTCAAGTGAGACCAAACTAGCGGATGATGCCCTCAACGCCACAGAGGCTCTACCAACTCGTGACCACCTGGACACACTTCCCACCATAACAGAAGTTAAGTGTGCTATAACTGAACTTGCATGTGGCAAGGCTTCAGGTAAGGATGGGATTCCAATAGAGGTTATCAGGAGTGGGCAAGACACACTCACTCTACAGATCCACCAGCTAATAGAGCTATGCTGGCGAGAAGGACAAGTCCCACAGGATTTCAAAGATTCAAGCATCATAACACTGTACAAGAACAAGGGCGATCGGAGCGACTGCAACAACTATAGGGGTATCTCACTTCTGTGTATTGTTGGAAAAGTATTTGCCAGAATTGTTCTGCGCAGACTTCAAGTCCTAGGAGATCAAGTCTACCCGAATCACAGTGTGGCTTTCGACAGAACCGGTCTACCATTGATATGATATTCTCATTGCGACAAATGCAAGAAAAATGCCGTGAACAGAATCAACCACTGTTTATTGCCTTCATCGACCTCACAAAGGCATTTGATTTGGTCAGTCGTGAGGGTCTGTTCAAGGCACTAAAGAAGATTGGCTGCCCACCAACTCTTCTGTCCATTGTGGAATCGTTCCACACAGGCATGAAGGGTATAATCAAGTTTGATGGTGCAACTTCAGAAGAGTTTGAAATCAAGAGTGGAGTTAAGCAAGGTTGTGTACTAGCTCCCACCCTCTTTGGAATATACTTTTCACTTCTACTGAAATATGCCTTTCGTGATCAGGATGGTGGTATATACATTCACTCACGCTCAGATGGCGGCCTCTACAATGCTCAGAGATTGAAGGCCAAGACCAAAATTAGGAGGATACTGATCAGAGAGTTGCTTTTTGCAGATGATGCTGCAGTTACGACCCACTCTGAGGAAGAATTACAATGTCTACTATCTGCATTCTCCAATGCTTGTTCTGAATTTGGTTTAACAATTAGCAAAAAGAAGACACAGATTATGTCACAAGGTGCACATGAGGTACCATCAATCTTTATTGACGACGCCGAACTAGAGATAGTAGACCATTTTACATATCTAGGATCAGTGGTAAATAGCAAATTATCCCTAGATCAGGAAATCAACATCCGGATTGGTAAGGCAGCAACAACAATGAACAGGTTAAGAAAAAGAGTCTGGGAGAACAGGAAGCTTACTGCCAAAACAAAAGTCCTTGTCTATCAAGCCTGTGTCCTTAGTACTCTTCTTTATGGCAGTGAAACCTGGACAACTTACTCACACCAAGAGAAACGTTTAAACAGCTTTCATATGCGGTGTCTGCGAAGAATTCTTGGTATTAAGTGGCAAGACAAAATCACAAATACTGAAGTATTGGAAAGATCAGGTTGTGTGACGGTTTATTCCATGCTCAGTCTTCGTAGACTTAGATGGATAGGACATCTTAGGAGGATGGATGATGGTAGAATACCAAAGGACATCTTTTTTGGTGAATTACAGATGGGTAAGAGATCTCAGGGTCGGCCTCTACTACGATACAAAGATGTGTGTAAGCGGGACATGATTGATACAGGCATTGATAATGCACATTGGGAGCAAGTCGCCGCTGAACGTGTTGCATGGAGGGCAAACATCAGAAATGGAATAAAGACAAAGGAGAAAATTATTGCAGATAAGTCAAACACCGAGCGTGTGAAACGTAAAATGGTGCATGATGGTGGGAATGACCACGTGTTCACATGCACCCACTGTGAGCGGACATTTACAGAGCGAATTGGCCTTATAAGTTACATTCGCTACCGCCATGGATAACAGTTATTATGCCTTTTTGAAGCACAAACTATCGTCTGTCAAGACGGCAAGGTGCCAATGATATATACATATATATGTATATATGAGAAGACGAAGTCGAACGACAGCGACAAAGAAGAAGAAGACGATGATAAAGACGAAGAAGAAGAGGAAGAGGAGGAGAAAGAGGAGGGAGAAGGGGAAGAAGAAGGAGCGGAGAAGGAGAAGAAGAAGAATATAAACAAAAAGATAGAATAAATGTACACGCGTTGACGTACTACACAATTCTTCACAAAAAAGCAAGCTAATAGATATGCATTAATTTTTCCCCTACAATGTTACATTTTGTATAGAAAACGCAGGCTAAATATTAAGCTCTTGTTGACGGATCTGCAGCCATCTTCTGAATGCAGAAAAAGCCTTAAGGAACAGTATCCTCTGAATTAATTGTCCTGTCCATCGAACTGTCTGAGTTGTCAGCCCTTACATAGCAAAACATTCCTCTCGCGTTTCCGGTGTCTCTCCCGTTTGATGTCCTGGTTTGTGTTCTTATTCCCTCCCGGTTCCAGAGATGTACAGTATTGAATTGTTAGAGGTTTGTACAGTAATGAAATGGTAGAGGTTTGTACAGTAATGAAATGGTAGAGGTTTGTATAGTAATGAAATGGTAGAGGTTTGTACAGTAATGAAATGGTAGAGGTTTGTATAGTAATGAAATGGTGGAGGTTGTTGGTCTTACAGTATTGCCATTGCTGGTGAGTGCAGTATTGCAATGGTTAATCATACAGGTGGGTTCCGAATCCGCAGAAACGAAGCTAAGACGCGTTCAGAACGTTTCCATACAACAGTGCCTGGTCAGACATCTTAAGGACAAGGACAGAGCTGCACGGGATAGCTACAGATAGGGAAGCTTGGGGTGAGTTGCTTGAGGGACTAATCCCCAGTGAGGAATAGAAGAAGAAGAAGAAGAAGAAGAAGAAGAAGAAGAAGAAGAAGAAGAAGAAGAAGAAGAAGAAGAAGAAGACGAAGGAGGAGGAGGAGAATAAGAAGAAGAAGAAGAAGAAGACGAAGAAGAAGAAGAAGAAGAAGAAGAAGAAGAAGAAGAAGAAGAAGAAGAAGAAGAAGGAGAAGAAGAAGAAGAAGAAGAAGAAGAAGAAGAAGAAGAAGAAGAAGGAGAAGAAGAAGAAGAAGAAGAAGAAGAAGAAGAAGAAGAAGAAGAAGAAGAAAAAGAAGAAGAAGATGAAGGAGGAGGAGGAGGAGAAGAAGAAGAAGAAGAAGAAGAAGAAGAAGAAGAAGAAGAAGAAGAAGAAGAAGAAGAAGAAGAAGAAGAAGAAGAAGAAGAAGAAGAAGAAGAAGAAGAAGAAGAAGAAGAAGAAGAAGAAGAAGAAGAAGGTAATACAATATACACTGAATCAGATCATCTTAAGTCAGCGTCTGTGGCTTAGTGGACAGTGAGACGCTCAGTTTCATAATTCCCCGACATACCGGAACAAGGACTCGAACTTAGCCATGTGCGATTTGGTAGCAGATCGCGTTGCGTTGATTTCAATATAACGAGGCATCGGCTGTTCAGAAAGCAATAGCAAACTACCGGAACGTAATAGTGCTTAGAAAATCAGTTAATAAATGCTAGGTTTGATTTAAACGTACTATAAAACTAACTATGTGGAATGGGAGGGATGGGGGTATGTTCATGGAAAAGCAAGAGGTAGAAGAACTAGATAAGGATCCAGAGTCTGCCCCTGATGAGAGCGTCGTCCAGCACAAGAACCACTCAATGCCTATGATGATGAAGGAAAGGGAAAACAATCACACTGATTGCTCAAGAACAAACGTTTGGGCAATCATCAAGCCCTATTACAACAGACTGGCAGTCTTAAGTTCATACCATCTACAGACTGGGTAAACAAGACAGACTGGATAAACAAGAGAAGACACAAACACTACAGACTGGATAAACAAGACAGACTGGATAAACAGGAGAAGACACAAACACTACAGACTGGATAAACAAGACAAGACAAACACTACAGATTGGATAAACAAGACAAAACAAACACTACAGACTGGGTAAACACGACAAAAAGGACAAAAGGGAAAACAATCACACTGATTGCTCAAGAACAAACGTTTGGGCAATCATCAAGCCCTATTAACACAGACTGGCAGTCTTAAGTTCATACCATCTACAGACTGGGTAAACAAGACAGACTGGATAAACAAGAGAAGACACAAACACTACAGACTGGATAAACAAGACAGACTGGATAAACAAGAGAAGACACAAACACTACAGACTGGATAAACAAGACAAAAACAAACACTACAGACTGGGTAAACAAGACAAAACAAACACTACAGACTGGGTAAACACGACAAAACAAACACTACAGACTGGGTAAACACGACAAAACAAACACTACAGACTGGGTAAACACGACAAAACAAACACTACAGACTAGGTAAACAAGACAAAACAAACACTACAAACACTGTCGGCGGAGTCAGGAAGATCAAGGTTATAGTTTACTTCAAACCGCGGCCCTTCTAAAAGGTTATAGTTTAGTTCAAACCGTGTCCCTCTAAAGGGTTATAGTTTAGTTCAAACCGTGTCCCTCTAAAGGGTTATAGTTTAGTTCAAACCGTGGCCATTCTGAAAGGTTATATTTTAGTTCAAACCGTGGTCATTCTAAAAGGTTATATTTAAGTTCAAACCGTGACCCTTCTAAAAATTTATAGGCTAGTTCAAACCGCGGCCCTCTGAAAGGTTATAGTCTAGTTAAAACCGTAGCCCAAAGGTTATATTTTATTTCAAACCGTAGTCCTTGTAAAATGTTATAGTTTAGTTCAAAACGTGGCCTTCTGAAAGGATATATTTTTGTTCAAACCTTGGCCTCCTAAAAGTTTATATTTTAGTTCAAAATGTGGCCTTCTAAAATGTTATATTTTATTTCAAAACGTGGATTTATAAAAGGTTATATTCTAGTTCAAACCGTGGCCCTTCTGGAGGTTATAGTATAGTTGAAACCATGGGCCCTTCTAAATGGTTACATTCTTGTTCAAACAGTGTGGCTCTCTAAAAGTTTATATTTGAGTTCGCAACGTTGCCTTCCTAAAAGGTTATATTTTACTTCAAAACACGGCTCTTGTAAAATGTTATTGTCTAGTTCAAACGGTGGTCCTTCTAAAAGGTTATATAGTCTAGTTCAAACCGTGGCCTTTCTAAAGGTTATAGTTTAGTTCAAAACGTGGCCCTTCTACAGTTCTAATTCCCTTCTTGTGTGGCAGTAAATAACGCGGAAACAGTGGGTAGCCCCGCTGCATGATGGGGTGGTAATGGAAGGAATTACAATAGCTTGTTCTTTGTGAGAAGCACTTAAGGTCTGAATAGAGATGGTTTATGGCGGTTGTTGTTGCTATTAGAGTTATTGTCGGGATAGTGGTTTGTGGTGGTGGTTGTTGTTGGTGTTGCTGTTAGATTACCGACGTAAAAAATGGTTTATGTTGGTTGTTGTTATTGTTGGTGTTATTGTGGGAATAATGGTCAATGATGATTGTTGTTATTGTTGGTGTTATTGTCGTGATATTGTTGTTGTTGTTGTTGTTGTTGTTCGTATTACTGTTAGATAACCAACGAGGCAATGGTCAATGATGTTTGTTGTTGTTGTTGTTGTTGTTGTTCGTATTACTGTTAGATAACCAACGAGGTAATAGTCAATGATGTTTGTTGTTGGTGTTGGTGTTGTTGATGTTGTTGGTGGTGGTGGTGGTGGTGATCAGCAGTGCCTAAACATTCGCACTATAGCGCAAAATATATAACATGCACATTTCTAATGGGGAACAACTTTCGTGTAGTCGCTAGAAGGCTCGCCTGCCATCCCGGTGATAATGCACTCGAACAACCTGCCCCGGGGTGGCGATTTCTATTTATAAAGTACCGGGACTCCCGGGTCAATCCAGGCTAACATGGGTACCAGGAAATGCTGTGGGACATAAAGGCAGCCCGCCTGACACTGACCACTTGACCCATTGAGTGCCTATTGGTCTATGAACATGTGGGATTGGCACCATATACCCAGTACGCATCACGACGTGCACAAGACACCTCTACTCTACTCTGATGTGCGGTGCGGTGCCGTACTATACTATACTATACTATACTATACTATACTATACTATGCTATGCTATACTATACTATACTATACTATACTATACTATACTATACTATACTATACTATACTACAATCTGCTACGCTACGCTAGGCTATGCAATGCTTTGCTATTCTACTTGTATAGTTATTTCTTTGCCATTTCAGAAGGACGTATCTTTCAACGAATTTTTATCGTATGCTTTTGCAGGTTAATATTGCAGGAATAATTAAATATATCTCTGTGAGTGCTCACAATTGAAAGTGTGGAAATCTTTATGGACCAGCTGTCACTAATTTATACCGCCCGGGGGAATGTATGCTACTGATGTTGCAGATAATGACGATGGCAGTGGTGAGAATAGTGTTCATGTCCTGCAAATGAAGATATACCACCACAACAAGAACACAGGTGGTTTTGCACGATCAAATATCACAGCAATACATAACTACACATTTTTTTTTAAACCTGTTAAATCAAAAGAATTTTTCACTCGAATCACAAATAGCCCTCGACATATCATCGTGTATTTGGAATCTGAGAAACAGTTTCAGCAGACAGAAGTTCAGCGAGAACAAATGTGAGGAATGATTGACGATGTTGTACTTAAGATGACAAAGGGGTCTATCGTGTGATGAATGTGTATGTGCTCTCGCACCCTCATCTGGCCTAAGTCTGTCGGTGTAAGTGTTTCCTCAGTACATAGGTCTTTAGCGAGTGTAAACATTAATTTTCAAATTACCTACCCACCTACTTAAATATCTGTTTTCAGTTGGGTTTCAAAGTTAACTTCTCATTAAGAAATAAATGGCAAATAACTGCAACTGTCTATTGAATCAATCTGGAGTTGGGGTTGAGCGCAACGTCCCGTGAAGGACATGCTTTCATGATTTTATTCTTATCAAAACGAACTACTTTCATACTATATAACTTCATGTCAAACTTCCGCCCATCATTGTAAAGGTAAGAAAAGGACCTTTTCAATGCCTTAAGTGGTATTGAGCATATAGTGCTAAATCTATATTTGTACGTAAAGATCGACACTAGTTTGCTGTTACTTACCAAGACATTTCTAGCCACCTGACTACTCTATACACTTGGCAAACAGTGTCCATGTACTCTATACACCTGGCAAACTGTTTCCATGTACTCTATACACTTGGCAAACAGTTTCCATGTACTCTATACACCTGGCAAACAGTTTCCATGTACTCTACACGCTTGGCAAACAGTTTCCATGTACTCTATACACCTGGCAAACAGTTTCCATGTACTCTATACACTTGGCAAACAGTTTCCATGTACTCTACACGCTTGGCAAACAGTTTCCATGTACTCTATACACTTGGAAAACAGTTTCCATGTACTCTACACGCTTGGCAAACAGTTTCCATGTACTCTATACACCTGGCAAACAGTTTCCATGTACTCTATACACGTGGCAAACAGTTTCCATATACTGTATACTCTTGGCAAACAGTTTCCATGAACTCTATACACTTGGCAAACAGTTTCCATGAACTCTATACACTTGACAAACAGTTTACATGAACTCTATACACTTGGCAAACAGTTTCCATGAACTCTATACACTTGGCAAGCAGTTTCCATTTACTCTATACACTTGGAAAACAGTTTCTTTGTACTCTATACACTTGGCAAACAGTTTCCATGTACTCTATAGACTTGGCAAACAATTTCCACGTACTCTATACACTTGGCAAACAGTTTCCATATACTGTATACACTTGGCAAACAGTTTCCATGTACTCTATACACTTGGCAAACAGTTTCCATGTACTCTATACACTTGGCAAACAATTTCCACGTACTCTATACACTTGGCAAACAGTTTCCACGTACTCTATACACTTGGCAAACAGTTTCCATATACTGTATACACTTGGCAAACAGTTTCCATATACTGAATACACTTGGCAAACAGTTTCCATGTACTCTATATACTTGGCAAACAGTTTCCATGTACTCTATACACCTAGTTTACATGTATTCTATGCACTTGGCAAACAGTTTCCATGTATCCGTATACCTATATATTTAGCACACGAACAGCTTTCATTTCTGTGAACGTACTTAGCAGCTGTTGTATGAAACTGTGTACCTATGTGTCACAGGATAAATAAACTTGTTAGTTGCGACCGATGATAACCAAACCCGACATTATTTTGCTAACACAATTGACTCTGTTATGGTGAACAAACTGAGGAAAATACGTCGGTACAGATTCTCGGCACCTGGTCAACAGTGTGTATGAGATCAAAGGGAGTCACGTAGAGTTGTCTACACATAGTCGACAAGTTGATGACAGGATGTTGTTCGAGAGGTGTGTACTGGCGACATTTGTCTACAAAACGGAAGTTGGTCGTTGCAAGTGATAGACAGAATGCCTGCTAGAGGTCAGAAGGATTCTGTAATGGGAGAAAGGTCTCTGGTCACAGACAACCCGGATATTTGTTGGATGAGACAAAGAACTCCACAGATGAAAAGGAAACTTGACAGCTAATTGACTCTGGTTAGTCTGGAAACAGGAGGACAAAGCCAGATTCTGGACTGATTGGCGTCTGGACTTTCTGGTGACTCACTCAAGCACCCATATAAAACCCAGTGCAGTAAACAGGTGGATGGAGTCGAGGAAAACATTCTGTAGTGTTAGAATTGGGGATAATTCCGAGTTGTGTTATAGTAGAGGGACTAGCCTATCTTAGTAGTGATAGTTATCCACGGACATAGATCCAATCGGATTGCCTAGTTTCTCGAGTAACAACAGGAATAGACATATGGTAGGCAATTAATTATATCTAACTTAAGAGTATGATTAGGAATAGAGTACAGTACTGTGTAGTGATATAATGTATTATGATTAGTGATAGAATGTTCTATAAGTGCGGTGCTAGGAAAGTATCATAGGATCGTCGGCACTAGTATTCTATTGTGTGGCTTCAGGTAGCTTGTGTTATATATCATTTTACTCGGGAAGTTGAGGACAATGTAGTGGAATAATAATTAGAGAGATTAAGGATGGTTGAGAGGGAGGAGGGGAATGTGTAATGGTAGGATCTTCAGTAGGGCATCTGCTGGGTTTCTACCCGTTCCTTTATTCTTTCCTGGTGTGGCCATGTCTCAGATCATATGATTGAGTTATTTGGCCGTATGACAGAGATCGGATCTCTGTTATAGATCTGAGTGCTGTTATTGGCCTACAATCACCTAATTACGGTCAGGACTGAGTTGCCCTCACCATGATGTTATCTGCTCTACAGGTTCCATGTACAGTTCCCCTTGAGTGTTCCACGTGAGTGGGAGAGGATTTACTACGAAGAAGCAGTTTCAAAGTTTGACTACAATGATGGCTCAGCATCTGAAGACAGAGGTTGCTGAGAGGCCGCTACATAGGGCTTATACCCAAGTTGGTTTGCGGGAACCTGGCTTCTGCTGAGTGGAATTGTATGAACAGAAGTGTTGTGTTTAATGAGTGATAAGCTTCATCACCGAAGATTAATAACTCGCATACTAAGGACATATATATATATATATATATATATATATATATATATATATATATATATATATATATATATATATATATATATATATATATATACATACACACACACACATCTACCTAACAAACATTAATAGGTTGTGTTCTAAAAGAGGGGAAAATGTTATAACCAGAAACTAATAAACAGTAGAGTTTCCCCAAGTGACATTTCAGTTAATTGGAGGACTATCAGTTCAAACAAATATTAGGAAACAGAGTAACTTCACCGTGTGGTGGAGTGAAGACCAAGATCAACAGTGTCTATCGGATTACCAGCATCCTGTTTGTTCGAGTGATTGGAGAAAGTCGTCATCTTCTGGGTGAGGTTCACTGTCCGGAAAAAATGGTGCTGTTGTGTGCTAAGCACTATGATGTTACAGACTTTGCTTCTAAATCACTGGTCTACCATTAGAATACACGTCACACATTCTACACCTTATACACACACACACTTCTCCTACATATACTCTTTGCTTTAATAAATTTCTTGTTTTTATTTGTTGAAGCGAGAGTTGTCAAGTATGTTATGTTGGGGAAGAATGAGAGGGGGCATGATCCAGGGGTGAGTAAGAGTGAGAGGAAGGTGTCTTCAGATTGAGGGAGTGTGTGGACGGAGTCTGCTGGATTTCTCCAGAATAGAGATATTGAATTAAAAATAATGTGGGTGTTGATTCTCTTCACTCCAGGGACGACACTAAAGTGGTAAAGAAGAACAAGTAACTAATACGACATTCATTCTTTACACACACACACGACATTTATTGGGGGCTCGTAAACGTGATCTTTGGACAGCGGGATCTTTAGACAACGGGATCTTTTAACACGGGATCTTTAGTTAGAGGATGGAGATATCCTATTAGTGAGAATCCAGCTAGAGTGAATGTGGATAGGTGTTAGGACTTATCTTACCTGTTCACACTTCACACGTCTGCATAGGTCTGTGGTCCTGATTCTACTCTTGTCACTGAGTGATTGTGTTGTGTTGTATGGTGTGTTATAAATATATAGATTAATAGTATTTTGTCATTAGCTATATATTGGTTTAGAGATAATCTATACTCTATCTGCTGAGTTACCTCTCTGTAAAATGGCCACTCCTAGATTAACTACGGCGGAACTTAGGGCAAAGGGGGAAGACATGGGATTGTCGGGTTCTGCTCTAACGCATTACATACAGGAAGTGGAGAGGGAGTATCGTCAAGCAGAAAGGGAAGATCGAAAGGCCGAGTTGGAATTGAGAAGGATGGAGGCAGAGCAAGCAGCTAAGAAATTGGAAGCAGAACAAGCTGCTAGGCAACTTGAGGCTGAAGCAAGCCATGAGAAGGCTGGAAATAGAAGCTAAAAAATTGGAAGCAGAGCAAGCTGCTAAGTTACTTGAGGTTGAGCAAGCTGCTAAGCAACGGGAAGCGGAGCAAGAGGCTCAGAAAAGGGAGCATGAGTACCGGATGCGGGAACTCGAGCTCAAGAGGCAATCTAGTGGGGAAACTGAGGGAGCAGTGGGAGGTTCCTCTCTCCCTGGCTCAACACCAGTAAGTGGACATAGCTACCATGCTATGAAGTTCCCTCTAGCGATCTACGAGGAGGACAAAGAGAAGATTGACCAGTACCTTCAACGCTTCGAGGCTATGTCAGTTGCTATGGGTCTGGAGCGTAACAAATGGAATCTCAAGCTATCCCAGGGTTTACGCGGGACCGGTTACGAGGTTTATTCTCGCCTGCCACCAGGACATGAGAACAATTATGACGAGTTGAAGACGGCTTTGCTGAAACGATTTGAAGTTACGTCCCATACCTACCGGAAAAAATTTCGAGGAGCGAAACGAGAACCGGGGGAGTTGTTCGCCGCCTATAGTCTGCGTCTGAAAGCATATCTCCATAAGTGGATGGATTTGGCTGGGTTTGCGCATGACTATGAGAGTCTGGAAGAGCTCACGGTAGTCGACCAGATGCGGAAGCAAATGTCGAAACCTCTCAGGACATTCTTGGGAGAACAAGGGGCGGAACGAATCGACATGGTGACGAAATTGGCGGAACGGTTCGTCGAGGTCCATGGGGAGGCAGCAGAGAACATTTCTACAAACACCAAAAGTCAGGAAAAACATAATCTGAAGAAAGCAAAAAGCACAGGAACTAAAAAGGTGGAACCATATGTCAAAACTTCAGAGGAGAGTTCGGAGAAGACGAAGGGGGAAAGCAAGAAAACTTCGAGCTCTACACAAAAACGACCATGGTCGGAGAAGTGGTGTTCGATTTGTAAGTCACCTTCTCACAATACGAGGGATTGCAAATCGAAGGCTAAGAACCCTCACTTCGCGGCATGTCAAGTGACTTCAACGCAGGTGGACACTGACAATGCCAAGGTCGATAAGGAAGCTCACCACCAGGAGAGCTCACTCAAGTCCGGCACAAGAAAATCTAGGACAGGGAAATGGTGCAAACACTGCAGGTCGAATACACACAATGCTATTGACTGCAGAGGAAAGTCAGGAGACACTCAATTCGTCGTGTGCCCCGGAAAACCTAAGGTGGAGCCCACCGAACAGGTCGAGGCCGAAGAAGAGACTCCAGACCAGGAAAAACCACCTGTAGTGGAATTGGTAGAGGTTAACGGTCGTCAAGTGGAGTGTTTATACGACACAGGACTGGACGGGGAGGCCGTGATTTCTGCGGATCTGGTACATCCAGAACAATTCACAGGTGAAACCATGGAGATACAGCCTGCACAGAAGAGTGCTGTAGCCATGAAATTGCCCATTGCCAGAGTGGAGATTCGGTCAAGATATGTCACCGGCACCATCAAGGCCGCGGTGTTGACTGATCCCATTTTCCCCGTAATCCTCGGTTGCCGGTATGTCTTTCTGGGAATGCCCAGGGAGCCAATCCATATGGGAGCAATTCAGACTCGCTCTCAGACGAAAACGGATGAGGCAGAAGCCAATGTGACTAACCCACTGCCAGGGGAGTTGCGAACTGCCCAGAGTGAGGATGCTACTCTACGTCCTTGCTACAAAAAGCTGCAGAAAAGTGCTGATCCACCCAAACGGGGGCAGTACTATATGAAGAATAGGATACTCTACAGGAGAGCCGGAAGGGGAGACAACCTACATGGTCAGTTGGTGGTCCCAAAGGCCCATCGTTCCCAGATTCTTCATATGGGGCATACCATCTCATTCAGTGGGCACATGGGTATTGCCGCCACCATGCAGCGAATTTCCTGCCATTACTATTGGCCGGGAATGACAGGTGATGTGCGTCGGTATGTGAAGTCATGCCCTGAGTGCCAGAGGGTGGCACCGAAACACTGGACAGCGCCGGTGGTCTTGGGTGAAATGCCCATCATGAACTCTCCTTTCGAGAGGGTAGCCATCGATATTGTGGGTCCACTTCCTAGGACTAGGAAGAGGAACATGTACATACTCACCATGGTGGATTGCTGTACAATGTGGGGTGAAGCCATACCGTTGACCAAGATTGACTCGAAACGAGTGGCGGACGCACTGATGGAGGCCTTTACTAGATTAGGCTTTCCTGATCAAATACTGACGGACAATGGGTCCCAGTTTTGTGGAAAACTTATGGAGGAGGTATTTAGGGTAGTTCCACTCTAACCATATCCATACCAGCCCTTACCACCCTCAAGCCAATGGACAAGTAGAGCGTTTCAACGGCACGTTGATGACAATGCTCAGGAAACTAGCGCAGGAAAAACCTGATAGGTGGGATGAATATATCCCAGCAGCACTTTTTGCCTATCGGGAAGTTCCTCATGGCTCAACAGGACTACCACCTGCTACGTTGCTGTTTGGTCGTCCAATCAAGGGACCGTTGGAAGCCATGTTGAGAAGTTGGACTGAAGAGGGGACATCAGAAGAAGTGATCTCTTCTTACAGATATGTGGAGGAACTGAAAGAAAAACTTCACAAGGGATGGACTCTGGCGAATCAAAACTTGAAAAAGGCCAGAAAAAGACATGCGGCTTACTACAATCGTAGGTCGAAAGACAGATCTCTAGAGGTGGGAGACAAAGTATTGTTGCTACTCCCAACGGGAAACAACAAACTGGAGATAGGTTGGCAAGGACCATTTCCCGTGGAAAGGGTGATATCCAGAACGAACTATCAGATTCGGATCCGGGGAAAGTCGAAGATTTTCCATATCAATCTCTTGCGGAAATACGAAGAGAGACCAGGAGAAAAAGCAGCTCACCTCATGGCAATGGCAGTTGCAGTGGAGACAGAAGTGGGAACCAACGAGGGAAGGGAATATCCCCTGGTACACCAGGAAACCTACAAGGATGTACAGGTGAACCCTGATCTGACTTCCCAGGAGAGGGAAAAGATAACCCAGGTTCTCAAGTCTCATAAGGAGATACTGACTGATAAACCAGGACGAACGAGGTTGGTGGAGTTCGAGATGACTTTGACCACTCAAGAGCCTGTTCGCCAAAAGGTTTACCCAGTGCCATTCTCTAAAGAAAAGGCCCTGGAGGAGGAAATACAGAAACTGTTGGAGCGAATTTCCTGTCTAGACATCCAGCTCCTGAAGAAGAGGAATAGATCATCTGGATCGAACCTCCAAGAAGAAAGAGTTGTTGCGGACTACTCTCTTAGGAGGGGGCCTATGTCACAGGATAAATAAACTTGTTAGTTGCGACCGATGATAACCAAACCCGACATTATTTTGCTAACACAATTGACTCTGTTATGGTGAACAAACTGAGGAAAATACGTCGGTACAGATTCTCGGCACCTGGTCAACAGTGTGTATGAGATCAAAGGGAGTCACGTAGAGTTGTCTACACATAGTCGACAAGTTGATGACAGGATGTTGTTCGAGAGGTGTGTACTGGCGACATTTGTCTACAAAACGGAAGTTGGTCGTTGCAAGTGATAGACAGAATGCCTGCTAGAGGTCAGAAGGATTCTGTAATGGGAGAAAGGTCTCTGGCTTACAGACAACCGGATATTTGTTGGATGAGACAAAGAACTCCACAGATGAAAAGGAAAATTGACAGCTAATTGACTCTGGTTAGTCTGGAAACAGGAGGACAAAGCCAGATTCTGGACTGATTGGCGTCTGGACTTTCCTGGTGACTCACTCAAGCACCCATATAAAACCCAGTGCAGTAAACAGGTGGATGGAGTCGAGGAAAACATTCTGTAGTGTTAGAATTGGGGATAATTCCGAGTTGTGTTATATTAGAGGGACTAGCCTATCTTAGTAGTGATAGTTATCCACGGACATAGATCCAATCGGATTGCCTAGTTTCTCGAGTAACAACAGGAATAGACATATGGTAGGCAATTAATTATATCTAACTTAAGAGTATGATTAGGAATAGAGTACAGTACTGTGTAGTGATATAATGTATTATGATTAGTGATAGAATGTTCTATAAGTGCGGTGCTAGAAAGTATCATAGGATCGTCGGCACTAGTATTCTATTTTGTGGCTTCAAGTAGCTTGTGTTATATATCATTTTACTCGGGAAGTTGAGGACAATGTAGTGGAATAATAATTAGAGAGATTAAGGATGGTTGAGAGGGAGGAGGGGAATGTGTAATGGTAGGATCTTCAGTAGGGCATCTGCTGGGTTTCTACCCGTTCCTTTATTCTTTCCTGGTGTTGCCATGTCTCAGATCATATGATTGAGTTATTTGGCCGTATGACAGAGATCGGATCTCTGTTATAGATCTGAGTGCTGTTATTGGCCTACAATCACCTAATTACGGTCAGGACTGAGTTGCCCTCACCATGATGTTATCTGCTCTACAGGTTCCATGTACAGTTCCCCTTGAGTGTTCCACGTGAGTGGGAGAGGATTTACTACGAAGAAGCAGTTTCAAAGTTTGACACAATGATGGCTCAGCATCTGAAGACAGAGGTTGCTGAGAGGCCGCTACATAGGGCTTATACCCAAGTTGGTTTGCGGGAACCTGGCTTCTGCTGAGTGGAATTGTATGAACAGAAGTGTTGTGTTTAATGAGTGATAAGCTTCATCACCGAAGATTAATAACTCGCATACTAAGGACATATATATATATATATATATATATATATATATATATATATATATATATATATATATATATATATATATATATATATATATACACACACACATCTACCTAACAAACATTAATAGGTTGTGTTCTAAAAGAGGGGAAAATGTTATAACCAGAAACTAATAAACAGTAGAGTTTTCCCCAAGTGACATTTCAGTTAATTGGAGACTATCAGTTCAAACAAATATTAGGAAACAGAGTAACTTCACCGTGTGGTGGAGTGAAGACCAAGATCAACAGTGTCTATCGGATTACCAGCATCCTGTTTGTTCGAGTGATTGGGTAAAGTCGTCATCTTCTGGGTGAAGTTCACTGTCCGGAAAAAATGGTGCTGTTGTGTGCTAAGCACTATGATGTTACAGACTTTGCTTCTAAATCACTGGTCTACCATTAGAATACACGTCACACATTCTACACCTTATACACACACACACACTTCTCCTACATATACTCTTTGCTTTAATAAATTTCTTGTTTTTATTTGTTGAAGCGAGAGTTGTCAAGTATGTTATGTTGGGGAAGAATGAGAGGGGGCATGATCCAGGGGTGAGTAAGAGTGAGAGGAAGGTGTCTTCAGATTGAGGGAGTGTGTGGACGGAGTCTGCTGGATTTCTCCAGAATAGAGATATTGAATTAAAAATAATGTGGGTGTTGATTCTCTTCACTCCAGGGACGACACTAAAGTGGTAAAGAAGAACAAGTAACTAATACGACATTCATTCTTTACACACACACGACATTTATTGGGGGCTCGTAAACGTGATCTTTGGACAGCGGGATCTTTAGACAACGGGATCTTTTAACACGGGATCTTTAGTTAGAGGATGGAGATATCCTATTAGTGAGAATCCAGCTAGAGTGAATGTGGATAGGTGTTAGGACTTATCTTACCTGTTCACACTTCACACGTCTGCATAGGTCTGTGGTCCTGATTCTACTCTTGTCACTGAGTGATTGTGTTGTGTTGTATGGTGTGTTATAAATATATAGATTAATAGTATTTTGTCATTAGCTATATATTGGTTTAGAGATAATCTATACTCTATCTGCTGAGTTACCTCTCTGTAAAATGGCCACTCCTAGATTAACTACGGCGGAACTTAGGGCAAAGGGGGAAGACATGGGATTGTCGGGTTCTGCTCTAACGGATTACATACAGGAAGTGGAGAGGGAGTATCGTCAAGCAGAAAGGGAAGATCGAAAGGCCGAGTTGGAATTGAGAAGGATGGAGGCAGAGCAAGCAGCTAAGAAATTGGAAGCAGAACAAGCTGCTAGGCAACTTGAGGCTGAGCAAGCCATGAGAAGGCTGGAAATAGAAGCTAAAAAATTGGAAGCAGAGCAAGCTGCTAAGTTACTTGAGGTTGAGCAAGCTGCTAAGCAACGGGAAGCGGAGCAAGAGGCTCAGAAAAGGGAGCATGAGTACCGGATGCGGGAACTCGAGCTCAAGAGGCAATCTAGTGGGGAAACTGAGGGAGCAGTGGGAGGTTCCTCTCTCCCTGGCTCAACACCAGTAAGTGGACATAGCTACCATGCTATGAAGTTCCCTCTAGCGATCTACGAGGAGGACAAAGAGAAGATTGACCAGTACCTTCAACGCTTCGAGGCTATGTCAGTTGCTATGGGTCTGGAGCGTAACAAATGGAATCTCAAGCTATCCCAGGGTTTACGCGGGACCGGTTACGAGGTTTATTCTCGCCTGCCACCAGGACATGAGAACAATTATGACGAGTTGAAGACGGCTTTGCTGAAACGATTTGAAGTTACGTCCCATACCTACCGGAAAAAATTTCGAGGAGCGAAACGAGAACCGGGGGAGTTGTTCGCCGCCTATAGTCTGCGTCTGAAAGCATATCTCCATAAGTGGATGGATTTGGCTGGGTTTGCGCATGACTATGAGAGTCTGGAAGAGCTCACGGTAGTCGACCAGATGCGGAAGCAAATGTCGAAACCTCTCAGGACATTCTTGGGAGAACAAGGGGCGGAACGAATCGACATGGTGACGAAATTGGCGGAACGGTTCGTCGAGGTCCATGGGGAGGCAGCAGAGAACATTTCTACAAACACCAAAAGTCAGGAAAAACATAACCTGAAGAAAGCAAAAAGCACAGGAACTAAAAAGGTGGAACCATATGTCAAAACTTCAGAGGAGAGTTCGGAGAAGACGAAGGGGGAAAGCAAGAAAACTTCGAGCTCTACACAAAAACGACCATGGTCGGAGAAGTGGTGTTCGATTTGTAAGTCACCTTCTCACAATACGAGGGATTGCAAATCGAAGGCTAAGAACTCTCACTTCGCGGCATGTCAAGTGACTTCAACGCAGGTGGACACTGACAATGCCAAGGTCGACAAGGAAGCTCACCACCAGGAGAGCTCACTCAAGTCCGGCACAAGAAAATCTAGGACAGGGAAATGGTGCAAACACTGCAGGTCGAATACACACAATGCTATTGACTGCAGGGGAAAGTCAGGAGACACTCAATTCAGTCGTGTGCCCCGGAAAACCTAAGGTGGAGCCCACCGAACAGGTCGAGGCCGAAGAAGAGACTCCAGACCAGGAAAAACCACCTGTAGTGGAATTGGTAGAAGTTAACGGTCGTCAAGTGGAGTGTTTATACGACACAGGACTGGACGGGGAGGCCGTGATTTCTGCGGATCTGGTACATCCAGAACAATTCACAGGTGAAACCATGGAGATACAGCCTGCACAGAAGAGTGCTGTAGCCATGAAATTGCCCATTGCCAGAGTGGAGATTCGGTCAAGATATGTCACCGGCACCATCAAGGCCGCTGTATTGACCGATCCCATTTTCCCCGTAATCCTCGATTGCCGGTATGTCTTTCTGGGAATGCCCAGGGAGCCAATCCATATGGGAGCAATTCAGACTCGCTCTCAGACGAAAACGGATGAGGCAGAAGCCAATGTGACTAACCCACTGCCAGGGGAGTTGCGAACTGCCCAGAGTGAGGATGCTACGTTACGTCCTTGCTACAAAAAGCTGCAGAAAAGTGCTGATCCACCCAAACGGGGGCAGTACTATATGAAGAATAGGATACTCTACAGGAGAGCCGGAAGGGGAGACAACCTACATGGTCAGTTGGTGGTCCCAAAGGCCCATCGTTCCCAGATTCTTCATATGGGGCATACCATCTTATTCTTTGGGCACATGGGTATTGCCGCCACCATGCAGCGGATTTCCTGCCATTACTATTGGCCGGGAATGACAGATGATGTGCGTCGGTATGTGAAGTCATGCCCTGAGTGCCAGAGGGTGGCACCGAAACACTGGACAGCACCGGGGGTGTTGGGTGAGATGCCCATCAGGAACTCTCCTTTCGAGAGGGTAGCCATCGATATTGTGGGTCCACTTCCTAGGACTAGGTCCCGTTGACCAAGATTGACTCGAAACGAGTGGCGGACGCACTGATGGAGGCCTTTACTAGATTAGGCTTTCCTAATCAAATACTGACGGACAATGGGTCCCAGTTTTGTGGAAAACTAATGGAGGAGGTATTTAGGGTATTCCACTCTAACCATATCCATACCAGCCCTTACCACCCTCAAGCCAATGGACAAGTAGAGCGTTTCAACGGCACGTTGATGACAATGCTCAGGAAACTAGCGCAGGAAAAACCTGATAGGTGGGATGAATATATCCCAGCAGCCCTCTTTGCCTATC
Organism: Cepaea nemoralis; assembly: GCA_014155875.1. Classification (NCBI taxonomy): domain Eukaryota; kingdom Metazoa; phylum Mollusca; class Gastropoda; order Stylommatophora; family Helicidae; genus Cepaea; species Cepaea nemoralis. The sequence goes on along the minus strand of JACEFZ010025174.1, from coordinate 166,507 downwards.
GGGAAGTTCCTCATGGCTCAACAGGACTACCACCTGCTACGTTGCTGTTTGGTCGTCCAATCAAGGGACCGTTGGAAGCCATGTTGAGGAGTTGGACTGAAGAGGGGACATCAGAAGAAGTGATCTCTTCTTACAGATATGTGGAGGAACTGAAAGAAAAACTTCACAAGGGATGGACTCTGGCTAATCAAAACTTGAAAAAAGCCAGAAAAAGACATGCGGCTTACTACAACCGTAGGTCTAAAGACAGATCTCTAGAGGTGGGAGACAAAGTATTGTTGCTACTCCCAACGGGAAACAACAAACTGGAGATAGGTTGGCAAGGACCATTTCCCGTGGAAAGGGTGATATCCAGAACGAACTATCAGATTCGGATCCGGGGAAAGTCGAAGATTTTCCATATCAATCTTTGCGGAAAAACGAAGAGAGACCAGGAGAAAAAGCAGCTCACCTCATGGCAATGGCAGTTGCAGTGGAGACAGAAGTGGGAACCAACGAGGGAAGGGAATATCCCCTGGTACACCAGGAAACCTACAAGGATGTACAGGTGAACCCTGATCTGACTTCCCAGGAGAGGGAAAAGATAACCCAGGTTCTCAAGTCTCATAAGGAGATACTGACTGATAAACCAGGACGAACAAGGTTGGTGGAGTTCGAGATGACTTTGACCACTCAAGAGCCTGTTCGCCAAAAGGTTTACCCAGTGCCATTCTCTAAGGAAAAGGCCCTGGAGGAGGAAATACAGAAACTGTTGGAGCGAATTTCCTGTCTAGACATCCAGCTCCTGAAGAAGAGGAATAGATCATCTGGATCGAACCTCCAAGAAGAAAGAGTTGTTGCGGACTACTCTCTTAGGAGGGGGCCTATGTCACAGGATAAATAAACTTGTTAGTTGCGACCGATGATAACCAAACCCGACATTATTTTGCTAACACAATTGACTCTGTTATGGTGAACAAACTGAGGAAAATACGTCGGTACAGATTCTCGGCACCTGGTCAACAGTGTGTATGAGATCAAAGGGAGTCACGTAGAGTTGTCTACACATAGTCGACAAGTTGATGACAGGATGTTGTTCGAGAGGTGTGTACTGGCGACATTTGTCTACAAAACGGAAGTTGGTCGTTGCAAGTGATAGACAGAATGCCTGCTAGAGGTCAGAAGGATTCTGTAATGGGAGAAAGGTCTCCGGCTTACAGACAACCCGGATATTTGTTGGATGAGACAAAGAACTCCCCAGATGAAAAGGAAACTTGACAGCTAATTGACTCTGGTTAGTCTGGAAACAGGAGGACAAAGCCAGATTCTGGACTGATTGGCGTCTGGACTTTCCTGGTGACTCACTCAAGCACCCATATAAAACCCAGTGCAGTAAACAGGTGGATGGAGTCGAGGAAAACATTCTGTAGTGTTAGGATTGGGGATAATTCCGAGTTGTGTTATATTAGAGGGACTAGCCTATCTTAGTAGTGATAGTTATCCACGGACATAGATCCAATCGGATTGCCTAGTTTCTCGAGTAACAACAGGAATAGACATATGGTAGGCAATTAATTATATCTAACTTAAGAGTATGATTAGGAATAGAGTACAGTACTGTGTAGTGATATAATGTATTATGATTAGTGATAGAATGTTCTATAAGTGCGGTGCTAGAAAGTATCATAGGAGCGTCGGCACTAGTATTCTATTGTGTGGCTTCAAGTAGCTTGTGTTATATATCATTTTACTCGGGAAGTTGAGGACAATGTAGTGGAATAATAATTAGAGAGATTAAGGATGGTTGAGAGGGAGGAGGGGAATGTGTAATGGTAGGATCTTCAGTAGGGCATCTGCTGGGTTTCTACCCGTTCCTTTATTCTTTCCTGGTGTTGCCATGTCTCAGATCATATGATTGAGTTATTTGGCCGTATGACAGAGATCGGATCTCTGTTATAGATCTGAGTGCTGTTATTGGCCTACAATCACCTAATTACGGTCAGGACTGAGTTGCCCTCACCATGATGTTATCTGCTCTACAGGTTCCATGTACAGTTCCCCTTGAGTGTTCCACGTGAGTGGGAGAGGATTTACTACGAAGAAGCAGTTTCAAAGTTTGACTACAATGATGGCTCAGCATCTGAAGACAGAGGTTGCTGAGAGGCCGCTACATAGGGCTTATACCCAAGTTGGTTTGCGGGAACCTGGCTTCTGCTGAGTGGAATTGTATGAACAGAAGTGTTGTGTTTAATGAGTGATAAGCTTCATCACCGAAGATTAAGAACTCGCATACTAAGGACATATATATATATATATATATATATATATATATATATATATATATATATATATATATATATATATACACACACACATCTACCTAACAAACATTAATAGGTTGTGTTCTAAAAGAGGGGAAAATGTTATAACCAGAAACTAATAAACAGTAGAGTTTTCCCCAAGTGACATTTCAGTTAATTGGAGGACTATCAGTTCAAACAAATATTAGGAAACAGAGTAACTTCACCGTGTGGTGGAGTGAAGACCAAGATCAACAGTGTCTATCGGATTACCAGCATCCTGTTTGTTCGAGTGATTGGAGAAAGTCGTCATCTTCTGGGTGAGGTTCACTGTCCGGAAAAAATGGTGCTGTTGTGCGCTAAGCACTATGATGTTACAGACTTTGCTTCTAAATCACTGGTCTACCATTAGAATACACGTCACACATTCTACACCTTATACACACACACACTTCTCCTACATATACTCTTTGCTTTAATAAATTTCTTGTTTTTTATTTGTTGAAGCGAGAGTTGTCAAGTATGTTATGTTGGGGAAGAATGAGAGGGGGCATGATCCAGGGGTGAGTAAGAGTGAGAGGAAGGTGTCTTCAGATTGAGGGAGTGTGTGGACGGAGTCTGCTGGATTTCTCCAGAATAGAGATATTGAATTAAAAATAATGTGGGTGTTGATTCTCTTCACTCCAGGGACGGCACTAAAGTGGTAAAGAAGAACAAGTAACTAATACGACAGTCATTCTTTACACACACACGACACTATGTAGCAAATTAACTGTCTATGTGCGTATTTAGCAAAGTAACTGTCTGCGCATATACCTATCCACCTTCTTGCTTTAGCAAGCTAACCTCCTTTACATTTATATAATCAGAAAACGCGTAACTGACTTCATATCTGTACTCAACAAACTAACTACCTCGATAGCCATGTACTTATCAAAATAACAACCCTTGATATATCCATGTAGCTCTCTAAACAGACAGCGCACCTCCACACCTGCATAATTCAATGCCCTCATATTTATCTGAATATAAAATTACCGCCTTCACACCTGCCTATCTATTTCAGTCAGCCGAGGTAAAATAGTCAGCTGATCCCGCCACGCCTTCAGCAGTATTGGCTATATGGTACTAGGTCACATTGTTACAGACTGATCGGCTGAAAACGAAACGCGGTTATAATATAATAATTGTTGATAAGTTGGGACAGAAAGTCTAAAGCAGTGGTTTTAAACCGGTTGGGAATCTCCCCCCCCCCCCCCCACCCACGGGGAGGAATTTTAGGGTCCTCGGGGGGGGGGGGGGGGGAGAGAATTAAGATTATTTTACGATCACGTTAATACAAGAACCGATTACTTGATATTGTTTTCCCCTCCATACTTTACGATTCTGTACTTCTCGCCCTTTTAAATTTCGTTTTATAACGTAAGTAGACATGCAAATCACGTTTTATGTGGACGTATAGACTTGTTCTAATATATGTTATAAATTTAGCTTCCATTTTTACGTATACTGTGTAGGGGCGGGGGAGGGAGAATTTATAGGGAGGAAATACGAAACGCAGAAAAGGGGGGGGGGGGGAGAAAGACATTCTGAACATATGGTGTAAGGCTGCATGGGCCAAAAAAGCTTGAGAACCACTGGTCTAAAGAAAATATTTTTGAATAACAGAAAAGCGAAGTAATGGTTAGTACAAAGAAAATGTATACACCCATATACAACTTCAAAGTGAATGGAACCATTTTGAAACAATTAATTGTAGTTAGGTGTTGGAGTACTTTAATAACAGCAGATGGTAAGTATATTAAAACAGACAGATGTAGAGAAGCCAAAGTAAAGGCAGCATTTCACAAGATGTAGAGTATTCTCTGTAATGTAATTTTGTCAGTAGAGATAAGGAAATAGTTCTTAAATTATTTATTGAGCCAATTATGATGTACGGAAGCAAATCATGGACAATTAGCAGACAAGTGAGAAATCATGTTGAAGCTGTGGAGAAGCGGTGTCACGCAAGCATGATGAAACACCTTGTCGAGATGGAAAGACCATTGAACATATCTTGAAAGAAATCAACCCACAAAGAGAACTGGTTCCTCGCATCAGAAGAGGACAGTCTACATTCTTTGGACACGTCATGAGATGAGGAAAACTTTTGTATGTCATCACCACGGATGTGGTGGAGGGGAGGATAAACGAGGGTCGACCAAAAGGGAAGGTACTGGACATTCTGTCAATGTGACAGGGAGGCAAGTTGGTATCAGAAATGATTAGCTGCACAAGAGAAATAAAGCTGTGGACAGACATGAACACCAACGCCACACGTCATTGACTATAATAACAATCGGTTCAATATCCCGCCGGACGCCTCTACTTCCCCGAATATTTCCTGGTACCCATATTAAGCTGAGCTGACCTAAAGCCCAGGTCACTTAAAAGAAAACAAAAGAACTCTTAAACTCCATGATGATTCGAATACAACATCATAGGATCGGCAGGAAACACCAGTTAGCCACCCATTTCACCACTTGTTTTTGTTTTCAAAACTCCAGTCACTTAATCCCTAACCTGACTCTGTCTGTCTGTCTGTCTGTCTGTCTGTCTGTCTGTCTGTCTGTCTGTCTGTCTGCCTGCCTGCCTGCCTGTCTGTCTGTCTGTCTGTCTGTCTGTGTGTGTTGTATGTTGTGTGTGTGCGTGTGTATGTGTGTGTAAAAGTATGCTCACATCTTTTCTGATTGTCAAAGTTTAGCGATTGGAAGTGCCACATGTAAGACGGACCTGCATGCCCAATTTGTGAACCTTTGAAAATAAAGTTCATTCTTTCGTTCCTGTCTATCTGTGTGTCTGTTTGTCGGCCTATATTACATTCTCTCACTGTCTTATCTCTCTGTCTTATTCACTTTGTGCCTCTGCTTCCGTCCGACTGTCTTGTCTATGTTTCTCTGCATCTTTCTCTGTGTTTCGCTATGTCCATGCCTCTCTATTTCTGTCTCTGCCGTGTTTCTTCTTCTCTTTCTGTTTTTCTGTCTCTTTCGTATTTCTCAATTTATTTTCTGACTGTCTGTGTCTTTGTCTTGTCTCTCTCCGTCCCTTCTTGCACCTCCCCGCATGCATAACATGCACATGAATGAATATGAACATGCACAATAGATAACTGATCTACGGAAGATGAGTCATTGGAAGGGGGCGAATGTAACACTGGCCTGCGTGCCCGATTTGTGGCCCTTTCAAAATAAAGTCCGTTCGTTAGTTATCTCCTTCTCCGTGTCTCTATTTGACATCTCTCCCTCCCATCCTCTCTTGCTCACCTCTCCACGGATCTCCCATTGCCAGCACTCTCACTGCACTCGGCACACAGCCTATCTTCCTGTCAATCATTATACGTTTACACATAGACATCATCCTCGTCTTAATGAGGATTGGAACACATGTCCACTGGTTGATAGGCAATCATGCTATTTACTGCGCCACCCCGGCGCCTCATCCTCTTCAGTACTTCACGTTTTTAATCCTTGAGCTTCTAAATCATACATCTGATAGTATGCGCTACATCTTCTTTTGTCTGTCTCTCTGTGGTTTGTTTGTCTGTTTATCTTTCTGTTACGCCCTGTTCCTGTCTTCTCTCTGTCTCATTTAAGTTGTGTGTCTCATCTTCCGTCATGTCTGTCTTGTCTGTTTCTTTGTAAATTTAACTGTGTGTCTTGACGCTTCCGTATCTTTCTATGTGTTTCTCTATGTTCATGACTTTACTATCTCTGTTATTTTTCTCTATCCCTTTCTGTTTCTTTGTTTTTGAGTCTCTCTATCTCTATCGTTCTCGTATTTCTCTGTCCCTTTCCTGTCTGCCTTGTCTGTGTCTCTGTTTGGTCTCTCTGTCTGTTGTCTTTAACTCCTACTCTCTTTCTCTCTGCTGTCTGGTATCTCTCTCTACTACTCTCTCCCTCTCCCTCTCTCTCTCTCGCTTTCTCCGTGTCTCTGTTTCGCCTCACTGTCACTGTATCTCATACTTTATTTATGTCTCCTGTCTCTCTGTCTGTCGCTCCTACTCTATTTCTGTATCTCATATCTCTGTGTTATCTTTGTCTTTCCTACTCTTTTTCTTTGTCTGTCTCGTCTCGCTGTCTCTGTCTATCCTACTCTCTTTCTGTGCCTCTGATCTCTCTCTCTCCTACTCTCTATGTCTCTCTCTCGTTCTCTTTCTCTCTGCCTGACTTCTCTTCCTCCCCACCTCTCTCCCTCATCTATCTCTCTCACCCCCTCTTTACATACCAAACCGAAGCCAGTATTCTCACTGCTACTCGGTACACAACCTATCTGCCTGCCAATCTTTCAATACACCTACAAAATCTCCTTCCACACCTCACTGTATATTTTCCCACAAAATCATGACACACTGATTAACTAAATATTAACTAATTCCCCGACAAACACCCTCTACCACGTCCCAAGAGCAATCACCAACATCATCATTAAACACCAAATTATGAATTATTTCGAAAAACAAACAACCGCTAAAACACTTGACAACCCACTTAATATTCATTAGATCCCTAGGGGACCTGGGAATAGATTTAGGGAGTTGTAGAACTTGAACTGCCACGCATATCCTAAATGAACTAGGCGTAACACGGTTGCTAATCTCTTGCGTGTACTCCCGGGTGAGTTTTTAATACATTACACAGAAAAACATAACTCGTATGCCATCACTGCATGCATCGTTTTTCGAGCATAAAAAGTACTCAACCAACTGATAAATTAAGACGCACTATTTTTTAAGGCGCATTTATCAATGTACGTGCTGATTCTGGGCTGCGCAGCTTCGGCGTAATCAGAAGGATGTTGTTTTTACATGACTCGGAGATCGGTACAGCAGAGATAAGAATGATGACTTCCATATCTTGTATGATTTTGGTGCGCGGAGCGAGCATAGCTCGATATTTCTTGAAATAGATAGATAGATCGCGCATGCGTGTATCCAAGGTGGGTGCTGCGACTCAGCAGCTGCGCAAGGAATTGTGTGAAAGTGATTGGCCCAGAGGAGCGCTATTATACTGGCCATATACGGGGACCACATTAGAAGATGCTGGACAGTTTGATATCACGGCATGGAGGAACATCAGTATAAGAAATGACTGGGCAGCACAAGTGACAGATGGCTGTTTACATGGTAACCAACACCACACGGCATGGAATATAAGAAGATTGGCAGCACACGAGACAGGGGGTTGTGGACAGACATGGTCATCAACGCCACACAGTATGGACTATAAGAAGATTGGCAGTACAAGAGACAGAAGGCTGTGTACAGACATGATCACCAACACCACACGGCATGGCATATATAAAGATTGGCAGTACAAGAGTGCCACGTAGTAACTCCGCTGACCCTCCTCTAAGTACTCTATTTATTAGCACTACCCTTCTCACACAAGTATTGGGTCCTCTCTTCATTTGGCTCGGTTCTGAGTCGACTATCATGGCATCTTAAATAATACCAACAACACTTTGTTGAACAATAAGTACGTAGCTGTTCATTGACGCTGTGCACAATAGATAACATGAACTCATGTGTGTTCCAGTCAAACCTAATGTTTATTACTGAATCGCCCTACACATTAGCTCTACACTAGGCCGGCTATCTGCCGTATCCGCCTTCCCATGTACGTTGCTGATGTCTGGTATCGTTCAAACATTTCTGTTTTCCTACTGTCATCATACACAAGCATATATCATTATAGGCAACAACTGTCAATAACTCTCGCACAAAATACTCACAGTATTTGGATAGTATAGCCACTAACTACTGGTCCCTGTCGAGATTTCTACTTCGGCCTAGGGTGAGATTTAACTATCGTTTTCCATTACACATGATCACCCTGATACCTGTTTTCCTATCTGTAGTTTACTGGGACACATCCCAAACGTTATCCTTCAATGTCTTCTACATGGATGGTCTAACTTCTTGTCATCATCCTGGTCCCCGTCTGTTTCTTTGTGACGCTTTTCATCATCAAGTCAGCTTTTGTGCGTTCAATGTGCACTATCCTTTTCTACTTCCCGATGCATGTCGTAAGAGGCGACTAAGGAGGCTTCATGGTTCCGTCGCCCTGCTACTGAGTGAGTGCGTGGCGCGACACTGTGAGCTGTGAGTTTCGTATGAAATGCTTCTGAATCTGCCCAAGGTTTTTTGGAACGTGACTGCATGTTCGGAGCGATGGCAGCTGGCTATGTCCCAGAGTTGACCGGTTTTTGCCTTATGCAGAAATGCGTGGCTGCTGGGCTTCTGGTTGACTGCCACTGCCATCGACGATGAACTGTATTTTCGTGTACTGTGTGGGTGAACATCTAGGAAACATCCAGATGGGAAAATGACTGCCGATTCCATCAGAATGTTTCGTGGGGGACTATTGTGTTGACATTCCGGCAGCGGCATTATGCACAGTGTATCTGTGCGGGCTGTCGTTTGTCGAGACTCCTGTCTTTTCCACTTTTCACATTGGGCAGTGGGAGGCATTTTGTGTGATATTCACTGGCACAGGAACGGAGCATAATGGGGACGACCCATTGCTGTGAAGTTGGAACCACGACTAACTAACTAACTAACTAACTTCCCGATTACTGTATCATCAGTCCTGCGACACATGGCAAAGAGACAGAAGGCTGTGTACAGACATGATCACCAACACCACACGGCATGGAATATAAGAAGATTGGCAGTACACGAGACAGAAGGC
>JACEFZ010025174.1:52500-147500 GCA_014155875.1 Cepaea nemoralis | reverse complement strand
TTGCCCGGGCAGCGCCGTTAGGCTACTCTTATTCGATTTCCAACTGCCAAGGGATTTTTTACGTGCGCAACAATACACGCGGGGCGTCCGATCTCACTACCCAGAGACCAGGGGAAATTTTATTATTGGAAGTCCAGGTGGATTTTTTAAAAAGTCACGGTCCTCGCCGGGGCCTGAACCCGGGACCTCCAGCACTCGAGGCGGACACTATACCTCGAGACCACTCAGCCCCCCCCCCCCCTTTAAAAAAAAAAGTAATAAAGATATTCTAAAACATGTTATAACCACAAAGAGAACTGGTTACACGCATCAGAAGAGGACAGTCTGCATTCTTTAGGTACGTCACGATAACGTGAAATCTGGAGTACATCGTGATAAGGTGAAGGTTGGAGGGGAGGAGAGGCATGGACAGACAGAGAGAGAGAGAAGATGGTGGACAGACTGACAGAGAGGATGCTGGACAGATTGACAGAATGGATGCTGGAGAGATTGACAGAGAGGATGCTGGACAGACTGACAGAGAGGATGCTGGACAGATTGACAGAATGGATGCTGGACAGATTGACAGAGAGGATGCTGGACAGACTGACAGAGAGGATGCTGGACAGATTGACAGAATGGATGCTGGACAGATTGACAGAGAGGATGCTGGACAGACTGACAGAGAGGATGCTGGACAGATTGACAGAATGGATGCTGGAGAGATTGACAGAGAGGATGCTGGAGAGATTGACAGAGAGGATGCTGGAGAGACTGACAGAGAGGATGCTGGACAGATTGACAGAGAGGATGCTGGGCAGTTGGATATCACGGCATGGAGGAACATCTGCACCCGAAATGATGTTCAATGCACGAGACACGCGGCTGTTGATAGACATGATCGCCAACGCCACACGACATTTACTTTAAGAAAAAAGTTTAAATGGCATTTAAAGACAAGAGGATCGACTTCATTGCACCGGGTTTATCCCATATGACTAGGTCTTTTTCCGCAAGGCCGCCTGTTGAAAGCATCGCACAAAGCACGAACTCCGCAGCTCCAGCGACGACCCCCAAGGAGTCTCCGAGAAAGTTGTACTCGTGAATCAAACGACGTAATCTGGAATCGAACCCACGACATTCGGAACGCAAGGCAGGTGGTGTTACATTCCGCTACGAAGACTCCTTTACTATAAGAAGACTAGCATTATGACAAGCCTGTAAAGAATCGGAACTATGATAACATAACTCGCACAAGAAGCCCAGACGACGTTCTGTCGCAGGGAGAAACGTTCTCTTTCAATGAAAGTGGCCTTGTTGTAAACAGAAATGCAGACCTGCAGTCAGAAGAGGCAACAAAAGTACCCACATACCGGAAATGAGGATCGCTAGATTGATTGCTCAATTGTGCGTGGTTCAAATCTCACGTGTGTTTCTGCTCATATTGAATGTCGTAAAATTATAGCCAAGATGGCGTTTAACACAGGCTTAGAATCTAATGGCGGCTTTGTTGGGATAAAAGGCATGCTGTAAATGTCCCCCCTCCTCCTTTATTCGTCTTAATCCTCGTTGTCCTACACCACCTCCTCCTCCCCTTCATTTCTTCTTCTTAGTCTGCTTGCTTTTCTCAACCCCCCCCCCCTCCTCATTTTTTTCTTCTTTGTCTTCTTAATTTGCTTCCTCTCCCCTCCCCTCCCCCCCCCGCCCCTGTTCTGCAGCTCATTCCACGATGACCCCATATCACCCCTATCTCTATTTCTCTTGTCAATATGTTTTAGGTCTCTTTAGGTCTTCTCCGCTGTGGGTTCTAGAGGAAACACTTTCAAATTTTAAACTATGAATATACTGCCATCTTATTCCCGATATCCCAAAGTAATAGTCTTATACTTTCCCATGTGTTGTAATGTGTGCTCTGTTTGACGCTACTTTACTGCGTGCACTGTTTTACGCTTGTTTTCTGTGTGCACAGTTTCATGCTACTTTACTGTACAACAGAGATTAAGAGCAGAATATGGCAGGCAAAAGCCGCATTTAAGAAAATGAAGAATATCTTATGCAGTAAGTCATTATTACTGAATGTAAGAAAGAGAGTGCTGAAATGCTATGTAGAACCAGTTTTTCTCTATGGCGGTGAATCTTTGAAATGCAAATGGACAAATTATGAAGAACTTAGAAGCAACAGAAATGTGGTGTTTTAGACGAATGTTGCGAATTCTTTGGATTGCCAGAACAACTAACAAAGATTGCCCGAAAGAGGCTAATGAAACTAGAACATTATACACAACAATAATAAAGAGACAAACAGTTTTCTTCGGTCATGTGATGAAAAGAGAGGCATTGGAGAACACTGTGACAACTGGAAAGATCGAGGGGAAGAGAGACAGAGGCAGAATAAGAGTAATGATGCTGGATGGATTGAGACGGTGGCATGGAGGAATATCATCAGCAGAGTTGATCCAGAACACCAAAGACTGAGATCTGTGGAGAGCCATGAACGTCCACGCCAGCTGGCAGGGCACTTGATGATGACTGTGTGCACCTTTACGCTATTTTACCGTGTGCACCCTTTTACACAACTTAAATGTGTGCACTGTTTTATGCTGTTTTATTGTGTGCACTGTTTTACTCTGCTTTACTATGTGTGCACTAATTTACGCTGCTTTAGTGCGTGGAATGATTTACGCTATTTTAGTGTGTGCGAAGTTCTACACAACCCTGACATGGTTCTAACATTCCTGGTTGCAATTCTGGAGATTGTCCCAGGTAATAAAACGTACAGCGAGCCCGCTAGCGAAGTTGATAGCGAACTACGGTAATAATGTCATGAGCACGGTAGGATGCGGTTCGACGCCTGGGCTGGTCGCCTGCCAAAGTGAGGGACACATTGGCCACCTATTGCTCCATGCACTTTGTCCTACAACATGTGATGGCCCTATCACATAACAGACTCATAGCGAGAATCTGCTACGCAATAAAAGAAACAAAGAGAAAGGAGGCAGGACGGTGATCCCAACTCCATGCAGCTTTCTCTACACCCCTCCACATTTCGTCTAGGACAGTGGTTCTCAACCGACGAGGAATCCCCCCCCCCTCCTCCCCCTAGGGAGGGGGATTTTAGGGTTACCGGGGGGGGGGGGGAATTAAGATTATTTTAAGATCGCGTTAATACAAGAACCGATTACTTGATATTGTTTTTTTTCCTCCATACTTTACGGTTCTGTACTTATCGCCCTTCTAAAATTCGTTTTAAAACGTAAGTAGACCCGCGAATCACGTTTTATATAGCCGTCTAGACTTGTTCTAGTATGTGTTATTAAATGTAGCTTCCAATTTTACGTATATTGTGTTGGGCCGGGGGTGGGTGGATTTATGGGGAGGAAATACGAAGAAAAAGGGGGGAAGGGAGGTAATGACATTCTAAACATTTGGTGAAGGGCTGCATGGGTTGTAAAAAAAATAAGTTGGGAACCACTGGTCTAGGAGTAGAGCCTAATTTCGTCTTGGTTAGCTGACTTCGTTTGCATTTCATGTTTCTATTCCTTCATCGTGTCTGGATTGTGAAGCAAACTATTTTATGAACGTATATTACGAACAATATTTTAGGTAGGCAGTTATACGCCAGCCCTCCTGGCTGCAAAGAATATCAATAGTTTACTGCAAACGTCATGTAGTGGATATGCAACTAATAATACATAATGCAGGGTGTATGTAAAGTCTCACTACACTTTGAATGTAGACGAAATTTGAAAAAAAAAATTCTTTCTTCTGTTGATAACACCATTCTGTTTGGAGTGCAAAGAATTACTCCAGCAGACCACAGCGATTCGCTGCATATTGCTTCACGATGGACAGTGGAGCACATCTTTTGATGACGTCATGTATTTCATTTTTCAAATGTGTTCTAAATACAAAGTGTAATGAGACCTTTACAAACACCCAGTACATACCCTGTGTTTACAACAAATAAACAATAACAAATATCAACGTACAACCGTAGTAATTAAGCAAATTTAGCTGCGCCTATTCTATCTTGTGCCAGCCTCTGTGGCCTAGGGGTTGGTGAAGACAGTTTAGAAATTGACCCACACACTGGGTCGATAGTTTGAAACCAGCCTAAGGCAATTTGTGGACAGATCGCTTTGCTTTGATTAAAATGTAGTAGCATCGGTCGTTTAGAAAGCAATAGCAAGTTACCAAGAGTAACATTGCCTAGTAAATCACACATAGCCAATTGATACTAGGGTTGAATGCAACGTTGTGTAAAGGTCATGCAGCTAACTGTTATTCTATCTTGTACAACAAGAAATGACAGTCATCTGTTACCGTACTTACCTAGAAGAGAGCCGATAGACAATGACAGATATACTTGAGGTACCGTATTCACCATAAAAGGCGCACATCCTGTAAACAATACAAACAATAAGGTTAATCAATGAAAAACAAACAAGGTTTCATGACAAGAAATTAAGCAATTTTAATTAACCAAACGAGACAACAAACTGTAAAATAATGATCTTTACTCTTAGAGTCCGTGACCTTGTGTAACATTTAAGTCCAATAACTTCAATGTGCTTCTTCTTTAGTTATTGTGGAATGAGCCATGATTGGCATACAAACAAGTATGTTGCCACAATGAAGATACATGTTCTCAAACATGTTAATTTACTTTGTTTGATTTTGGTTTACCATAATCATAATCATTATAATCATGTGTCCTGTCAGACGGAGGCGTTCTTAATTTCTCCGCAGATCTCTCGTGTTTTCCAGGTCTTTCGTGTTCTGCTAATAATACTCCTCCATGCTACCGTCTCAATCCATCCAGCAAAATTTCTCTTATCTGCCTCTGCCACCTTTCCCATTGATCTTTCCAGTTGTCACGATGTTCTCAAATGTTTCTCTTCTCTTCTCACCACATGACCAAAGAAAGCTGTTTGTCTCTTTCTTATTGTTGTATATAATGTTCTAGCTTTATTATCCTATTTCAGGCAATCGTTATTAATTAGTCCGGCAGTCCAAGGAATTCGCAACATTCTTCTCAGGAACCACATCTCTGTTGTAACATAGCTTGTTAATCATGTTTAACCTCTACATGACAAAATTCAACCTCTTGGTTGCTCACCGTCTGTTCATGCATAGTTCATATCACTTCTAAGATTCTTGTGCATTGTTAGTTTGACCGTAATTAAGTCTAACACTGGCCTATGTAATGAAGCCTGTTAACCAGATGACGGGACAGCACCTCGGCTGAGCTCACACACTCGCCAATGCCTGCAGTCACACAGTGTCTAGCGAGGCATTCATATTTTACGAGATCAGTAAACAAGCGAATGTCACCTGCGTGCATTATTTAGTATAATTAGAATACATACACTGATCAGTTGTATTCAAGATTGTTATCCTTCTGCGATCGTCTGTTGCAGGTCACATAACAGAATTATAAATGAGTAACCGGATAATCACACTGTTTTCATCTTTCTTCTTGTTCTTGTTCTACTACCTCCCTATCTTCTTCTTCTTCTTCTTCTTCTTCTTCTTCTTCTTCTTCTTTTTTTTTTTCTTTCTTGTTGTTTGTGTTGTTGTTCTTCTTCTTAATGAAAAAAAAAAAGACTTTGACATTCATCATTTAGTCATCTCTGTTGATTTTCCTAATATTGAAGAGATGCTAAAGCTGCTATTATTATTATTATTATTATCCAACTAGTTTCATTTTCCATGTACATTGTACACGTACCAGTAACTACTAGTAATATTTTGACTTAAATATTGACTTCTCGTACTTGACTTAAGGACATAAATAACAAGCACCCCAGAAGTCGGATTGGGCTCGATTAATGTCGGAGGACACTGGTAATATGGCAAGCTAACCAAAAATTAGTCAATTGCACTCACTAGTAATATCACATGTTATGACTACGCTTGAGTTCACAGGCGAGCGAGGAAAAAACGTGATAGTTTTACCGAAAGACATAATTAAATCGTCTACCAGCTAACATTCTTCCCTAAGAAGAAGCCAAGAATAGCAACTCTCTAATCCTACCATACATGTAAGAGGTGACGAAGGAGGCTCCGCCTGTGTCTTAACAGCGGTTAAGCTCAGGCGAAACAGTGCTGTACTAAAAAAAATACGGAGGGAAATTCCCCCCTCCCCTTAACAATGACATAGTAACCCTAATGTTATCCAAAGAGACAAAGGAAGCATTATTAGAGTGGGAAGAGGTGAGATCTGGAATAATAACAGCCAGATTTATAAGTACAAAAATGAAAATAAACTTAAATGTAACCCAGGGTTATACACCTACAAATGATAAAGAGGAATCACGCTAGACGCGACCAAATTATCGCACTAGCGCAGAGGTTCTCAACCTTTCTTGGTCCATGCACCCCTTCACCATATGTTCACAACGTCACCCCCACCCCTTTTCGTATTTCCTCAATATAAATTTCACCCACCGTCTCTGCACAGTATACGTAGAAATGGAAGCTAAATTTAATAACACATACTAGAACAAGTCTATACGTCTACATAAAACGTGATTTGCGGGTCTACTTACGTTACAAAACGAATTTCAGAAGGGCGAGAAGTACAGAACAGTAAAGTATTGAGGGAAAAATAATATCAAGTGATCTGTTATTGTATTAACGCGATCTTGAAATAATCTTAACCCCCCCCCCTCCCTTCCCCCCAAAAGCCTAAAATTCCCCAGTGGGGGAGGCAGGGATTCCCCACCGGTTGAGAACCACTACACTAGAATATCACATCGTCACCCTTCGTAGGCTATAGCTCAAAATTTGCCCGATCGCCGCGCCTAACATCAGTCATTTAAAGTGCTCGCTAAAGTACGGAACTGTATTCGCCACTGTATATTCGATGTGTATATTACTATTATGAAAAGGTCTGCTTTGGACAGCTTTGGTAGGGAATCCCTTTGGAGGCTGATGTTGCACCAAGGGATGCCACGGAAAATCATTAACTTAATAAGGGCACTATATGAAGATATGAAATGCAGAGTTTTTCATGTGGGAGAACTGTCAGATACGCTTGAAATGAACACTGGAGTACGAGAGTGATGTCTTTTGTCACCATTGTATTGACTGACTATAGACAGGGTTATTAAAACAACCACAACCGCCAGAAATGGAATTCAATGAAGTGTAATAAAGCAGCTTGATGATTTGGACTTCGCTGACGCACATTCAACCACTGCCAAGCACACACGTAATCAAATGCAGAATACACTAAACACACTTGAAAAGATGTCACAACATATAGGTCTCAAAACTCATACTGGCAAGACAAAGATAATGAGATTAAACCGAACACATAACAACCCGATCTCCCTTGGTAAAACCCCACTTCAATACATCAAGTTGGGAAGAAATGTGACAAAAATGGGGGAACAGATGGTAGTTAGTTTCATATCCTTTCTGACTGTCCATGGTATTCTTTGCATTTTCCTCAGAAACCACATTTCTGCGGCCATCAGATGTTTTTCAGCTTGACTGCACATTGTCCAAGTTTCACATCCATACAAAAGAACAGGCTCTATATATCCCCTCAACACTCTTTTTCTCGTTTCAATTGACATCTTTTTATTGGTCAGAATGTTTTTCATCTTGCAAAAGGCTACTTTCGCCATGGCGATTCTTGTTCTAATCTCTTCAAGGCATCTCCCATCAGATGTTATAACTGTTCCAAGATAATTGTACCGATTTACTTGTTGAATATTCCCATTTACTTGTATTTCACATTGCGGTACTTCGTTCTTCCTAGTGATGACCATAATCTGTCTTTTTACAACTTAATTCTAACCCCAGCTGCTCACTAAACTCTCTTGTCGTTAATCCAATAAATAGTGGGGGATCTAACATCACTTGGAGAAGAGAATTACAAACAGAAATGAATAATATTGGGAGGACATAAAGAAAGCAGCATGAGATAGCAAGAGATAGAATTGCTTGGCGGGGTTTGGTTGAGGTCCTAAGACCCAATGAAGGATATATGGGCAGTAGAAGAGGAAGACCCAACAACGCTCTCTTTAGCACAGAGAATATCAGCCTGTGCTAACTTATGTGACCTACTTTCTCCAGGCTGAGCATTTTAATTTGCCTTTCGGATTCTTCTTTTCAAATAGGCGGAGCAGAGATTTAGTGTATACACAATAGCCGTATACATCCCCCTTGACTTGCACATGTGCCAGATTTTTCCGTGTATGTGGTTGAAGTCTTTTCTTTGAATCTCCGACAACCATCTTGTTTTATACCCCAGGGGCCATTATTCTGAAATTACCGCCCGTGTGAGAAGCTATCACGACACAAGAGCATGCCGGGATTAATGGAGAGCGGTAAGAGAGGGAAAGAAAAAACATTAGATAGATTTGTTTGTAATAGGAGGAGTATGTAGGTCACTGGTGTAGATCTGCTTCCGGTAAATGAGCACAAGGTTTGCAAGTGGTGGGTAGAGTTTTAATGTGTTTCACATTGAACGGGGAAGCTCTTAAGTTTCTCGGCCTGATCTGTGTTCTCTGAAGGTTTTGTTTCTCTGAAGTTTCCTATTAAAATAAAAGCACACTTGTTTGAAGGGAGGGGGTGATGAGGAGATGCAATTATTATGTTGAAGTCAATGCAACCGCGCGCGCGCTCGTTCACACACACACACACACACACACACACACACACACACACACACACTCAAACACACACACATACATAAACACACACATCACACACACACATCACACACACACACACACAGACCAGCATGAACAATGAGAGACATTGGGGAAGGTCACACACACACACACACACACACACATCACACAAACACACATCACACACACACACACACACACACACACACACACACAGACAACCATGAACAATGAGAGACATTGGGGAAGGTCTGACGAGAAATGTTCATGTAAAAGCTGTAGACAACCCAGAAGAAGATACTGTTGTTGGGATGTGAAGTGTTAGAACTTATGAGAATAGAGTTGGAGCCGGTCACTGCTGCTAGAGGACAGACACCACATGCATGTCCTGATTGTAACGGACTCACAGACCATGACGACAGGTATGTTTTGGCATGCATATATTTTACCAAGTCAACGATTGGGAGCATACGTTGGACCATTCCTCCAGAGCATGCTGATGTGTTGGGAAACGAACATGAGAACGGGTTGGCTGGGTCTGCCACACAGGCAGGGATACAAGTGCACTGTTAGGCAGATGTGGTCAAGGATTATGTGAATAGTGTGGAAGAACAGATCAATCATCATGTTCTGGCAAGAATGGTGCGACGGATACATAATCAGACTGCAGCTGGTAGCAAAAGAATTGGGGTTCTTCGCTCCTTGTTGATCAAATGTGGATACGGTGCTAATATTCGAATGTCTCGAGTTCTTGACTCAACTCATTTTAACTCCATAGGGCTTCACATACCTTAGTCCACTGTGTAGTGGCATACGGTGGCCGATTCCCTGCCCAATCGCCCAGAGAAATCCTCTAAAAGTGTTAGTTTGCTTGTGGAGATAATCTAAGAGTGATGGTTTGCTTGTGTTAGATAATCTAAGAGTGTTGGTTTGCCTGTGGTAGATAATCTAAGAGTGATGGATTGCTTGTGGAGATAATCTATGAGTGATGGTTTGCTTTTGGTAGATAATCTAAAAGTGATGGTTTGCTTGTGGTAGATAATTTAAGAGTGATGGTTTGCTTGTGTTAGGTAATCTGAGAGAAATAGTCAATTCTTGAGGATGATAGTGAGCCCTCTGTAAGACTGAGCTTCAACTCTTAAATCCGAGGCACTGACGTTCAATCGCATGAGCTCCAAAAGGGGTCTTGTCTAATGGGGTCAGATTGGTTTAGAGACTGTTTACCCGACCGGGTACCTAAGTACAACGTTCACCAGAACTACAAATACAATACATGCACTGTCCTTTCCAGGACGTTGGACTAACTAGTCATTAGTCATTAGTCGCGATTCCAACTTCACGGCAACGAGTCGTCCCCATTATGCTCCGTTCCTGTGCCAGTGAGTATCACACAAAATGCTCCTCACTGCCCCATGTGAAAAGTGGAACAATCAGGAAGTCTCGACAAGCCAACATCCCTCACAGGTACACTGTGCATAATGCCGCCGCCAGAATGCCAACACAGAAGTCCTCCACGAAAAATACAGTTCATCGTCGATGGAAGCGGCATTCACTAGAAAAAGAGCAGCCACACATTAGACTAACCCCAACTTCAGATTGATTTCCTAGGCCATCTTACGTTCAGTAGTGTGTCATTGATTTCTGAACGAGACGTCAATGCTAAAGTCCAAATTAACACATGTTGGAAATGATCCCGCTACCTCGTCATCAGCGTACCGGAAGTTTACTAGCTTGCGTGCTCTTATCCTTTCGGCTACATTGAAGTATATTAGGATAAAACAAGGAAAGAATGATCACCATTCACAAGCCTGTTAAAGAGAAAGTTACCTTGGTTTAATGCGACCAAATCTTCCTTTTTGAAAATCCCCCTACCTTTGTTTTTGTGCTAAAGAGATCCTAGGCTTAAAGAAAACACGATTTCATTGTCCTGTTTATCATATATAAACGTTTACTATGGGAGGAAAAATGATAAATGATCACTGAAGATTACCCAACTACGAGTTTATGACCCGTCTGTGTTTTCCCTTAGCATGAAACGATCTGCAGAAATGAAATATAAACACAGGATATCGAGAAGCCGTGATTACAATCCTTGAAGGAGTTTGTCCGTCTAATCACAGCTCTCGTAGATAAAAGGTGATTTCTGGAAAAGAAAATATGTAGTTGCAGACGCCGTTTATTGGGGAAACGTTTATTAAGACATCGTTTTACTTCATAACAATTGAAGAATGTTGAGTCTTGGCCAGTGGCATCAGTGGCTCTGCATCCCCTGCAGATGACCAGCACATAAACCGTTCCGATATTATTAATGCTCTTAGAGAGATGTTGAGAGCGGAGAGCTTTGACCCCAGAGAAACCACATTGTTGTATAGAAAGAGAGACTTGGGAGTAAGAATTGGCACAACCAGAGACGAGAGGGACATTGGGAAAATGAGGGGGACTCCTCAACCAACAGAGAACTGGCACTAATAGCCGCAGGCCGCTGATGCATATGCATGGGACTAAAAACTCAGTTTTTCAAAGGATTCACCCGCCAATTACCTTAAGATCCATCCACCCTTTCATGCATCCATCAAATCCATCCAATCAACCAATAAACCAACCAACCAGCTAACCATCCAATCAATCTACTTACTAACTAGCTAACAACCAACCAACCAACCAACCAACCAACCAACCAATCATCCAGCGAACCAACCAGTCAACCTTTCGTTACCTTCTTTCTTCACTTCTAATTAATGAAGGAGTAAAGTGTATAAAGGACAAAAAATATACAACGCATTTCAAAGAGACACCAAGACACAAGGGTAGCATTGCACAGGAAAAATACCTCAATTTGAAATATCAAGGAATTAAGAAAAATCTTAAATGTATCGAAAGAACGTGGTACAGAGAAGCAAATAAATTAACCGTGCAAAACAAAACATCAAACTACCGGATGTTGAAAATCAAAAGCAGAAAAGATATGAATAGGAACAAGTAAACAGCGATACTTGACAGATACACAGAGTATATTCCGAACATATCTTGTGAGAGAACACATCCCGTCCTAACGCATTGTTTTAACGTAAATACCATGACACAATAACTCGATCAGGTGCCGTCTCCACAATGAAGGTTGGGTGCAGGGAATCTCTAAGGCTGCCTATACCTCGCCCTGATTCTTACATTCTGTCAGATTGCTGATATTCCATGTCTTGATGTTATCTTCCCACTTGTAGTGTTGTCTACCGCTTGCTCGCTTGCCCTAAACCTTGCCCTCCAGTATGGTTTTTATAAGAATGTTATGTCTTTTAGCGCTGCCTAATTATTTCACTTCCCAACATCTGTTATTACATGTCCAAGATAAGAGAACCTTGTTACTTGTTCTAGTATCTCCCCGCTTACTGTGATGGTCATTAATGAACTCTCCTTTCCACTGCTAAATATCATAGTTTTCGTATTTTGGATGTTAAGCTACATTCTGCACTATGCCTTATTTACTAGTTCCACCAGTGTTTGTAACTCTAGCTCGCTTTCTGCTGGTAACACTGTATCGTCAGCATACCTAAATTGATTTTTCCATTGGTGGAAGGACAATTCAGCTTGTTTAAAAATTCTTTTTGTGTATAGGTTACAGAGGCTTGTTGACAACACACACCCCTGCCGTACTACTCTTTTTTTTTTTTAAATCTCTATAGGCCAGTGGTTCTCAACCTTTTTTGGCCTATGCCCCCCTTCACCATATTTTCAGAACGTCATTCCCCCCTTTCGTATTTCCTACTTAAAATTTTGGCCCGTGCCCCCCTTCACCATATTTTCAGAACGCCATTCCCCCATTTCGTATTTCCTACCTAAAAATCCCACCCCGCCCCTACACAGTATATGTAATAATGGAAGCTAAATTTAATAGCACATACTAAAACATGTCTAGACGCCCATATAAAACATGATTTGTGGGTCTGCTCACTTTATAAATTCACTTTTAGAAGGGTGAGACGTACAGAACCGTACAGTATGAAGGGAAAAACAATATCAAGTAATCGGTTCTTGTATTAACGCGATCTAGACATAATCTTATCCCCCCCCCCCCCATAGAAACCCTAAAATTCCCCCCTGAGGGGGGAATTCCCCACCGGTTGAGAGCCACTGCTGTAGGCTATAGGCTATATAAACTCTATGGACCGCTGAGTGAACTAAAAAAGGTTGTTAGATTCATACAAGAGACAACATTACAGTTATAGGCATATTTCAAGCGAACAAAAGAAGAAGAAGAATCTCTATAGGCGACGATTGATTATTTTCGTGTCTAATTGACGCCATTTGTTCCCAGTACAATTTAATAATACGTCTGATGTCCTTTCCATCTGCTACTATATATTGAAGGTAATTAATCGTTCATGTTGTACTATATCAAAAGCTTTCTTGTAGTCTATAAACTATATTTATCTATTTTTCTTAACTTCGATATATTTTTCAATCAACATCCTCAAAAAGATTATTGCTTCTGTAATGCCGCTGTTTTTGCTTAACCCAAATTGTTCCTCCGTTATTTTCTCATTTATTTTATTTTGAATTCTTTCTTGTCTGACCTTGAGGACTATCTTCTTTTTCTTCTTCGTTGATCCGGAATGTTTGTTATGGACGTAATTGTGTTGTGCCTGTTTTCAGCAGAGCAGCGTCATTTGTGATTTTCAGCCGACACATCCTACTTTTTCAAGCATTTGTTGACCGAGTTAACCAATTCTGGTAACTTACTTATATGGCTCATTAAGTTAATTGTAACAATCAACAGCTCTTGGCTTCACGGGTAGTGTGATGAAAATGGATGTTTTCAAATCCTTGGGGATGTACCCAGTATTATATATATATATATATATATATATATATATATATATATATATATATATATATATATATATATATATATATATATATATATATATATATCATTGGCACCTTGCCGTCTTGACAGACGATAGTTTGTGCTTCAGAAAGGAATAATAACTAGTACCCATGGCGGTAGCGAATGCGACTGACACGGCCAATTTGCGCTGTAAATGTTTATCCACAGTGGATGCATGTGAACACGTGGTCATTTCCACCATTATGCACCATATTACGTCTCACACGCTCGGTGTGTGACTTATCTGCAATAATTTTCTCCTTTGTCTTTATTCCATTTCTGATGTTTGCCCTCCATGCAACACGTTCAGCGGCGACTTGCTCCCAATGTGCATTATCGATGCCTGTATCAATCATGTCCCGCTTACACACATCTTTGTATCGTAGTAGAGGCCGACCCTGAGATCTCTTAACCACCTGTAATTAACCAAAAAAAGATGTCCTTTGGTATTCTACCATCATCCATCCTCCTAAGATGTCCTATCCATCTAAGTCTACGAAGACTGAGCATGGAATAAACCGTCACACAACCTGATCTTTCCAATACTTCAGTATTTGTGATTTTGTCTTGCCACTTAATATCAAACATTCTTCGCAGAAACCGCATATGAAAGCTGTTTAAACGTTTCTCCTGGTGTGAGTAAGTTGTCCAGGCTTCACTGCCATAAAGAAGAGTACTAAGGACACAGGCTTGATAGACAAGGACTTTTGTTTGGGCAGTAAGCTTCCTGTTCTCCCAGACTCTTTTTCTTAACATGTTCATTGTTGTTGCTGCCTTACTAATCCGGATGTTGATTTCCTGATCTAGAGATAATTTGCATTTACCACTGATCCTAGATATGTAAAATGGTCTACTATCTCTAGTTCGGCATCGTCTATAAAGATTGATAGTACCCCATGTGCACCTTGTGGCATAATCTGTGTCTTCTTTTTGCTAATTGTTAAACAAAATTCAGAATAAGCGTTGGAGAATGCAGATAGTAGACATTGTAAATCTTCTTCACAGTTGGTCGTATCTGCAGCATTATCTGCAAAAAGCAACTCTCTGATCAGTATCCTCCTAATTTTGGTCGTGGCCTTCAATCTCTGAGCATTATAGAGGCCACCATCTGAGCGTGAGTGAATGTATATACCACCATCCTGATCACGAAAGGCATATTTCAGTAGAAGTGAAAAGTATATTCCAAAGAGGGTGGGAGCTAGTACACAACCCTGCTTAACTCCACTCTTGATTTCAAACTCTTCAGAAGTTGCACCATCAAAATTGATTATACCCTTCATGCCTGTGTGGAACGATTCCACAATGGACAGAAGAGTTGGTGGGCAGACAATCTTCTTTAGTGCCTTGATCAGACCCTCACGACTGACCAAATCTTTGTGAGGTTGATGAAGGCAATAAACAGTGGCTGATTCTGTTCACGGCATTTTTCTTGCATTTGTCGCAATGAGAATATCATATCAATGGTAGACCGGTTCTGTCGAAAGCCACACTGTGATTCGGGGTAGACTTGATCTCCTGGGACTTGAAGTCTGCGCAGAACAATTCTGGCAAATACTTTTCCAAAACACAGAAGTGAGATACCCCTATAGTTGTTGCAGTCGCTCCGACCACCCCTGTTCGCGCACAGTGCCACGATGCCCGAATCCCTGAAATCCCGTGGGACACGTCCACCTTGCCAGCACAGCCCCACCAGCCGGGGAGTGAGCGTCAAATGAAAAGAAGCAATAAAAAAGTCCAAGACTGTCAGATTCAGATTGGGAGAAGATTTCGAAATATGTCAAAGTTTTGGACTTATTCTACCAGACCACGGTCATGCTTGGCGGTGAAGATTATATTTCATGTAGCTGTGCATTGCCACTGCTATCATCGTTGACAAAGCATATGACTGTACACGATGATGATCCGGGCTACATAGCTCAATTTGAGGCATCTGTTAATGACTTCAGTGAACGTCTAGCTAATATGACGAGTATTGAAATACTACAGATTGCAACAGCACTTGATACACGTTACAAATACCTGAAGTGTTTGTCAAAAGATGCAGAAGAACGAATATGGTCACATATTGAACAACAAATAGCAGTTAATGTTCATGATGAGCAGATGGAGACGATTAATTAATCGTTAATTTTTCAAAAGTTGTATTATTTTTCTTCTTTGTAAAGACTGGCATGCTTCGTACAGAATGGCATGCATCAATTCAGAGATCGCATGTCGTGAGCATAAGCTGAATCTTTTCTCCGGGACACTCTGGTATAATTCGAAATGAACAGGCAGACAAATTGTTTGGTGCCGCATCATTAAGGGGTGATTTGATGCGTGATAAGGTAGACGTGGTGAAGGTCATCTGGGAGAATGTGATTAATGCAGAAGAACAGATAGACTATCACGGTCTAGAGAGAATGCAGCAGCAAGGGGTGGTCATAGGATCTGGTAGACAGTCGTCACTCAGAGGTAAATCAAGACGGACATATAATCAGATCGCCACTGGCACCATTGGTATTGGAACTCTTCGCTGGCTGTTGAATATGAGGACTGAGAGCCTATGGGAATGCCCCGAGTGCAATGATTCGGTTCTTGAATCAAATCAACTCAATTCCTAAATCACCACCCAAACCAAACTCGCTTTTCTCAATTTATGTAAAGTTCTTAAACCAACCTTATCTTGCAACGGGCACGATTAGTATTGGAAATCTTCGCTTGTTGTTGAAGATGAGGACTGAATATTAATGGGAATACCCCCAGTGTAGTGATGTCAGTTCTTGACTCAACACAACACATCTCTTCTTTGAATCTTTTCATATTTTATTGCATAAATCTTCGTCACCATGACGCACGATGAAGGTAAAGTTGAAAGTTTTCAATCTAAAAGTTAGTTGCATATCAATTTCCGGGACGTCGCAGTCAATCCCAGCATGGTCTGGCTGTTTGTAATTTTCTTGGCAAGTTTACGTTCAGTATTTTGCCATTGCTTTCTGAACAATCGATTCTCTAACCATTGTATGAAAATCAGCGCAATGCGGTCTGCTTGCGACATAGCCCGCAGCTGTGTCTCGAACGTGGTATGCGGGATTACGAATTGCATTCGTGACATTTTCGCCACAACATAGGCATCATCCATCTACTATTGGGGGAAGATAGAAGGGGGAATAACTCTCCTAAAGACACTTACAATGAAATAATCATCCCCAAAAAGAGAAGTATATTGTAAGCCTCTCCCCTCACATGGTCAAAGTAATAAAATGGACGTTACGTCTATTGCCTTCGTCAGCACAGAAAGAAAACTAAAAAAAAAAAACACACACACACACCGAGTAAAGACACTTTGTACACTTGATGGTACACATCGAGGGATGTAAAAAGGACAGGTGCAAGGGTTACTTCTCCAAACAATCACCACACGCATTGGTCTTACTAAGGATGTGAACCCAGATCTTATCATGTGCGAGGCAAGTATGGTCATTTTCGGGATAATCGCGTAGCGGCATTGTGGTAGAAATTAAGTCAAGTGCATTTCACTCTGTTGTCTTCCTCTTCTTCTTTCTTCTTCAACTCCTCCACCCCTCCTCTTCATTCTTAGTTTCATTGTTATAATGATTATTCATTTACAGCAGTGGCAGTAGTAGTAGTAGTAGCAGAAGAAGAAGAAGAAGAAGAAGAAGAAGAAGAAGAAGAAGAAGAAGAAGAAGAAGAAGAAGCAGAAGCAGAAGAAGAAGAAGAAGAAGAAGAAGAAGAAGAAGAAGAAGAAGAAGAAGAAGAAGAAGAAGAAGAAGAAGAAGAAGAAGGAGGAGGAGGAGGAGGAGGAGGAGGAGGAGAAGAAGAAGAAGAAGAAGAAGAAGAAGAAGAAGAAGAAGAAGAAGAAGAAGAAGAAGAAGAAGAAGAAGAACCGTAAAATGAACAAGAAGAAAAAAAAGAACAAGAGAAAAACAACTGATCTGTACCCGAGAATACGCAAATATAAAAATGAGAAAATAGGGTTGTAATATTACAACTGCATGATGCAGCTTACTTATGCAGCGTTAAGTGGCATCATGTTGGTACTGGGTGAAATACGTGCAATATAAATAGCCTGAGATAATCAAAAAGGCAATGTCATGGGGTTTAATGAGAAGTGGGGACAGACCATGTGGGTTGTTGATACTGATTTTCCATGTTCTTTGCACTGCTTGCTGCAAATGTGCCAGCACAGAACTGAGTGTAATTGTCAATGGCGTCATCAGTTTATGCTGACAGACAACTCTCGTGGACTATGTGATAACTACCAGAGTAGGCGTCCTCAGAAATTGTATAATTCGATGGCGGTTATTATAATTGAATGGATTAGACATGACTTTGGTTACAAAATAATTTTGACACACGTGAGACAATTTTGAGGGAAATCAGAGAGGCAGGAAGTGTCGTGTGATGGATGTGACGTATGCAGGGATAAAACTCTTGTATTCAACACATTCTCCAAGGGAGGCGAATGCAACCAAGGCAGATTATTTTAACGATAAATTAATCAGTGAATACCACGCCCCTGTTGCGATTGCGGTAACTGACACCACTGGGCAATTTACATCAGAGATTTGATGTCAGCCTCGTGGCTTGGTACAAGAGGAACCCTTTGTTTTACAACAGTGATATTGGGGTTGTGTAATGCCATGTGGAGCGACATTTAAGGGCAACTAGATATGGGTTATTCACTTCAGGACACACGAATCACCCGATTGTATCCTGGCTTGATTGATGTCTTTTAATTGGTTGAAATAAAGACGGTGGGACAACGCTATTGGTGTCATTTGAATTTATTGAATTAAATACGGTAGGGATAATGTAAGATGGGAAGATTTGGTAGAGCAGTGTCGGTCAGGGGTTATGTGTTCGAATGCCCATTAAAGTGGAGTTTATAAAATTGATCTAGGAAACCAGGTCGACCTAGTCTGCAGAGTGTATCAGGACATGTCACGGAAAGTTTAGGCTGTCGGTGTGATACAATAATGACAGTGATAATTGAGTTGATAATCATAATAATGATGATAATATTGATGATAAAATAAAGACACCAGCAGAAAATAACTTTAATTTATTTGGCGGAATAAAGCACAGTAATACAAAAACAATACAGTTACATCAACAATAAGAACAACAATGACAACAGTTATAGTTACCACCCCACAACAACAACAACAACAACAACAACAACAACAACAACTACTACTACTACTACTAATAATACTATAACTACTACTACTACTACTACTACTACTACTACTACTACTACTACTACTACTACTACTACTACTACTACTACTACCACTACTACTACTACAAAAACTACTACTACTACTATCACAACGACAACAACAACTACTACTAACACCGTCACCACCACAACCACACTACTACTACTACTACTACTACTACTACTACTACTACTACTACTACTACTACTACTACTACTACTACTACTACTACTACTGTTAATACAACATCTATTACTAATATTATTTGCATATCCTGTTTACAGGACATCGCAGTTAACACCAGCATTTCTGCCGCCGTGATCTCTTGGCAAGTTTACGTTCAGCAGTTTGCCATTGATTTCTGAACGACCGACACCCATACTAACGCAAAACTAACTCAAAGCGGTCTGCTGCCAAATGGCGCGCAGCTGTGTTTCCAACGCTGGTAATTTTTTTGCGCTCGCTCGCTTTGAACTCAAGCGTAGTCCATACACACTATTTATAGTAGTGATGGACTGAATTTTGCTTGTGGGTTAGCTTTTCCTACAATTAACAGTGTCTCTTGCCTTCATGCGAACCCACTCCAACTTCAGAGGTACATGTAATTAACGTCCCCAAGTCAAGGACGACAGGTCAACATTTTAGTCCATCTGTCCGGTGTAAGGGTTGAAATGCTTACTTCGGCATCAGCACACCGAATGTTTAAGAACGCGCATTATTATCCATTTGGCCATACGGACCTGAACGCGGGTATACGGGATTACGAACCACATCCGTAACAACTTCGCCACGGACACCGGCATTACTTCTTGTAATATTGCTACTACTACTATATTATTGCTGCTGTTGTTACAACTACTATCTCTAACACAACAAAAACAACAACAAAAGCAGCAACAACAACAACAACAACAACATCAACTACTACTACTACTACTACTACTACTACTACTACTACTACTACTACTACTACTACTACTACTACTACTACTACTAATTGCTCTGCAAATATTTACTATAGAATCACTCATGAGGAAATTCCGGGGATGCAGCTAAGTCTAACAGTTCCGCCACGCAAGAACTCCATTAAGTCATGCGAGCGAAGAAGTCCAACCTCCAACATCTGTACGACACGGGGAAAAAAGTCCCGAAATGTTTAGACAAATATATCACTGGGTGTTTCCCCGATAGGTTTGATGCATTTATCACGGCTTCCGTCACATGCCGGGAATTCTGGCTGTCCGCATTTCAATTTGTAACGTCAGAGATGTCTTGAGAGAAAGATGTAAAACTGAGGTAGTTTTTCCTCAAAGTATTACGGCAATGAGGTTGTTGCAGTGCTTAACTCTACTTCTATTTTCTACTTCTGTGAGTGCCAAACAATACGTGTAAATATATTTATGAGCTGTCTTAGCTATGGCGAAGGTGTTAGAATGCAATTCGTAATCCCACACTGGGGGATGAGTGGTCTCGAGGTATGGTGTCAGCCTCGAGTGCTGGAGGTCTCGGGTTCAAGTCCCGGTGAGGGCCGGGAAGTTTTCACGTGGACTTCTAGTAACAAAATTTCCCCCGGTCTCTGGGTAGTGAGATCGGACGCCCGTGTGTATTGTTGCGCATGTAAAAACATTCCTTGGCAGTTGGAAATCGAAAAAGAGTAGCCTAGCGGCGCTGCCGGGGCAAAATTTCGAGTTGAAAATCTACCCAAAGTAGTTCAGGATCCTCGCCGGTGCTACGGAGTTTGTGCACTGGGCTGAGATTCTCTGTTAGGAGTAGAACGGACCTCTTGTGGGTTACACCCGTGTGTCGTGATGTTGTTCAGTCGACTAAACTAAACTAAACTAAACCCACATGCCGCGTTCGAAACACAGCTGCGGTTGATTTGGCTTCCGTCTGCGGATGGTTTTCATTCAATAGTATGAGTTCCGTTCGTTCAGAAAGCAATGACAAACTACTGATGGTAAACTTGCCAAGAAATAACAAAAAGTCAAACAATGCTGGGGTTGACTGTGACGTCTTGTAAAGGACATACAACTAACTTGATGAACTAACATAATCTAGTTAGTTAGTTAGATAGTTAGTTAGTTAGTCGACAGATCATCCTCATTGCACATCGAACCATTTATTCCATGAGTCCTCGGATCCCCTCAGTAAATCCCGCAGCGTTTAGCAGCTAACGGCACCAGTTCTGTGTTGGTTTATTAATCTTTGGCTTCCTGCATAGTGTTCTCGTTTGGCCACAACTCTGTTAACTTGCTGTTCTCGCAGCCATTATTTGGTTTTCGCAAATGACTAACTTCTCATAGAGCATTCAATAAATCAGCCTGGTCCATGACTCGTCCGCCTTCCACAGTAACCTTACCTGCAAGCCTGCCAGCCCGCTCATTTCATTGTACACTCTCATGCTCTGGCACAAAAATGAAACTAATCGTTGTCAGCCGTGACCGCTCCAGAGACAACAACCACTATCTTCGGACACACTAACATAATCGGGTGGGTGTAGTGAAGAAGGCGTCTAAACAGAAAGTTATTAATGAAGAGCACTGGCTGCTTATGTCAGATGTTCATCAAATACCTTGCCGATAAGCATATCACATGATCATCGAATTCTATAATCAGGTCTGTGTTGCTGCGAATATGCGATGTGGCCACATCATCCAGACTTTTATCTCTCTGTCTTCCGCGTGCTCGTTCCCAATGAATTTTGCGAGTTATCACTAAGTTTTAAGATTTACTTCTCCTTATAATGTACTAACAACATCTTGACTGTCAACTTCCTATTTAAATAATCAATTGACGTTTATTATTTGATCTTTTGATGAACTGGTTCTTTAGTCTTTCTGCCCCTGTATCGTATTGTTTGCATCTTCCTGAGAAATCACATTTGCATTGCCATTAGACGTCTATCGGTTTGTTGGTTGATTGTTCATGTTTGACATACACACAAAGGTATAGGTTCCGTACATTACTTCAGCATCGAACAGGTGGTGGTCAGAGCTTGAGAATAGATGACAGATAGCTGTTGGTTATGGTCTCAAGTTCGCAACTGTAGTCAGAGGATCTCTTTAAATAAGTCGAAAAGTCGAGAGGATCGACTTCATACTATTAGGTTTTTATCCCATATGGCCCAGTCTATTTCCGCAGGGCGGACTGCCGAAAGCGTCGCACAAAGCACAACGTCCATAGCTCCAGCGACGACCCCCAGAAGTCTCTGAGAAAAATGCACTCGTAAACCGAAAGACGTAGCCCGGAATCGAACCCACAATCTTCGGAGCACAAGGCAGATGGCTTGACGACTTCGCCACGGAGACTGCTCTCTCTTGCAGAGGATCTCTTGATAGAGACAACAGGTTCCGTAACCGACCAGTATGGTTACTGCCCGATTACTATCCACTTTGTAATTTGAAAAGTAAGAGAATTGCACATATAGTGGTAAATTTGGCCATCAGGTATTCGGTCCCCAGTGCACAGTGTATGAGAACTCCGAGAACGTAAGAAAGAGTGAGTGTCTCACCTGGCTGTGGAGGTTGTTTGGCTGTGAACCCTTAGTGAATAAACTGTATATCAGATGCTGCCATTAGTTGCTTTGAATAAATTATCAGCATCTGTCAGACAGCTGTATCAATGAGCCACTTAGTAT
The DNA here is from genome assembly GCA_014155875.1 of Cepaea nemoralis. NCBI lineage: Eukaryota > Metazoa > Mollusca > Gastropoda > Stylommatophora > Helicidae > Cepaea > Cepaea nemoralis. The sequence goes on along the minus strand of JACEFZ010025174.1, from coordinate 125,126 downwards.
TAAAGAATACCATCTACAGTTGTTACACCTCTAAACCCTGACACATCAGTCAGGCCATGGTACACGTTTCAAATATAAATAAAGTGGAAGGGGGAACCAAGGCCAATATTTAAAATTATAAATCCTCCAGTAGGGATCGAACCCCTGACCACCAGACCGATAAGTGAGAGTCCAGCCACTACCCTAGCGGCGCCCAGATGTAATTAGAGGGACAAATATCTCTTACGTTTTCGGGGCCTCAAAGGGTCGTCGTCTAGCTATGACAATGGTGGTAGAAAATGCTTGGACTCATCGTTTGGAGATCTTACCAGCTTGGTCGGATGGTATGGCCTGCCTACTTACCTGGATGCCACCACAGTAGTATTATATGATGCCTACACCCCCCCGAAATTGTGGAGCCTCCACGTGGAGCTCGTGGAGCGCTCCGTGTGGAGCTTGTGGAGTGCTCCACGTGGAGCTGGGTGGTGTCTGGTGGTGCTGGGTGTATGTGGTGCCTGTGGAGTGTGTCTTTGGCTTGTTAAGCTCGTTGTTTTTGGCGGGTAAAATTTTTTTAAAAAGAAAAAAGTCTGATCTAATGGGTGATAGGTCTCATCATGTGTTGTGGCCAGGGTGGAGTGGAAGGAGCCGGCGTAAATAGTAAGCGCAAAGAAGGTGGTGGTCGGTGGTGCGACGTGTATAGTGACGTCATCGGTCCCTCGTAGTTGTATGTTTGGGCTGTTAGGGTCGAATTTTTGGTGGAAAAGTATGGTCTAAGGGGTAGCGGGGGTATTAGGGATGATGTCTCCGCACCTCCTTGTCGCATCTTTACCATGTTAAGATCGCTGTTTTGGCAGGAAAAGTATGTTTTTTTAATTAAAAATTAAAAATAATTTAATTTTGTTTTAAATTTTTTAATTTAAAAAAATATTTCAATGGAAAATAAAAGATATTGGTTAATAGTGGTTGGGCGGGGCATAAAATCTATTATCAAACGGTGTTAGCTCATTAAATGAAAATCTTAAAAAGAGTAAAGATGGCCGCTAGTTCGTGTTGTAGTGGTATGGCTTAGTGTTATTTGATGTTAAGGGGTGGGTGAGTGAAAGCGTAATCTCGATGAGTGCTTCCAAACAATATCATCATAGGTATCAGATCGTTAAAGAAACAAGTAAAGATGGCCGTCGGTGTCCTCCGTGGGTGCCGGGTTCGAATCCCGGTAGGGAGGTCTAGCGGGGTAGAAGAAATATTGATAATGTTTTTGTTACTTAGTTGTGATGGCGATATCTGGTGGTAGTAATAGGCTATGTGTAGCAAAGGAGAGGTGGTGTGTTGGTTGAAGCTTAGGTGCTGCCCCAGACGAGGTGACAGGGTCGAATCTCGGTGCTGTGCCACTGGTAAGGGTAATAGGCCCCAGCGTGTGGGGTGTCTAGATGGTCATACGGGTTATGATTAGGGACGGTTTGTCTCTCCGTATCGCTGTGTCCACAAGTCCAATGGGGAAAACAGGCAGCCGATTTCACCTTTGTACCTACGAGTCACAAAATATAACCTAACTTAAAAATCAGAATATGATTCATAACCTCAACAGGTGTTGCCAAAAATCAATACTCATTTTCATAACGGCTAATCCAGGGGCTTATCGTCGTCGTAATGACCAAGTATGGGGTATTGATATTACTAATAGTATCCGTCGTTGCAAATAGTTCGCGATATTAATAAAGGTTCATATAAAGGCTGATATGGGATTAAGAGATTAACACCTATTGTTGGGCCATCAACAGAAAATCAATACCAACACGCTAGATTCTTCTCATAATTGCGACCAGTGGCTTATAGATATAACCGTTATTGCAGACGCAGCTATGTGCAGACTAATCTACCAGGTCACAGGTCTATGCCGTATCGACAAAAACGGTGAATGAACGCTAAGGAATATTCACTGTACAAAGCAGTTTCTACCAGCCGATCAGATCGGGGAAACCAGACAGGGCAACCTCTTGTTACGAGTCCACAACAGCAGATATCGTGTATAAAAGACGACCAGCCTATGTCATGCAGAAGTACCTCTATCTGACAACACCAAAACAGAGCTCACCATGTGGCAACTCGCTAATGTTAAGTTGGATGTCGATAAATCTTTCACATTTTCGTTATGATTCTTCATGTCGACACAACACTAACCTAACAAAGAAAAACCTAGTAAAATACAGGGGGATATATAGGACTAGATGCATATAACTGATGAGGAAACAATAAAACATTGTCTTAATATTTCATATTAGGTTATGTCTCCCTTCTCTCACTTTTCTATGTCCGAGTCGTCCTGGGGCTACCGAGTAAAGCCAAAGAACACCTCGACATCAATATAACATAAACCGGTGCTCGAAAAGCAGCATAGGCGCGTGTAAATAACTCATCACATTGTCCGACTAAGCTTTTCTCATAGTCATAGAGGAGAGATGTGATCAACGACGCTAGTCATGGCAAGGCGTCCTACGACAGTTAATATAATGCGTGAAGTCAAATTTGCGACTGCAAAATATGTTTTCATGTCATATGTATATAAGAAGCTATATACAGGTGCTTTCTAAGGACAAATTTCCTCATGTCACGGTGTAAAAATTACAGATGTCGCTTAAATTTATACATTAAGAGGGGGAAAAAAGTCTGTTGTAGACACGGTATTTCATATTTTCTTGTGGGACTTGGTCATTTGTTGTTCTATCTTGTCATGGTATGTATATTTTCCACACATCTCCACTGATGTTTTTAACTTGTCTACCCATTGTCCTCGCTTCATATTCATACAATAGTATAGGTCCTATGTAGTGATTAAACACTCTTTTTCTCCTTGTAATTGACATCTTTATATTAGTCATGTTTTCCACCTTACCAAAGACTATCTTCAACATATCGAACATTGGTCTATCCTCTCAAAGACAACTTCTTCTTGTAGTCTCTTGGCTACATTTTTCCCGTATCAAGCTTCATGTCTCTACTCGTCTGTATTAGTATGTTAGAAGTAAACCAACATCACATAAGATAACCATATATTACCACAATGTATACAAAAAAGAAGCAATACACATAGACACAGCATATAAATATAGTACTAAATAGACAGTAGTTTAAAGAATTCAAGTATTTTATTACAAGGTAAATTACACAAATTAAATACAGTGATTTGTATAAAATATCACACACCTGTGTTACATTGCAAATAAGTACAAAACACAAGGGAATGAATACGTTGGTGTGTTAGTTACATACATATGGACCATACAATACACCGGCACGTCCGCTATGGGACCTAACTCGTGTTAAGGTATGTCTATAACATACAGAATTGTGTGTGGGGTAATAACTACGATGTCTGTCTTTCATCATGTATCTGACCTGTTTGCGTACCACCGCAAGACTTCGTTCACTTGTGGTATACAACCAATCATGGTAATTGTCTTAGAATTGACCCACATTTTATGTTAGACAAGCATTGATTGGGTGTCAGCTATGCGGTAGGCGGGGCTTACTGTGTTATATATATATATATATCCAACTCACCACATCTCACTCACTTTGTGATGTACGCAAGAACGACGAAAGATTGGATCTTCAGTTTTGTGGTTATTAGGTGACTATGTGCCTTCAAGTATAGAAAGTTTGTCAGTCACCGTTTTGTTTCAGTATTCACGGACTATCAGCCATATACGGACATATGGATTTAGCGTCTCTTTCTTCCAGTTCTTAGACATTCACAACTGCCTTGGAAGATTTATCAACCAGATTCTTACCCACACGCATCCGATGTGTAAGCAACCTCATTATTCTGCCATAGTTTACAACGTCATCTGTAAAGAAGTCATCGGCGCTTGAAACAAAGACAGAGAAAAAGTGCTCAGGATTGATACGGTTTACTAGACTAGTGAACATACAGCTTGTTGTTTGAGTATTTGACTTTCCTATCTAGCCAACATCGTGTCAGCTACCTTTGGTGAAAGATAGAAACTAAATATATTCAACGCTATATTCATCGGCTCGCTGTGAACGTGTGTCAAGTCGACTGTTGCTTGTCTCAGTAGCAAGTCACTAGTGAACATGCCTAAAAATACAAAGATGTCAACTAGGCAATCATCTGAGAACCACTTATGTGCAACCTGTGGGAAAGGTTTCACTGAAAAGCGCAATCTGCTTCACCATACTCTGACCAGTCACAATACCAAGGAGCAAGTGTATTCGTGTCACACTTGTGGTCATATATTTAACAGGAAAGACAATCTACAATGCCACATTACAAAGAAACACACTACACCAGGAGTATCACCCAGTGTAATACCAGCAGACGCTTCAACACCCGCTTCAGCAACACTACGTAAGAGACATGTGGCTACTAATAGTGATGTGGCAGTCAGCGAGAAGAAGACTAAACAAGACAAAAACTCCCATCCAGTCAGTGACACACAACCCAAGGATGAAGCGGCTTCTTTACACACTCTTCCAGATAATATTAGACAAATATACACCGACAACTGGAGTAGTATCAAAACACATCACAAGATAAACAAATATATGTCTGTCTATACATTTTATATTAGCCCACACACAATCCACCCTAAAGACTGGACATCTACCTTGAACAAGATCTTTACCATTCAAAAGAGCATATTCAAAATCAACTTTAGTTATCATATAGTCCTTAGGCACAGCGAAACAGACGCTCTTCGATTGTATCACGCATCTTCAAATAATGCTTCTGTCTTAGAACTTCCACAACTAATCAAAAGTAGACAAGACTTTGACGAATTTATCAAAATAGTACACGAAAATGACGTTCTTACCTACGCTATGCAACAACGTCCAAATACCAAATACACTACAGAGACGATTCCAGCTATATGTTTTTATCTCTATCATATCCAAGAATTCCGGCTTGTTTAATAAATAACCATCCTTTTATGACCCACGTTGGGCACAACTGTGCATGATCATACTAGATATAACATCCCATATTTAACCATCCGTTTTGTATACTGGCATTACGCTTGTTCATTTTTTGTGTAAAATTTGCTGGAAATACTGTAAAATAAACAGTTATATGTATTATAAGTGCGTTCACTTGTTGGTTTTTAGTGTTGACGGTACATATGAGTGTCATGTGGTGAGCGGGTGTTACATGTTGATGGCCAAGTCAAGAAATATCTCAGCCATTCTTATAAAAATTAGGAAAATATGTTAACCTAATGAGAAAAATATTGACCAAGTGAAGAAATATCTCAACCATACTTATGAAAAGGAGAAAAATGTGTTATCCAAAAGGGAAAAATATTGTCCAAGTAAAGACATGTTTCAACTAGTCTTATAAATATGTCGCCCAAACTTATGAAAAGGAGAAAAATGTTTTATCCAAAAGGGAAAAATATTGACCAAGTGAAGAAATATCTCAACCATACTTATGAAAAGGAGAAAAATGTGTTAACCAAATGAGAAAAATATTGCCCAAGTGAAGAAAAATTTACGCAAAGCTTATAAAACTTAGGAAAATGTGTTAACCTAATGAGAACAATTTTACCCAAGTGAAGAAAAATTTACACAAAACGTATAAAACTTAGGAAAATGTGTTAACCTAATGAGAAAAATATTGCCCAAATGAAGAAAAAATTGACACAAAACTTATAAAACTTAGGAAAATGTGTTAACCTAATGAGAAAAATATTGCCCAAGTGAAGAAAAATTTACACAAAACTTATAAAACTTAGGAAAATGTGTTAACCTAATGAGAAGAATATTGCCCAAGTGAAGAAAAAATTTACACAAAACTTATAATACTTAGGAAAATGTGTTACCCTAATGAGAAAAATATTGCCCAAGTGAAGAAAAAATTTACACAAAACTTATAAAACTTAGGAAAATGTGTTAACCTAATGAGAAAATATTGCCCAAGTGAAGAAAACATTTACACCAAACTTATGAAAAGTATGAAAATTTGTTAACCAAAGGGGAAAAAATATGGGCTAAACTATGAAGTATGTTGACCGAAGTAAGAAAATGTGTTAACCAAATGGGGGGAAATGTTGGCCAAAACATGAAACATCTTAACCAAACTTATAAATATCTCGTGTAAACTTTTAAATAAGTAGGGGAAAAATATTGCTTCTGTAGTTATGTCAAAAGTATCTTGAACTTTTATCTGAACAGACATTTCACAAGACATAATCATCAACGTCAACACTTTCCCTCTTTTACATTACCGAAAGTTTCAACTTACCATTCCAGAGTAGCTGCTAAAGACGCACTTATACATGCTAATCACCCATCTGGCCACACTCTTGGTTAATATCTCTGTCTTATGTCTTCACAACTTTTCCATGTCACAGCACCAAGAACTGCAAACCTCCATTGTACCCGAGCTCCAATAAAACAGTCATAACAACATTTATGGTAATGCAATCTGTGGCTCCACCTGGGATAGTTTCAATATCATCTGAGTATTCGTCAGCAAAGAGCTATTACCCATGGCTGACATCTTCAACTTTCTATACCACAATGACTTCTACACTAACCTTCCATTGTTCCATCTTTCAACAATACAAAGGGTGTTCTCGAAGTCTAACTAACATAATATTTCTTACTTTGGCCACCTCTTTCACACGTTGTCATTTCACAGCTGCGATAACGACAAGTCTGCAACCAACACTGTCTGTTATGAAGTCGACCTTTCTTAAAACCACGTCTGTCTTAATGAGCCCTTAAATACCCTCTACCAGATCTTATAACCGACTTTCAACGTTTCATACCAAATAACATTAACACTCTCTTTGAATACAGAACAACCGATTTTCTGCTGACTAGGCAGGTTTCTCAATCTAATGGAGATAAATCACCTGTCCTCCTAACATACTAGGCACTATTCTAGACAAAGAATATGGTCATCAACCAGCACCCCTAAGAAGAACTTGAAAACAGCAACAGAGATTGGGTTCCTGAGACGAATTCCTTGGACTACCAGAGTAACTAACGCTGATCGCCTAAAAGAGCCTACAAAACATAGAGCCTTATATACATCAAACACAACAAACTCTTTCTTACTAACCCTAACTATACATCATCTAACCCTAACCCCTAACCCTTAACCCTAACCCTAACCATACAGCAAAAACAACAAACTCTGTCTTAAGAGACATAGATACAAACCAGTGTTAGAAATGGAAAATGTTAAATTTTAATTAAAATTTAAAACTAATAAATCGCAATTTTATTGCTCGCTTCACTTAATATACAGATATAGGCTAAGTATAGGTATAAGTTAGGTATAAGACGTATATCGAGGTTACATCTTGCGCAATAAAATTGTGATTTATTAGTTTTAAATTTTAATTAAAATTTAACATTTTCCATTTCTAACACTGGTTTGTATCTATGTCTCTTAAGACAGAGTTTGTTGTTTTTGCTGTATGGTTAGGGTTAGGGTTAAGGGTTAGGGGTTAGGGTTAGATGATGTATAGTTAGGGTTAGTAAGAAAGAGTTTGTTGTGTTTGATGTATATAAGGCTCTATGTTTTGTAGGCTCTTTTAGGCGATCAGCGTTAGTTACTCTGGTAGTCCAAGGAATTCGTCTCAGGAACCCAATCTCTGTTGCTGTTTTCAAGTTCTTCTTAGGGGTGCTGGTTGATGACCATATTCTTTGTCTAGAATAGTGCCTAGTATGTTAGGAGGACAGGTGATTTATCTCCATTAGATTGAGAAACCTGCCTAGTCAGCAGAAAATCGGTTGTTCTGTATTCAAAGAGAGTGTTAATGTTATTTGGTATGAAACGTTGAAAGTCGGTTATAAGATCTGGTAGAGGGTATTTAAGGGCTCATTAAGACAGACGTGGTTTTAAGAAAGGTCGACTTCATAACAGACAGTGTTGGTTGCAGACTTGTCGTTATCGCAGCTGTGAAATGACAACGTGTGAAAGAGGTGGCCAAAGTAAGAAATATTATGTTAGTTAGACTTCGAGAACACCCTTTGTATTGTTGAAAGATGGAACAATGGAAGGTTAGTGTAGAAGTCATTGTGGTATAGAAAGTTGAAGATGTCAGCCATGGGTAATAGCTCTTTGCTGACGAATACTCAGATGATATTGAAACTATCCCAGGTGGAGCCACAGATTGCATTACCATAAATGTTGTTATGACTGTTTTATTGGAGCTCGGGTACAATGGAGGTTTGCAGTTCTTGGTGCTGTGACATGGAAAAGTTGTGAAGACAACAACCAAGAGTGTGGCCAGATGGGTGATTAGCATGTATAAGTGCGTCTTTAGCAGCTACTCTGGAATGGTAAGTTGAAACTTTCGGTAATGTAAAAGAGGGAAAGTGTTGACGTTGATGATTATGTCTTGTGAAATGTCTGTTCAGATAAAAGTTCAAGATACTTTTGACATAACTACAGAAGCAATATTTTTTCCCCTACTTATTTAAAAGTTTACACGAGATATTTATAAGTTTGGTTAAGATGTTTCATGTTTTGGCCAACATTTCCCCCCATTTGGTTAACACATTTTCTTACTTCGGTCAACATACTTCATAGTTTAGCCCATATTTTTTCCCTTTGGTTAACAAATTTTCATACTTTTCATAAGTTTGGTGTAAATGTTTTCTTCACTTGGGCAATATTTTCTCATTAGGTTAACACATTTTCCTAAGTTTTATAAGTTTTGTGTAAATTTTTTCTTCACTTGGGCAATATTTTTCTCATTAGGGTAACACATTTTCCTAAGTATTATAAGTTTTGTGTAAATTTTTTCTTCACTTGGGCAATATTCTTCTCATTAGGTTAACACATTTTCCTAAGTTTTATAAGTTTTGTGTAAATTTTTTCTTCACTTGGGCAATATTTTTCTCATTAGGTTAACACATTTTCCTAAGTTTTATAAGTTTTGTGTCAATTTTTTCTTCATTTGGGCAATATTTTTCTCATTAGGTTAACACATTTTCCTAAGTTTTATACGTTTTGTGTAAATTTTTCTTCACTTGGGCAAAATTGTTCTCATTAGGTTAACACATTTTCCTAAGTTTTATAAGCTTTGCGTAAATTTTTCTTCACTTGGGCAATATTTTTCTCATTTGGTTAACACATTTTCTCCTTTTCATAAGTATGGTTGAGATATTTCTTCACTTGGTCAATATTTTTCCCTTTTGGATAAAACATTTTTCTCCTTTTCATAAGTTTGGGCGACATATTTATAAGACTAGTTGAAACATGTCTTTACTTGGACAATATTTTTCCCTTTTGGATAACACATTTTTCTCCTTTTCATAAGTATGGTTGAGATATTTCTTCACTTGGTCAATATTTTTCTCATTAGGTTAACATATTTTCCTAATTTTTATAAGAATGGCTGAGATATTTCTTGACTTGGCCATCAACATGTAACACCCGCTCACCACATGACACTCATATGTACCGTCAACACTAAAAACCAACAAGTGAACGCACTTATAATACATATAACTGTTTATTTTACAGTATTTCCAGCAAATTTTACACAAAAAATGAACAAGCGTAATGCCAGTATACAAAACGGATGGTTAAATATGGGATGTTATATCTAGTATGATCATGCACAGTTGTGCCCAACGTGGGTCATAAAAGGATGGTTATTTATTAAACAAGCCGGAATTCTTGGATATGATAGAGATAAAAACATATAGCTGGAATCGTCTCTGTAGTGTATTTGGTATTTGGACGTTGTTGCATAGCGTAGGTAAGAACGTCATTTTCGTGTACTATTTTGATAAATTCGTCAAAGTCTTGTCTACTTTTGATTAGTTGTGGAAGTTCTAAGACAGAAGCATTATTTGAAGATGCGTGATACAATCGAAGAGCGTCTGTTTCGCTGTGCCTAAGGACTATATGATAACTAAAGTTGATTTTGAATATGCTCTTTTGAATGGTAAAGATCTTGTTCAAGGTAGATGTCCAGTCTTTAGGGTGGATTGTGTGTGGGCTAATATAAAATGTATAGACAGACATATATTTGTTTATCTTGTGATGTGTTTTGATACTACTCCAGTTGTCGGTGTATATTTGTCTAATATTATCTGGAAGAGTGTGTAAAGAAGCCGCTTCATCCTTGGGTTGTGTGTCACTGACTGGATGGGAGTTTTTGTCTTGTTTAGTCTTCTTCTCGCTGACTGCCACATCACTATTAGTAGCCACATGTCTCTTACGTAGTGTTGCTGAAGCGGGTGTTGAAGCGTCTGCTGGTATTACACTGGGTGATACTCCTGGTGTAGTGTGTTTCTTTGTAATGTGGCATTGTAGATTGTCTTTCCTGTTAAATATATGACCACAAGTGTGACACGAATACACTTGCTCCTTGGTATTGTGACTGGTCAGAGTATGGTGAAGCAGATTGCGCTTTTCAGTGAAACCTTTCCCACAGGTTGCACATAAGTGGTTCTCAGATGATTGCCTAGTTGACATCTTTGTATTTTTAGGCATGTTCACTAGTGACTTGCTACTGAGACAAGCAACAGTCGACTTGACACACGTTCACAGCGAGCCGATGAATATAGCGTTGAATATATTTAGTTTCTATCTTTCACCAAAGGTAGCTGACACGATGTTGGCTAGATAGGAAAGTCAAATACTCAAACAACAAGCTGTATGTTCACTAGTCTAGTAAACCGTATCAATCCTGAGCACTTGTTCTCTGTCTTTGTTTCAAGCGCCGATGACTTCTTTACAGATGACGTTGTACACTATGGCAGAATAATGAGGTTGCTTACACATCGGATGCGTGTGGGTAAGAATCTGGTTGATAAATCTTCCAAGGCAGTTGTGAATGTCTAAGAACTGGAAGAAAGAGACGCTAAATCCATATGTCCGTATATGGCTGATAGTCCGTGAATACTGAAACAAAACGGTGACTGACAAACTTTCTATACTTGAAGGCACATAGTCACCTAATAACCACAAAACTGAAGATCCAATCTTTCGTCGTTCTTGCGTACATCACAAAGTGAGTGAGATGTGGTGAGTTGGATATATATATATAACACACAGTAAGCCCCGCCTACCGCATAGCTGACACCCAATCAATGCTTGTCTAACATAAAATGTGGGTCAATTCTAAGACAATTACCATGATTGGTTGTATACCACAAGTGAACGAAGTCTTGCGGTGGTACGCAAACAGGTCAGATACATGATGAAAGACAGACATCGTAGTTATTACCCCACACACAATTCTGTATGTTATAGACATACCTTAACACGAGTTAGGTCCCATAGCGGACGTGCCGGTGTATTGTATGGTCCATATGTATGTAACTAACACACCAACGTATTCATTCCCTTGTGTTTTGTACTTATTTGCAATGTAACACAGTTGTGTGATATTTTATACAAATCACTGTATTTAATTTGTGTAATTTACCTTGTAATAAAATACTTGAATTCTTTAAACTACTGTCTATTTAGTACTATATTTATATGCTGTGTCTATGTGTATTGCTTCTTTTTTGTATACATTGTGGTAATATATGGTTATCTTATGTGATGTTGGTTTACTTCTAACATACTAATACAGACGAGTAGAGACATGAAGCTTGATACGGGAAAAATGTAGCCAAGAGACTACAAGAAGAAGTTGTCTTTGAGAGGATAGACCAATGTTCGATATGTTGAAGATAGTCTTTGGTAAGGTGGAAAACATGACTAATATAAAGATGTCAATTACAAGGAGAAAAAGAGTGTTTAATCACTACATAGGACCTATACTATTGTATGAATATGAAGCGAGGACAATGGGTAGACAAATTAAAAACATCAGTGGAGATGTGTGGAAAATATACATACCATGACAAGATAGAACAACAAATGACCAAGTCCCACAAGAAAATATGAAATACCGTGTCTACAACAGACTTTGTTTCCCCCTCTTAATGTATAAATTTAAGCGACATCTGTAATTTTTACACCGTGACATGAGGAAATTTGTCCTTAGAAAGCACCTGTATATAGCTTCTTATATACATATGACATGAAAACATATTTTGCAGTCGCAAATTTGACTTCACGCATTATATTAACTGTCGTAGGACGCATTGCCCTGACTAGCGTCGGTGATCACATCTCTCCCCTATGACTATGAGAAAGGCTTAGTCGGACAATGTGATGAATTTTTACACGCGCCTATGCTGCTTTTCGACACCGGTTTATGTTATATTGATGTCGAGGTGTTCTTTGGCTTTACTCGGTAGCCCCAGGACGACTCGGACATAGAAAAGTGAGAGAAGGGAGACATAACCTAATATGAAATATTAAGACAATGTTTTATTGTTTCCTCATCAGTTATATGCATCTAGTCCTATATATCCCCCTGTATTATACTAGTTTTGTTAGGTTAGTGTTGTGTCGACATGAAGAATCATAACGAAAATGTGAAAGATTTATCGACATCCAACTTAACATTAGCGAGTTGCCACATGGTGAGCTCTGTTTTGGTGTTGTCAGATAGAGGTACTTCTGCATGACATAGGCTGGTCGTCTTTTATACACGATATCTGCTGTTGTGGACTCGTAACAAGAGGTTGCCCTGTCTGGTTTCCCTGATCTGATCGGCTGGTAGAAACTGCTTTGTACAGTGAATATTCCTTAGCTTTCATTCACCGTTTTTTGTCGATACGGCATAGACCTGTGACCTGGTAGATTAGTCTGCACATAGCTGCGTCTGCAATAACGGTTATATCTATAAGCCACTGGTCGCAATTATGAGAAGAATCTAGCGTGGCGGTATTGATTTTCTGTGGATGGCCCAACAATAGGTGTTAATCTCTTAATCCCATATCAGCCTTTATATGAACCTTTATTAGTATCGCGAACTATTTGCAACCACGGATACATCAATAACATTAATAAACGACCTACTTCATTACGACGACGATAAGCCCCTGGATTAGCCGTTATGAAAATGAGTACTGATTTTTGGCAACACCTGTTGAGGTTATGAATCATATTCTGATTTTTAAGTTAGGTTATATTTTGTGACTCGTAGGTACAAAGGTGAAATCGGCTGCCTGTTTTCCCCATTGGACTTGTGGACACAGCGATACGGAGAGACAAAACGTCCCTAATCATAACCCGTATGACCATCTAGACACCCGACACGCTGGGGCCTATTACTCTTACCAGTGGCACAGCACCGAGATTCGACCCTGTCACCTCGTCTGGGGCAGCACCTAAGCTTCAACCAACACACCACCTCTCCTTTGCTAGACATAGCCTATTACTACCACCAGATATCGCCATCACAACTAAGTAACAAAAACATTATCAATATTTCTTCTACCCCGCTAGACCTCCCTACCGGGATTCGAACCCGGCACCCACGGAGGACACCGACGGCCATCTTTACTTGTTTCTTTAACGATCTGATACCTATGATGATATTGTTTGGAAGCACTCATCGAGTTACGCTTTCACTCACCCACCCCTTAACATCAAATAACACTAAGCCATACCACTACAACACGAACTAGCGGCCATCTTTACTCTTTTTAAGATTTTCATTTAATGAGCTAACACCGTTTGATAATAGATTTTATGCCCCGCCCAACCACTATTAACCAATATCTTTTATTTTCCATTGAAATATTTTTTTAAATTAAAAAATTTAAAACAAAATTAAATTATTTTTAATTTTTAATTAAAAAAACATACTTTTCCTGCCAAAACAGCGATCTTAACATGGTAAAGATGCGACAAGGAGGTGCGGAGACATCATCCCTAATACCCCCGCTACCCCTTAGACCATACTTTTCCACCAAAAATTCGACCCTAATAGCCCAACCATACAACTACGAGGGACCAATGACGTCACTATACACGTCGCACCACCGACCACCACCTTCTTTGCGCTTACTATTTACGCCGGCTCCTTCCACTCCACCCTGACCACACACATGATGAGACCTATCACCCATTAGATCAGACTTTTTTCTTTTTAAAAAAATTTTACCCGCCAAAAACAACGAGCTTAACAAGCCAAAGACACACTCCACAGGCACCACATACACCCAGCACCACCAGACACCACCCAGCTCCACGTGGAGCACTCCACAAGCTCCACACGGAGCGCTCCACGAGCTCCACGTGGAGGCTCCACAATTTCGGGGGGGTGTAGGCATCATATAATACTACTCACCACATAATCATCTTCATGTGTCCTGTCAACTCGCGTAGGCGTTGATGTCTCTTCCCTGATCTAGATATTTGGTTTTCTGGACCAACTCTGCAGATGGATATTCCCCCATGCCACCGTCTGAGCCCATCCAGCATAATTTCTCTTGATCTCCCTCTGACTTTTTTTCACCAATAATTCCAGTTATCTTCGTGTTTTCTAATGCTTCTTATCTCATCACATGACCAAAGAATGTTGTCTCTTTCTTATAGTATTTATAATTTTCCACTTTCATTAGCCTCTTCAATGAAATCGTTGTTATTTACTCTAGAAGTCCAAGGTATTCGCAACATTCGTCACACAAGCCACATCTCCGTCGCTTCCAGATTCTTCCTAATTTTGTCATTCACATTCCGTGATACACTATGATTTTAAAAAAATCTCTATATGACATATCAGAACTCTCTGTCTAACATTCAATTACACTAACTTATTCCATCAGATACTTTCATTTTCAGAAATGCAGCTTTAACTTGACATATTCTGCTCTCAATCTCTGTTAGGCACCTTCCATCTGATCCTCATGGAAACTTGGAAACATCATGTGCAGGCTATCCCTTGTCTTCTGCATCAACACGGGGCTTTTCACCTCAGCCTTTGACAGCAGTTTCTGATCACATCATCATCATCAGTCCTCAATTCGTCAATTCCTCAAGGAGTGGACAACTCCAAAGATCAGGTTCGACAACATCAATAACATAAGATATTCGAAATATCTGATAATGTACTGACACAATTTCAGGCCAGAATAAGTGTCTTGTCTTTCACTAGCTACGAATTAATCTATATATTTACAACATGTCAAAGGTCAAACATCAAGTGACACGAGTGCGATGATTGGTGCGGTATAGAAGGGTAAGGTCGTTTCTGCTGGATGGCTTGAACTCATCAGTCATGGCCCCTCAAACTCTGGGTTGTTTTTACCCGTCAGACATTACTTCCGACACGACTAGAAGCAACACGGTGATTATAAACAGAAGACGAGTGCCAACCAGGCAACTGAAGGTTGTGCCATCAGAAGGAGACGTTGATGGATGTCGTAAACTCTGCACAACCTTTTCCTTTCTTTGTCTTTCAGTTTCTCTTCATTGTTCCTGTTTTATTATTTCTACATATAGTTATTTTTACTTATATATACTTATGGGAATGCCCCGAATGCTGTGATGTCGATTCCTAAATCAATCAATCAATAGTTATTTTCTATTTATCAGGTCTTCCTGAAGTTTCTATGTGTTTTCCCTGTTCTCAATTTCTCGCTCTGCCACCTCTGATATTAAAATAAGGACACGAAAGACAAGAGGGGCTTTCGCAGAACTAGGGAACTTATGGAAGTCAAAGGAAGTTAAATTTAGCCATAAACTTAAAATATTTGACTAACTGGCACCTTGCCGTCTTGGCAGACGACAGTTTGTAAAGTGGAGTTATACCTCTCCATAACACAAAACCTGGGCTGAACTTAGAGACTATGTGTTGCCCATGCAGCATAATCCCTCTCTCGGTCTGCCTAGTTTACTCCAGAGGAAAGGTAATACGAATACGTCTGGAATAATACAAGCAGCTGAAGCTGCCGGATCAGCAAAGCAATAATATAACTATCCGGCTGTCGGAACTTCCATCCTAGACCAGTTGCCAACCAAGGCTTCGGCCCTGATCTGTCCTGCCATGACATTTAGTCTTTGTGTTGCACTTCCTTGCACCAATGTAACTAACATATCCACTCCAACGTTAAAATGGTACAACTCTACGGATAAGAAACGCGGATAACTAAGATGAGTAGACATAAACTGAAATATTAAGTGGTGTCTGTGCAGAATAGCAAGGATAACATGGTCTGACACAATCACTCATATGAAACTCATGTAGAGAACTAAGCAAATAAAGAAGAAGAAGAAGAAGAAGAAGAAAAAGAAGAAGAAGAAGAAGAAGAAGAAGAAGAAGAAGAAGAAGAAGAAGGAGGAGGAGGAGGAGGAGGGGGGTGACAAAAGGAAGAAGAAGAAGAAGAAGAAGAAGAAGAAGAAGAAGAAGAAGAAGAAGAAGAAGAAGAAGAAGAAGAAGAACAAGAAGAAGGAGGAGGAGGAGGAGGAGGGTGACAAGAAGAAGAAGAAGAAGAAGAAGGAGGAGGAGGAGGAGGAGGAGGAGGAGGAGGGGGGGTGACAAAAGGAAGAAGAAGAAGAAGAAGAAGAAGAAGAAGAAGAAGAAGAAGAAGAAGAAGAAGAAGAAGAAGAAGAAGATTACGCTGTGATAAAATAATCTTGAGAGTATTTGTGATATGCCAGGTCGTAATCTAAACACGGTAAAATGCAAACACGCTTGGCTGTGAATGAAAACAAACACTCGAAGAAGCAACGATAACCTTAACCTTTTCTGAAACTGTTCTGAAAAACTAAAGGATGGAAAGAAGCTGCGAGAAAAGCAAAGTATACTTCCTCTTCTTCTCCTTTCAATTCCAGACGCCATTGTGAATAAATGTAAATAAAGCTGCAGTCAACTTAGTTTTGTTGATATCCCCAAAGAGTTTGTTCTCAAATGGAGCGGGTGTATACCAACATGCTATTCTCTGTTCTGCATTTGTTGGACACTCCTGCAACAAATGTTTTGCTCTAATCTAATTGTACCATTTCCGCAGTTACATTAATCAGTATCTTATATCTGTTGTGTCATATGCGGAATCTGAAAATTATTACTTAATTTTTTTCGATTGATTTGGTAATATTTATAATTTATGTTTTCTGATTGTGTTGTTGTTGCCGTACGTTTACTTTGAACCCAAGCGAAGTCCATACACGTGCTACTACTTCTAGAATACGGGACTAAGTTTTACTTGTGGATTAGCTTTCCCTATTACTAGTGTGCCGGTCTCTCTGGCCGAGGGGTTACAACACTTTCTCCGTAATCCCGTTTATCAGCAGAGTCTCGTAGCGGGCGAGAACTGGGAGCGGTTCGTCCCCCGCTGGTGACTTGCGGGATAACTGAGCCGGCCGCTCAGAAAGCAATGGCAAACTACTGAGCATAATCTTGCCAAGAGATCAACATACAGCTGAAAGATGCTGCTGTTGACAGCTAAGTCCTGTAAAAGGATATGCGAAATTTAAAAAAAAATAAATTACTAGTGTCCCTCGCCATCAGGTGAGCCCACGCCGACTTCAGAGGCATCTTTCTGATAACCTGGATAGTCTATTTCGACATGGTTCTATAATTGCTTCTTATAAGTCTCTTAGAAGCATTAAGTATATTTTGAAAATATGATAGCAATATCAGGAAAATAAGTATTGAAATATATAATATAATAGTAAGAGAGCACAAGAGCGGAGAGCGTAAAATAGACAGCGTTATTCTGATGTGCTTAATGCTGGGCCCAGTGCCAGTTTCATGTATTAAAGAGACTGAACTGGCAGGTTTTATACCCGAGCTAGGCCACTCAAGAAATGCTTAAATTGACACGTAATTTCTGGAGGATTTGTTACCCTGACATGCTTGCCTAGATCAACGTGTTTCTGCGGCCTTGAAGCGTGTGGATTACATTCGTCGGCATTTGTTTCTCACAGCGGGAGCTCACAGACGAGTCGGAGAGGGAAATATGGTATCATCATCATCATCATCATCGTCATCATCATCATCATCATCATCATCATCATCGTCATCATCATCATCATCATCATCATCATCATCGTCATCATGTGTCTTGCGAACTGGCGTATGCGTTTATGAGTCTTTACAGATCTAGGTTTCTGATGTTCTGAATTAATTAAATGGATGATATCCCTCCTGACTGCGGAGGTCTGCTGTCCGTAGAGGCACCTTTATCTTCGTTCCTGAACATGCGGGAGTTGAGGGAAATGAACGAGCCGATAAACTTGCTGACTCTGCATCCCCTGCAGATGGCCAGCCCTCGGGTGGTGGAAATATTATTAATACCCTGAGGGAGATGTCGAAAGTAGAGAACGTTGACACCAGTGAATCCACATCGCTGTCTAGACTGGGCGACTTAGGAGTAAGAATTGGCACGGCCAAACACGAGAGGCACATCGGCATATTGAGGGGCCTGGTTAACCAACACAGAACAGGCACTATTTATTAACCGCCGGCCGCTGTTGCATATATTGGGGTGGCGTGGGGAGGGGGAGATGAGCACCTAAGTGCACCTATGTCCGGTGTGCAAACATGATATTCCAACAGATACCTGCCTAATTAACTATTTCTCCACGCCACCGTCCTAGTCCATTCAATATTATATATTACTAGCTGACACGGCCCGGCTTCGCCCAGTCCCTGGTGGGGAGCATCTCATTTAATTCATATAAGTAGTCATATAAGTTCTCGTTCCCGTTACCGACTATCTGTCTGTCTGTCTGTCTGTCTGTCTGTCTGTCTGTCTGTCTGTCTGTCTGTCTGACCCGGCCCGGCATCGCCCAGCTCCTGGTGTGGAGCATCTCATCTAATTCATGTAAGTAGTCATATAAGCTCCCGTTCCCGTTCCCGACTATCTATCTGTCTGTCTGTCTGTCTGTCTATCTGTCTGATCCGGCCAGGCTTCGTCCAGCCCCTGATGGGGAGCATCTCATTTAATTCATATAAGTAGTCATATAAGTTCCCGTTCCCGACACTCTGTCTGTCTGTCTGTCTGTCTGTCTGTATGTCTGTCTGTCCCTCTCTGTCTGTCTGTCTGTCTGTCTGTCTGTCTGTCTGTCTGTCTGTCTGTCTGTCTGCCTGTCTAATCATTTATTGGTTGCAGTTAGAACAACCTTAGATAAAAGAAGACCAACTTACAAAAAGCATTAGAAAGAGCACTTGAAAGATCTTTACATCTTCCCCAACAATTAACTTGGGTAAATGGAGCGGCGGCAGCAGCAGCAGAAGAAGAAGAAAAAGGAGGAGTAGGAGCTGGGAGGAGGAAGAGGGAGGTGGAGGAGGGAGCAGGAGGAAGGAGGAGGAGGGAGGAAGAGATAGGCGGAGAGAGGAGGAGGGAAGAGGAGGGAGGAGGAAGAAGGAGGAGGAGTAGGGAGGAATAGGAGGGAGGAGGAGGGATTAGGAGGAGGAGAGAGGAGGAGGAGGGAGGAGGAGGGAGGAGGAAGGAGGAGGAAGGAGGAGGAGGGAGGAGGATGAGGAGGGAGGAGGAGGGGAGGAGGAGTAGGGAGGAGGAGGAAGAGGGATGAGGAGGGAGGAGGAAGAGGGAGAAGGAAGAGGGAGGAGGAAGAGGGAGGAGGAAGAGGGAGGAGGAAGGAGAAGGAGGAGGAGGAGGGAGAAGGAGGGAGGAGAAGCACGCAGGAGGAGGAGGGGGAGGAGGAGGAGGGAGGAGGAGGGAGATGGAGGAGGAAGAGGATTATAACGCATATGCCTATAGATAACTGCAGCGAAAAGGTGGGTTTGTCTATCTATCTGACCCGGCGTGGCTTCGCCCAGCTCCTGGCGGGTAGCGTCTCATTAAATTCATACAACAAAAAAAAGTAACTTAAAAGAATGTCCTTCCACACACCATCCATTATTTTTAATGAAAACTGTTTCTAATCACCTGCATGACTGTAGATAACTTCTTAAGCATAAAAAGATGAGTTACAATGTTATGCATTGTGCATTATTTTTATGAAAACTTTGAAAATGCCTTAAAGATTGTATCATTATTTATTATAACTCATATGCCGGTACATAACTATAGACAAAGAGTTTATAAATCTTTGAAAACGATGCAACAATATGACTATAAGGTATACAGAAAAGTTATTAAAAGTTATGCCCCTTGAAATAACTTTTACAGAGTTAAGTCCCCTCGCTGTATATAAATTATAATGTAAAATGAAAAATTAAATAATATTAAGTAAGCAGCCGATTTCACACTAAAAAATATCACAGTTGGCTGCGCGAGAATAAGAGGAAGACGTGTAGAAAATTTCATCTCAATCGGATGGGCCGTTCGCGAACGCATAAAGGACATACAGACATACAGACGGAGATTGCCTTTTATATATAAGATTTCTCTCTGTCTGCCCCTGCGTCTATTACCGATGATCCTTCCAGTGGTTAGAGTGGTTTCCAATTTGTCTCTTGTCATTTCTCTCTCTCTCTCTCTCTCTCTCTCTCTCTCTCTCTCTCTCTCTCTCTCTCTCTCTCTCTCTCTCTCTCTCTCTCTCTCTCGTTGTATATAGTGTTCTACTATCAACAAAATAAGTTGTATACTTTTTTCATTGCTTTGCCCGGGCAGTGGCAAGACGCCCGATTTACTACTCAGGAATCGGAGTGGATTGGATCTATCTCCAGTTCTATACTTTCGTAAACATCCACAGCGAGATTAGTCGACGATCAACTTGAGTCAGAGGCCGATGCTGTATCTAAGAAACTAGCTGTCTCGTTCTGGTAACAACGGCAACTGATCTTCTACGCACTGATCATTCATAATTATAATGGTCAGCGTGACTCAGAGATCTAACGTACTTTAACTTTCTGTACTGACAGTTGGGTAGTGGGTTTATTCCACGCGCCGGTGAGTTGAACTTCAGTCTTAACTTTTCATCAATGAGAACGTTAATTACAAGTGTCTCTGAAGTCGGAGAGATTTCGCCAGATGGCGAGGGACATTGGTCACAGGGAAAGCTAACCCTCACGCAAAATCGCCACAGTTCACTCACTAGTTGCAACATTTGTGTGGACTACGCACAAGTTCAAGCTAGTGAAAGCAAATAAAAAGAATAATATTATGTTGCTTGTGAAAATAAGAAGAGTTCTGACATAATTGTCCTCAACTAGATTGGAAAATGGTACCTTTGGGTGTGAGACTGATCACGGATCTCTATGTCACCTAGCTGTGTTAACGAATATACAAACTGGAGACGTTTCTTTCCCCATAACGCCGAATGATAGGTAAAAAAAAGAGCTTAACAACAACCTACCGGGAGTCTGTCATGGGGACCCAACGGCCTGTCGCACACGCCATGACATCTAAGATTTGGCAAATGCAAGATCGTGGCAATCTGGTCTATACATATTCTAAAAGGCCATGACCAGATCAATCTGTAGAAAACTCGCAAAATTGGAAACCTAAACTCGACAACTGGCTCGGAAATTGTCATTCACAACGAGAATTGTTTCCCATTATTGACACAATATTTCGAGCGTTCTCCTGGACATTTTATGGCCTCTTCTCACACGATGAACTGAATTAATGTTCGTTTGAGCAAATAATCTAGTCGACGATGGCTTCGGCCACATGACTAACTTGATGTAAACATTGCATGAAAATATGTCATGGATGAACGTACATGCAGATATTGTCATGTGGCGTTTCCTGGGTTCTTTCGATCATTCAGATCTGTGCCAGATTACTCAACAAAACCACACGGACAAGACAAATTGAGTTTTTGGCGCATAGCAATAGAAGAAGTGGATCACATATAGCTCGTTCTACTTCTGCAGATCGGCTTGCCGAAAGGGTCTTATATAGCACGATGTCCGTAGCTTCAAGGACAACCCCCAGAAATCTCCGAGAAAACTGTACTCGTGAACCGAATAACCTTGTCCGGAATAGAACCCCAGCCTTCGCATCGAGAGTCAGATGACTTAACCACTTCGCCACAGAGACAACCCCCCTCTGCGTCTCTATTTCTTTCTTGTACTTCTTTCTTCTACTTCTTTCTTCTACTTCTATGAGTGCCAAACAATACATATAAATTTATTTAGGAGTTGGCCTCGAAAGGGGACAGAAGAAGGAGAAGAAGATAACCTTGTATATGCAACAGTTTGAGACCCGCTGCGTTATGAAACATGAGAGCTAAGTGCGAAATGATCACTCTACCACGTCTCCCTTCACTTACAATAAACTCAGGTGCGATGAGTTGATTGTACCTGGATGCACACAAACACCTCCCAGTCTCCAGGGTGCCTGACTTGAAGTGTCTAGCAACCTGGCAGTTGCTCCTGGCAGGAAAGATTATAAATGAGAAGCTGCCTTCACCCCAATAGCGTAACCTCATTATCGAACAGAGGCATCTTAACACGGATTCTTAATCTAGCTATCTCCACATTGCTAATATTAGGACGATTTGCACATCAACTATTATTATCAACATCATCATCTATTGTTGTCATGTATTTCAGTTACAGTAGATGTGTTCTTTACATCCTACATCTCATATCTAAGCTAGCTAGTCGCTAATATAAATATTTATTTTTTTTTTGCGCTGACTCATTTTGAACTTAAGCGTAGTCCATAGACACTACTTCTAGTAATGGTGGACTGAATTTTGCGTGTGGATTAGCTTTCCATATTAACAGTGTCCCTCGCCAGTAGGCGAAACCACAACGACTTAAGAGGTACTGGTAATTTGCATCCCCAAGTTAAGGACGATATGTCAACATTTTAATTCAACTGAACCCCTTACCTCGGCATCAGAAGACATGATATTTAAGAACACGCATTCTTATCCATTCGGCCATGCTGACTTACAGTTGCTAATATAATTGGTTCGAGCCTAACATGTTCTTCCTCTTGTGCCTTTCATATACCAATGGAGCATAGGCCGGCAGCCATCTCACTCTAAGCTCATCTCTTGCTATCGCCTGCAGGTTCGTCAGTGTCCTCCATATAGTATTAACCTGTTTTTAGTTCCCTTCTCCGCGTGTTTTTGTGCCTTCCTTTTATTTTTCCTTTTGCCCTCTCGGTTCCAGACAAAGGTAAGAGAAGTTTACGGCTGCAGCAGGATATAACAATAGGAAATAACAATAGGAAATAACAATAAGAAATAACAATAAGATATAACAATAGGATATAACAATAGGATATAACAAATGTTTTGCATATCCTTTACAGGACATCGCTGTCAACATCTGCATCTTTCAGCTGATTGTTGATTTCTTGGCAAGATTACGCTCAGTAGTTTGCCATTGCTCTCTGAGTGACCGGCTCACATATCCCGTATGTTACCGACGCGGACAGAACCGCTTTCAATTCTCGCGCAACGTCATGTTAATTGCGAGAGTATAGGAGATTACGGAGAAAGTCGTGTAACATCTAGACCAGGGAACCGGCAACAATAGGATATAATAATAGGAAATAACACTAGGATTAACAATAGGAAATAACAATAGGAAATAACAATAGGAAACAGCAATAGGAAATAACAATGTGATATAACAATAGGATATAACAATAGGAAATAACAATAGAAAATAACAACAGGAAATAACAATAGGATATAACAATAGGAAATAACAATATGAAATAATAATAGGATATAACAATAGGAAATAACAATAGGATACAATAATAGGACATAACAATAGGATATAACAAAACACTAGGAATTAGCAATAGGAAATAACAATACGAAATAACAATAGGATATAACAATAGGAAATAACAAAAGGAAATAACAATAGGAAATAACAACAGAAAATAACAATACGATATAACAATTGGATATAACAATAGGAAATACAAACAGGTAGGTATATGTAACTCCTGCGAAGAGGTGAGATATACTAAACACGGATACAGTGTATATGTATACCTTACAATGGACTCCACAATGTTGAATATACATAACACGGGGAAAATGCAAAAATATAATAATATTAAAAAATAGAAATAAGTATACTACGACACAACTAACTAACTAACTAACTACTCATTGGCACCTTGCCGTCTTGACAGACGATAGTTTGTGCTCTAAAAAGGCATAGTAACTTTTAACTATGGCGGTAGCGAGTGTGACTGAGAAGGCCAATTTGCGCTGTAAATGTCCGTTCACAGTGGGTGCATGTGAACACGTGGTCATTTCCACCATCATGCACCATCTTACGTCTCAAACGCTTGGTGTGTGACTTTTCTGCAATAATTTTCTCCTTTGACTTTATTCCATTTCTGATATTTGCCCTCCATGCAACACGTTCAGCGGCGACTTGCTCCCAATGTGCATTATCAATGCCTGTATCAATCATGTCCCGCTTACACACATCTTTGTATCGTAGTAGAGGCCGACCCTGAGATCTCTTACCCATCTGTAATTCACCAAAAAAGATATCCTTGGTATTGTACCATCATCCATCCTCCTAAGATGTCCTATCCATCTAAGTCTACGAAGACTGAGCATGGAATAAACTGTCACACAACCTGATCTTTCCAATACTTCAGTATTTGTGATTTTGTCTTGCCACTTAATACCAAGAATTCTTCGCAGGACACCGCATATGAAAGCTGTTTAAATTGTTCTCTTGGTGTGAGTAAGTTGTCCAGGTTTCACTGCCATAGAGAAGAGTACTAAGGACACAGGCTTGATAGACAAGGACTTTTGTTTTGGCAGTAAGCTTCCTGTTCTCCCAGACTCTTTTTCTTAATCTGTTCATTGTTGTTGCTGCCTTACCAATCCGGATGTTGATTTCCTGATCTAGGGATAATTTGCTATTTACCACTGATCCTAGATATGTAAAATGGTCTACTATCTCTAGTTCGGCGTCGTCAATAAAGATTGATGGTACCCCATGTGCACCTTGTGACATAATCTGTGTCTTCTTTTTGCTAATTGTTAAACCAAATTCAGAACAAGCATTGGAGAATGCAGATAGTAGACATTGCTATTCTTCCTCAGAGTGGGTCGTAACTGCAGCATCATCTGCAAAAAGCAACTCTCTGATCAGTACCCTCCTAATTTTGGTCTTAGCCTTCAATCTCTGAGCATTGTAGAGGCCGCCATCTGAGCGTGAGTGAATGTATATACCACCATCCTGATCACGAAATGCATATTTCAGTAGAAGTGAAAAGTATATTCCAAAGAGGGTGGGAGCTAGTACACAACCTTGCTTAACTCCACTCTTGATTTCAAATTCTTCAGAAGTTGCACCATCAAACTTGATTATACCCTTCATGCCTGTGTGGAACGATTCCACAATGGACAGAAAACTAACTAACTAACTAACTAACTAACTAACTAACTAACTAACTAACTAACTAACTAACTAACTAACTAACTAACTAACAAAGACTAACTTTTTTTAACAAACACTAACTAAATGACTGACTGACTGCCTGACTGACTAATTAACTGACTAACTAAGTAAGTAACTAACTGACTGACTGACTAACTAACATTAGTAGTAGCATGTGTATGGATTACGCTTGAATTCAAAGCAAGCGAGCTAAAATAAAAACAAAATTACCCCGGGAAGGTTAACCCGGTCAACAAATGCCCGCAGAAGTCGGATGTGTCGGCCTAACGGCGCAAGAACGCAGCTCTGCTGTAAACAGGCACAACGCAATCACATCCGAAAAAAAAACTCCGGATGAACGAAGAAGAAGAAGAAAACAAAATTAAAAAAGAAGTCCTCCGATCGTTCAAACATAAGCAGACAGTCATCCTATATTTCTCGCACACAAACTAAACTCGACAGTTATCCTATATTTCTCGCACACAAACTAAAATCGACAGTTATCCTATATTTCTCGCACACAAACTAAACTCGACAGTTATCCTATATTTCTCGCACACAAACTAAACTCGACAGTTATCCTATATTTCTCGCACACAAACTAAACTCTTCTTTCTCAAACTCACAAACACTATATTAAAAGAGATCTTTTGTCAGTAGCAAAGGCTGGCGCTCAGTAATTGGAATTTACGACAAGCAAATTAAGATTGATGAAGAACTGCATTTGCGCACAGCATAGCTGGCAATTGAAAGTTAATTTTAAGAGCGAGACAATGATTTGTATAAGCCGAGTGACAGGCAGCAGTTAGCTCATGTCGTAAGAGATAGAGGAAGTGATAAGTCTGTCTGCCTACCTTCCTTCATTACGGGTGTGAAGATTCAAGAAAGATTTGAAGAAGATTTCAGGAAGATTTCAGAAACGGCAAGAAGTTCGCTCGTCAGACCGAGGGGAGATTATACATTTCACTCCAATCTGTTGTTGTCGGTCTAGTTGCAGCGTGAAGATGATGAGGGCGTTATCAACTGTTAGTGGTGTTGTCTTTTTACTGGCGGGGTAGTAGAGGTCAAGAGATTACGATCTTAAAGTAAGGGCTGTGACTCTGTCTGCATAGCAAAGCGTGTTTCAGATGATCTCCCATTGCTTTAGGAGCATGTATATTGCTTGGAAGAAAAGGTACACCATCATTGCCTGGAGAGAATGATGGGACCCGGAGGTAACCAGAGGATCTGGCGACACTCAGTACTCCGAAGCAAGGCCAGACAGACACGTAATTCGATTACAGCTGTACTGATAGTATTGGGACTCTTTGCTGGTTGTTGAAGGTTTTGAGTTGAGTTGAGTTGAGTTGAGTCACGAACCGACATCAATGCACTCAGGACATTCCCATACGTGCTCAGTCCCCTCGTTCAACAGCCAGCGAAGAGTCATACTACTAATCGTCCCCACCGCCATCTGATTAAAAGTTCTCCTGGTTTCCCTCTCAATTTTGAGGTTCTTCCAGAACCCCTGCCGATCCCCCGCAATCTCATCCTTTCCATATGTGGGTTCTCAATCTGTTCCTCCGCCTTCTCCACCTGGTCCCTCAAGCGCACGACCACCTCCCCCTTGTCCATAGGCAAAATTTCACCAAGAGGTGCATTCCATGCTAGCCTATCAGCCTGTTCATTCCGCCTTTACACCCGCATGGTGAAGGTTTTGATTGCCCCAAGAGCTGTGATGTCGGTTCTTGACTCAACTCAATCCGACCAAAGTCCGTCGCTTGGTTTATGATCTATTTTGCAAATACCTTTTATAGCCAGTGAATATATCACACGTGGAAAGCAAACAACATCGACTATCAAATAGCACCCATCCTAACACATCCAAATATCGACATGCATAAACGGAAGACGAAGACGTGGATAGACACTTTGTTTTGCGCGCACTCGCGTTGAACTCCAGCGTAGCCATCACACGCTACTTCTAGTAGCACTGGGCTGCATTTAGCGTGTGGATTAGCTTTTCCTATTACCTTTGTCCCTCACTATCAGGCGAACCCACTCCAACTTCAGAGGAACTTTAATTTACATCCCAAAGTCAAGGACTGTTCCCAACGCTGTATTATCAATGCCATATTCCCAAAACTGTATTATCAGTGCCATATTCCCAACGCTGTATTATCAGTACCATATTCCCAACGTTGTATTATAAATGCCATATTCCCAACACTGTATTATCAATGCCATATTTCCAACGCTGTTTTATCAATGTCATATTCCCAAAGCTGTATTATAAATGCCATATTTCCAATGCTGTGTTAACAATATCAGACAAGGATAGTCCTAGAAACACACAGGCGTAAAATCACATCATGTGAGATGAGATACATTAAATAAACTGCACAGGGAAATCAAGTAAAGATGCATGAGAAATAAAATGTAGGGATAACACATATTTCTGGCATGGTTGAGAATTTACTTGATTCTAGAAAAATACTGCTCACGAATCATGGAGGAGATTGGAGGAAAGGTGCAAGTCACAGTAGCTCGAACTTCATTAACCCCTGCCAATTGACACCTGATGCAGAAGTGGAAAACAACAACAACAACAACAACAACAACAACAGCAGCAGCAACAACAACATCAATAACTAACAACAACAACAACAACAACTGATTTACTACAACTACAAAGAACTCAATGATTGGAACATTTAACTAGAACGGAACACAATCAACCAGCGGCTAGACAGTTCTACGTGAGAATATCGGAGTACAAGGCGAGATGACTAGGAGGTCTGTTGTTCCTTGCCAGTGAGAAGTCCTGATCGTTTCGGGTCCACATCGATTGACGGACGTCAGTTGCGGCGATTGGGCAATCTTGAGCATAACTTACGATGGGTGACGTTGTGGTATTCTGTTATGATAATTTGGCTGCGTGTCCAACGTGTGCCGCGTGGTTACACACCCGCTTCACACGCCAGTGGTCCGGGGCTTGTTTCCGGATCCGGTCAGGGATATGCACTACTGACGAGCTCAAACGAGGGCGAAACTCGAGTATAGTGCTTCCATATTGACGTGGATAGGCCTTAGGTTCATACCAGAATGCGATCAGCGTTGCCAGTAGTGGGTTGTGCTCAATATTTGAAACTGAAAGAGTTGACTAGATGAAGTAAAAGAGACATTAAAGAAATCAAATATGACAATGGCACAAGCAACAAGACTAGCGAAACATAGAGAATTTAACTCTTCTCTGCCACGCTTCACAGCAAAATCAGTAGCACAAAAGAAGAAGACGAATATATCATACAACAAATGTCGATTGGTGTATATAAATATGGCGCCAGCACCATATGCCAATTACTCTTCAGAGGACAGTAAAAGAGTGCTTGAATCATCTGTTTGACTTATTGGTGAGTATTAGCTGAATACAGTCATAGAGTCATGGAACCGTGACTAACTACTGCTGCTATTGTGGTTAGTGATACGGTTTGAGTTGGAATGAGGGATGAAAAGAATACCAGATGAAAGGACGGTTCTAGAGGAGGCGGATGTGGAGGAAGAGGAGGAGGAGAATGAAGAAGAAGAAAAAGAAGAAGAAGAAGAAGAAGAAGAAGAAGAAGAAGAAGAAGAAGAAGAAGAAGAAGAAGAAGAAGAAGAAGAAGGAGGAGGAGGAGGAGGAGGAGGATGAGGAGGAGGAGGATAATTGGGCATATTATAGTAGACCAATCGGCACTCGGTTGGTAATGGGTAAGAGAGAGAGAGAGAGAGAGAGAGAGAGAGAGAGAGAGAGAGAGAGAGAGAGAGAGAGAGAGAGAGGTAGAGAGAAAGTGAGAGTGAGAGTGAGAGAGACTGTGAAAAATGAAAAGTTGGATAGGAGTTATTGTGCTATGCAAGAATTAAGGGTGGACTGGAGGCATAGTGATTGAGAGAGATAGTGAGAGGAGGAATTGGTGAAAGATAGTGTGGGTGAGGTATAATTAGTTAGAGAGAGAGAGAGAGAGAGAGAGAGAGAGAGAGAGAGAGAGAGAGAGAGAGAGAGAGAGAGAGAGAGAGAAGAGAGAGAACGAACGAACGAACGAACTTTATTTTAAAAGGGTAAAAAATTGGGAACGCAGGCCCGTCTTACATTCGGCCCTTTCGATCACTCATCTTTCATTCATCAAATGTGCATGTTACATTTACATAGGGAAAAAAACACATTGTCAAATTGATTTTGTAAGCATAAACAATGCATATTACGCATGGTACATTCACATGGGAAAAAAAAAAAAACATTGTCAAATGAAAGTTGTAAACATAAACAGTGCATATTGCAATGTTGTGAGACACATCCCCCATCCACCCTCACACCCCGAAGCCACCCACACATCCCTCAGCCACCCACATATCCCCCACCCACCACACCCCCACCTACACATACCTCCACGCACTCACACAGACTCAGGCAAACATACATGCCGCCACCCACCCACCGATCCCCCACCCACATACATTTCCCCACCCACACATACATCCCCCACCCATCCCATAACCGACACGCACACACCCACCCACACACCCGCAACCACCCAGCAAAGCAAACATCACAAAACCACACACACATACTCCCGTCAACCCACACATCCCGCACCTATCCATACATACATCCTGCACCCTCACAGTTTTCCCCCAACGACCGTCACACACATCATCCAACCTACACCCACTCACCCACCCAATATCCGCCACCTCTCAACTACACATCCTCCAGAGAGAGAGAGAGAGAGAGAGAGAGAGAGAGAGAGAGAGAGAGAGAGAGAGAGAGAGAGAGAGAGAATAAGTGAGTGGGATAAGAAAAGTGGAAGAGAGACATCGCTTAAGAATGCTGGATTTGCAATACCACAACAACCATTGGCGTCAGAAGCAACAGTAGCTGTACCAGTTACTAAATCATCTCCGTGGTAGTAAGATTTCAGTACTCACATCAGTAAGACTTTAAAGGAATTATAAAAGGCGGGACGCAAAGGAATCTACAGAAACGCGTTCCAGGGGAAAGTAGGACAAAAGGATACACAGAAGAGATATAGGGAAAGAGGAGAGAAACTGAGCAGAGAAAGCGAGACTGCAAGTATAGATAGAAAGAATGAAGTGAAAGCGACAGGTGTGAGAAACAAATAACATAATAAATAGATATACTGAAGAGAAAATGACAAGAAAAATGACACCAACAATTCAAATGTAATGTTAATGCCACAGATTGTTCTATAAAGTTGAAATATCTGTAAAAACATAACAAGAGGCAACACATTCACATCCCCCTCTCATCCCCAAATCTGGATCATCAAAATCCAGAGAAAACATAAATACAGGGGGGAAAAAAGTTGACAGGAAAAAAGAAAAAAACAAAATATTATTTAATTTCCAAAATAACAAGGAAGTTGCAGCGGAGGGAGAACCTGCCAGGAAGCAGCTGACAGACCGGCTACCTGTCCGCGTCACTCAAAATCTCATCATCTCCCAGTTCCTAGCGACATATTATTTTGTTTGCTCTCGCAACGGAAAACAAATTTTCTCTCCCAAATCAAGCTCTCGAATAAGAGGGCATAATTAGAGATAGAGGGTCGGAACCTGGGAGGAACCGGGGTTGAATAATTGGCTACATGTGAAGATCAGTACAGATTGGTTTATCTCCACATGCATTCTGGGCGTTTGGGTTGGGGGATGTTGTCTGTGAAATACCGAAAATCTGGGAGGGTAACACCAGTCTAGGCCTAGATCTGGTCAGTCTACATGCTGTGCTGTGTCATAACGCACTCTAATCTTCTTCATCTTCTTCTTCTTCTTGTACATGTTCTTTTTTCTTTCTTTTCGTTGTATCTTCTTCTTCTTCTTCTTCTTCTTCTTCTTCTCTTCTTCTTCTTCTTCTTCTTCTTCTTCTTCTTCATGTACATGCTCTTTTTCTTTCTTTTCGTTGTATTTTCTTCTTCTTCTTCTTCTTCTTCTTCTTCTTCTTCTTCTTCTTCTTCTTCTTCTTCTTGTATATGTTCTTTTTTCTTTATTTTCGTTCTTCTTCTCCTTCTTCTTCTTGTACATGTTCTTTTTTCTTTCTTTTCGTTCTTCTTCTTCTTCTTCTTCTTCTTCTTCTTCTTCTTCTTCTTCTTCTTCTTCTTCTTCTTCTTCTTCTTCTTCTTCTTCTTCCTCTTCCTCCTCTTTTTTATTGTTCCTCTTCTTGTTCTTCCTGTTCGTGATTCTGTTCTTCTTCTGCCACTTCTTCTTCGTTTCATTGTTCAAATTCACAACGGGTAAATAATATGTTGTATTGAATGTAATAGACAATCGCAAAGCATGTATGAAAAAAATATTAAACCACGTAAATTATATAGGTAGCGGGATAAGATTATCCCCTATCAAAGAAAAAGTAAGGTGTCTCTTTCCTTTAAACAACTCCGCGATGGAGACCTCAGGACCAGTAACAAAACTGAAAATTTAGAAAATGTAGGGGGCTGTGTACAGATGACGACAGATGGAGAACATGGTTTATATACTTGGTATGGTACAGTGGTATAACTGACGAATGACTGTAGTTTGAGCGCTCAGTGAAAGATAGTGTTGAAGATCCATTGCAGCCAACCTTCCTTGCGAAGACGGCTCTGGAGTGATTGATTTAATTCTTGCTTATGTATTAAGTTGAACTGGTTGAATTTGTTTGTGTTAATTTCTTGTAGATCTGCCCAGTGGTGGTCTGGTTAATTATGTTTGTGTTAATTTCCTATAGAATTACCCATGTCTGATCTTTTGCCTTTTGTTTTTGATAAGTTTCTATAGAATTACCCATTAACGATCTGTTATACTTTGTTTGTGTTAAGTTGTTATAGAATTAAACATTCATGATCTGTTATATTTTGTTTGTGTTAAGTTTATATAGAATTACTCATGTATGATCTATAAGAATTTGCTTGTTGTTTCCATAGAATTACACATTTATGATCTTTATGATTTTGTATGTGTTAAAATTATATATAATTAAACACTCATGATCTTTATGATTGGGTTAGGTTTGTATAGAATTACCCATTTGTGACCATTCTGAATTCCTTGTGTTAAATTTATGTAGAGCTATCCATTCATAATATTTATTATTTGGATTGTGTTAAATTCCCATAGAACTATCCAGTCATTATTTCTTACATTTTGCTTGTGTTAAGTTTCTTTAGAATTACCCATTCTGAAACCAGTTGATAGTGTTTGCGTTTGGTTCTTGTAGGCCTCCCATTCATGGCCTGGTTGGGTTTGTTACACTCCTGACTGATGCTGTTTGTGCAACATTCTTGTAAACCTACAATTTCATGACGTGACTGATGCTGTTTTCGCTACATTCTTGTAAACCTACAATTTCATGACGTGACTGATTCTGTTTGCGTTACATTCTTATAAACCTACAATTTCATGACGTGACTGATTCTGTTTTCGCTACATTCTTGTAAACCTACAATTTCATGACGTGACTGATTCTGTTTTCGCAACATTTTTGTAAACCTACAATTTCATGACGTGACTGATTCTGTTTTCGCTATGTTCTTGTAAACCTACCCCTTCAAATCACACTTCCTGGTGGCTTAACTATCAAGACATCGACTAGTTTTAGTCGGACTGGGAATATTTGCTAGCCACTACCAAATACTTTCACGCGAGAAAGGGATCTGTAGTCCATAACTCTAAACGATATACCTACCCGAAACTCGATACGTTCATCACTCTCCTCAAACAGAATATAAACTAGCTCATTTCCGGAATGGAACATAACAAACACACAGCTTTCACGAAGCCAGTAAATGCCCACTATCGGAATTATCCTTCCTCGGGGCAGAATGAGGACATCGTAATCATACGATCATAAGCAGCGATCAGGAATCCGTTCGTTATTTATTATTGATTCGCACAAGTCTATTATAATCTCCGACTTGTTATTTTCCCAAGATCTAAGAGGAAATGAAACCTTGAGGAGTCTGGTATATCAGGAAATTAGACTAGATACCCTGGGAAGATCTGACGCCAGAGAATCTAGTCAAAAGTCTGACCATCAAAGATGTCAATGGATTGTGTATTAGCTTAGCCTTCGTCCAGCGAATGGACTTGGTTGTGGTCTGAGTAAAAGTCTGCCCGCCTAAGAGGTCAATGGCCAGTGTATTAGTTTAGTGTTCGTCCAGAGAGGTTTCAGTAGATATGGATCATCACAGACAAGTTGTTATGAGGTAGTCTGTACGGAGTCGGGAGTCCCAGTGGCCTAATGGCTGGCGCTTACCTGTCTGACCCGGTGATAATGGGTTCGAATTCTCGTTGAGGCGAACTTTTTTTGTTTGTTTTGCAATATACTGAATCCTCAGTCCACCCAGCGTAACATGCAACATAGTCATCAAACGCATTGATCGCTCAAAACTTATCCAGCCACAACAAGGATACAGATAAGTAACTGTCATATTTTCATGTAATGTTTTTCATGTAGTTGTGTCGGTTTGTGTTTGTGTATTTTGTGCTGACGAATACAAGGAACTCTCTTGAGAGGGGGAGGCGGCCGGCGTGATATCGACCACGTCATCACTGAAGTACAGGTTGGTCTATAAAATCACATGCCGAACACACCTTAATACATACACACATATGTATATACACACACACGTATATACACACATATGTACATACACACACGCTGAACTGGAATATAGGTTTCTCAATTTAATATATAATGGGGGAAAGGATGGCGGAGGAGGGGGGTGTTGAGAGAGAGAGAGAGAGAGAGAGAGAGAGAGAGAGAGAGAGAGAGAGAGAGAGAGAGAGAGAGTTAGAGAGAGAGAGAGAGAGAGAGAGTTAGAGAGAGAGAGAGGAGAGAGAGAGAGAGAGAGAGAGAGAGAGAGAGAGAGAGAGAGAGAGTGACAAAAGTTGGATCTCATACACACCAAAGTCGGAACTCACCAGATGGGAATCAACAGCTGGCTGATGATACAAATACTCAAGAGACACATTGGATATTTCGGTAAAATTAACGACACAAACCTCATGTAAACTACTCAAGAGACACATTAGATATTTCGGCAACATTAAAGACAGAAACCACATATAAAAAAGCTCTCCATGTAGCAAATCCTTTTGCAGAACGTCGCATTTATTATGACCTACCGAAAAGCGTCTTTAATCTATTGTCAATTCTCCGGACTCAGGTTGCCTCGTGTTTAGAGTGTGTGCAGTGTCCCGTGTCCATCTTAGTCCTGGTTGACCCTTACCTCGTCTGCCAGAATTCATGCTTTCCATCACTGTTCCTTCCATGCCAGTGCACCGTTTGATATGGCCAAAGCGACTCGTCCTTGACTTGGTACGTAACTTACAAGTACCTCAGAAGTCCGATGGCGAGGGACGCTGATAACATGGAAAGATAATCCACATGCAGTATATCAGTCACGTGCACTAGAAGTAGTAGATCGTGTGCGGACTACACTTGTGTTCAACGTGAGCTAGCGCAACATCAACATGGCAAAGTAGTTTGTTGTTTGTTGTTTGTCCATCAAGAATGATGATGACCATTCATTTCATCCAGTGGGGTTGAAGGTGTGGAGCCGTGGGTTCTAAGATGGCTGATAAGGCCTATTTTGGCTCGAAATGTTCTTTGACAATGTGGGCAAAGAATGCTTGACGTCTCTGGAGGAGGATTTCCTGCAGTGGTTTTTCTGCCCTGCCTTTTCTTCACAGCTCTTGCAGTCCTGGTTGCCTCACAAGTGACTGCACCTTTGCGCAATGATGCACGCCACGAATTTCGGTCTCTGGCTGCAGCCTCCCAGGTGTCATGATGAATTCCAAAAGCATTCAGTGAAATTTTCAGTGTCTTTAAAACGTTTCCTCTGGCCACCTTGGGAGCGTTTACCACAACGCAGTTCACTGTAGAAAATTCGTTTAGGGAGCCTGTGATCTGGCATGCGAGTCAAGTGACCAGCCCAGCGAATCTGATTCTTCATCAGTAGAGTGTGGATACTGGGCATGGATGCTCTTTCTAGGACTTCAGTGTCTGGAATCTTGTCTTGCCATTTAATCTTCAGTAGCTTCCTTAGGCAGACTGTGTGGAAGTGGTTTAATTTCCTAGCGTGTCGCTGATAAACAGTCCAGGTTTCACAAGCATATAGCAGTGTGGATAATACAACTGCTTTGTAGACTTTTAGCTTTGTTTGCAGGCTTATTCCAGTTCTGTCCCATACATTCTTGTACAGTCTGCCAAAGGCTGCACTGGCCTTGGAGATTCTTGCATTCACTTCGTCATCGATTGTGGCAGCTTGTGACACGGTGCTGCCAAGATAGGTGAATTTGTCCACAACACTTAGTCTATGATCATTCACTTTGATATTCGGCACAGTGTGATTATTCCCTGGAGCTGGCTGGTACATAACTACAGTCTTCTCCAAGTTGATATTGAGCCCAAAGTTGGCACAGGCATGTGAGAAAGCTGAAACATTATGTTGCATGTCCGCCTCTGAGTTGGCGTATAGAGCGCAATCATCAGCAAACAGGAGCTCTCTGACGGTGCCGCTGTTAATTTTGGTTTTAGCTTTCAGCCTTCTGAGATTGAATAACTTTCCATCCATACGGTAGTTGATGTCTATTCCAATGTCGTCGTTCTCGAAGGCATTCATCAACATGGCTGAAAACATGAGGCTGAACAGTGTTGGTGCCAGGACACATCCTTGCTTCACTCCATTGGTGACAGGAAAGGGTTCAGACAGTTCACCATTTTCCTGTACTCTTGCCTGCATGCCGTCATGAAATAGCCGCACTATTTGGACAAACTTTCGTGGACAGCCATATTTTGCCATAATCTTCCACAGTCCTTCTCTGCTGACTGTATCAAAAGCCTTGGTAAGGTCAATGAAAGTGGAGAACATTTCGCAGTTCTGTTCCTGACATTTCTCTTGCAGCTGCCTTGCAGCGAAAATCATGTCAACAGTTCCACGTTCTTTTCTGAAGCCACATTGACTCTCAGGAAGAAGACCTTGATCGAGATGGGCTGTGAGGCGATTGAGAAGAATTCTGGCGAGTATCTTCCCTGCAATTGAAAGCAAGGAGATGCCTCGGTGGTTGTCACAGGATTGGCGGTTTCCTTTACGTTTGTAAAGGTGGACTATTGACGCGTCCTTAAAATCTTGTGGCATGGTCTCGTTCATCCATATGTTTGTGAAGACTTGGTGAAGCTGCTCTGTTAGGACCGGCCCACCTGCCTTGTATATCTCTGCTGGGATGGAGTCAGGACCAGGTGCCTTGCCGCTGGAGAGTTGCTGGATGGCTTTGTTTATTTCCACTATGGTTGGCAGGTCATCAAGTGTCTCATTGGTGGGAACTTGAGGAAGGCAGTTGATGGTTTCATCATCGAAGAAGGAAGTTGCATTTAAGATTTTGCTGAAATGCTCTGCCCAGCGTTGGAGGATTTCTTTCTTATCGGTGACCAATGTTCCCCCGTCTGCACTGAGGAGGGGAACTATGCCTGGTGATGAAGGACCATAGACCGCTTTCAGTGAGTCGTAGAAGTTTTTCATATCATGTCTGTCAGCAAAGCCCTGAATTTCATCAGCTTTGCTGCTCAGCCAGGAGTCCCGCATGTGCCGAAGTTTCTGCTGCACTACTCTCTGAATGTTCTTGAAAGCATCTTTTTTTGATGTTGACTTTGGGTCATTCAAATGTGCCTTGAGGAGAAGATGTTTCTCGGCCAGCAATTGGTTGATGTCTTCGGAATTTTCATCAAACCAGTCTTTATGCTTTCGGGGGGCTGGACCCAGGATTTCCATAGCAGTGTTGTAAATTGTGTCCTTTAGGGCTCTCCATTCTGTTTCTGTATCCTGTTTAGCTTCAGCATTGGGCTTGAGGCGGTCTTCCAGCATATTTTCAAACGACTGCTGCATTTTCTTGCTGTTTAGGCGGGTGACATTTAGCTTTGTTTGCATTTTCGCCCCTTGAGGACGCCGTGGTGGCCTGATGTGGATGTTCATTTTCGAGACAATGAGACGATGGTCTGTCCAACATTCGGCACCACACATGGATTTTGTCACTCGAACGTCTTGTCTGTCACTCCTCCTGACGATGACATAGTCAATGAGGTGCCAGTGTTTCGAGCGAGGGTGCATCCACGATGTCCTATTTCTCATGGGGAGACGGAAAATTGTGTTCGTAATCAGGAGATCATGTTCGGCACATGTCTGAAGGAGGCGGAGTCCATTGCTGTTACAATTTCCGACTCCATGCTTTCCAATAATGCCACTCCAAGAGGTGGTGTCCGTGCCTACTCTGGCATTGAAATCCCCAAGGAGTATAAGTTTGTCTCCTTTGGGAACAGATGTTAATACATTGTGCAGGTCCTCATAGAACTTGTTCTTGACATCATCTTCGTTGGTCATAGTTGGTGCGTAGACACTCACAATGGTTGCGTGCTTCCTTCCATTCAGCAGAGGCAACTTCATGGTCATGAGCCTGTCGTTTATAGCCTTTGGAAATCCAGCTAATTTGCCGACCAGGGCCGACTTAATGGCAAATCCCACACCGGATTGGCGTCTTTCCTCGCTTTTCCTTCCACTCCAGAAAAATGTGTAGCCGGCACCAATTTCACAGATTTGGCCTTCTTCTGCAAGTCGTGTCTCGCTCAAGGCTGCAATGTCGATGTTGTACCTGCCCAGCTCTCTCCCAATCAGTGCTGTTCGTCTCTCTGGACCCGACGCGCCGTCTCTGTCAAGTAGGGTGCGTACATTCCAAGTTCCAATTGTTAAGGGAATATGGTTTATTCTTTTAGCTTTGCTTGTTTTATCTTTCTTTGTATGTCGACCGCAGTTAGGGTACCCACCAACCGCGGCTAGCTGGTTAGGTAGTGATGAAGCAGACAATGTTTAGGGCACCTTTTCTAGCCCCTTCCTCATGCTATGGAGGTGAGCAGTGTGTTCCTATAGAGGGCTGCTCAGTCGCTCAGGGGGCTGCCGAATCCCACTGCTGCTCCGGTCAGTAGAAGACGACCATATGGCCTGAGCCGCCTGTGTGCAGGTCTGCGACTA
The DNA here is from genome assembly GCA_014155875.1 of Cepaea nemoralis. Lineage (NCBI taxonomy): Eukaryota > Metazoa > Mollusca > Gastropoda > Stylommatophora > Helicidae > Cepaea > Cepaea nemoralis. The sequence continues at coordinate 86,983 of JACEFZ010025174.1, read as the reverse complement.
CGGCTGCCAGCGTACCCACGCCTGCCGCTTTGCCGCTCGCCCATCGCCACAGGGCTTGAAGGTGATATGTGACGTTGGATGAAGAATGACTTGCGCGATGACTTGGATTAAAGTGAGGAAGAGTTGCGCAATTCGTCGACCTCACTCTCTCGCCTGAGTCCATCTGAGTCCAGTGGCAAGACAAGTCGAGACGATTGGAGACGAATACAGGTGCAGTGGATGACCAGGGCGCTCTACGTGCCTTGCCGTGCTCATTACGTTCCACAACGCTTTGCAGGTAAACGCCGTCTTGCCCGTTGAATCAGGAATGATTTCTTCCGCGCAGTCTGCCGAATCCTGTCTTCACATGCTGGGTAGGCATACCCTAGTTTACCTCTTGGTTTGACACCAAATCGGATACCCATGCCTGGTTTAGCCAGCCTCTCACAGCTGTTGCCCGGGGGGTGGCCGCTGTCGCATGCTGACAGCTACTAGGAGCCACAGGCACGAGCTGGGTGTCAGACTTGGACCAGTGGGGGATGGGTCCTGAAAGGACATGAGAGCCATCCTTACCAAAGGTGCTACCAATGCCTGACACCCCGTACCCCCCGGCAAAGTAGTTTAGTGTCAGAGAGATGGCACTAATCATGAGCCATTTTCCCTCCAGGTTCAGATCTGGTCACATTTCAGCATTATTCTGTTTCTTGGTCCACGATATTCTAAGAAATGTTCTGTTTCTTGGTCCACGATATTCTAAGAAATGTTCTGTTTCTTGGTCCACGATATTCTAAGAAATGTTCTGTTTCTTGCTCCACGATATTCTAAGAAATGTTCTGTTTCTTGCTCCACGATATTCTAAGAAATGTTCTGTTTCTTGCTCCACGATATTCTAAGAAATGTTCTGTTTCTTGCTCCACGATATTCTAAGAAATGTTCTGTTTCTTGCTCCACGATATTCTAAGAAATGTTCTGTTTCTTGCTCCACGATATTCTAAAAAATGTTCTGTTTCTTGCTCCACGATATTCTAAGAAATGTTCTGTGTCTTGCTCCACGATATTCTAAGAAATGTTCTGTTTCTTGCTCAACGATATTCTACGAAATGTTCTGTTTCTTGCTCCACGTTATTCTAAGAAATGTTCTGTTTCTTGCTCCACGATATTCTAAGAAATGTTCTGTTTCTTTCTTGGTCCACGATATTCTAGGAATGTTCTGTTTCTTTCTCCACGATATTCTAAGTATTGTTCTCTTTCTTGCTCCATGATATTCTGAAAATTGTTCTGTTTCTTGGTCCACGATATTCCAAGAATGTTTCTCTAACATTTCAGCTCGAAAGTCCAAATTCTCCTCTTCAGTGATAGTGAAATGACCCACAACTAACACCCGTATGTTGCCATAGGAAAGATGCAAGCTCGCAACAACTTAATTTAACGTGATTACACCAGCGCTGTGGTCAAAGGGTCACGAATGCAGTTCGGATTCCGGCATATCGCGTTTGAAACACACCTGCGGACGATTTAGAGCCTAAACAAAACTATGAGTGCTGGTCGTTAAGAAAAAAAAATGGCACGCTACAAGTACATTTACCAAGAAATCACCAACAGTAAAACAAATCAAAAAACGATTTAAAAAAACCGCTTGGGTTCACTGCGAAGTCCTGTAAAAATATGCAACTAAATAACTTTTAATTTGTTTATTGGTATTATGCCATAGGTTTTTAATGATATTTAATCTCAGCATTGCTTTGGCGAGCATATATTTAATTTATTTTGAGCAGTTCCCATTGCGATACTTGAAAATGGTACTACAGGGACAAGCCTTAGGCTGACGAGAAAAGGGTAGACAGCGATACAAGTGGGAAAGAAGCATCAGAGATAGACTAATAGCAGTATATCGGAGTACACGACAAGGCGTGTGGCAGAAAGTCTTGGAAATTCGTTACAAAAAGCCAATATTGTGAAGACGACACCTCATTGATCTATTGAGTTTAACACCTAATCAGAAACTGAAATTATGATTCCAGCAAAACAGCAAACTACAGTGATTTTACTACAAACATTGATATGAATAGTTTAGATTCTGGTAGCTCTAAACAAATAATATTTAGGGAACAATTTCTAGGGGCAGACAATATCATTATAAATGGCTGCGCTGAGTTGTTACTTCCCTTCGTGGTGGAAATGTAATCTACGGGGAGATAACTTGGTATGGACACAATGGATTACAGTAAACAATGTGGAGTTAATTACATGTTGTTCCAGAGACAAGCGGAGTTGATTTACTTAAGCATTTTGATGAATAGAACACATCTATGTCTGTCTGATTGTCTGACTGGCTGTCTGTATGTCTGTCTGGCTGGTTATCTGTCTAACTATTTATCGACCAGAATGTATATTCTATTTTACTGAACAGTTGACTACCAATGTGTGTGTGTGTGTGTGTGTGTGTGCGTGTGCGTGTGCGTGTGTTTGTGTGCGTGTGCGTGCGTGCATGTGTGTGTGTGTGTACGTGAAGAGAAGATAACTCATGTCACGTCATCCAAACACAGATACACACCAATCTAGTGCCACGTCCTCCAAGCGTAGACACACTTCTTCTTCTTCTTCTTCTTCTTCTTCTTCTTCTTCTTCTTCTTCTTCTTCTTCTTCTTCAGCATTCCAAGCCATTGAGGTTCTTTGCTGCAGATAGGGCGTAGACACACAAACATCTCAAATCATGTCCTCCAAGTGTAGATCTAAGTGTAGATACTCAATCAACTCAAATCATGTCCTCCAAGCGTAGATACACAATCATCTCATATCATGTCCTCCAAGCACAGATACACACCCATTTCATGTCACGTCCTCAAAGCATAGATACACAATTATCTCATGCCATGTCCCTTAAGCATAGATACACACCAATCTCACGCCACTTCCTCCAAGTGTGGACCCTAACTATCTTATATTATAGTGTTCTAGCCCAGTTTCTCAACTATCTTATGTTATAGTGTTCTAGCACAGCTCCAGGACTATCTTATGTTATAGTGTTCTAGCACAGCTCCTCAACCATCTTTTGTTATAGTGTTCTAGCACAGCTCCTCAACTATCTTATGTTATAGTGTTCTAGCACAGCTCCTCAACTATCTTATGTTATAGTGTTCTAGCACAGCTCCTCAACCATCTTATGTTATAATGTTCTAGCAAAGCTCCTCAACCATTTTATGTTATAGTGTTCTAGCACAGCTCCTCAACCATCTTATGTTATAATGTTCTAGCAAAGCTTCACAACCATCTTATGTTATAGTGTTCTAGCACAGCTCCAGGACTATCTTATGTTATAGTGTTCTAGCACAGCTCCAGGACTATCTTATATTATAGTGTTCTAGCACAGCTCCTCAACCATCTTATGTTATAGTGTTCTAGCACAGCTCCTCAACCATCTTATGTTATAGTGTTCTAGCCCAGCTCCAGGACTATCTTATGTTATAGTGTTCTAGCACAGCTCCTCAGCTATCTTATGTTATAATGTTCTAGCACAGCTCCTCAACCATCTTATGTTATAGTGTTCTAGCACAGCTCCTCAACCATCTTATGTTATAATGTTCTAGCAAAGCTCCTCAACCATCTTATGTTATAGTGTTCTAGCACAGCTCCAGGACTATCTTATGTTATAGTGTTCTAGCACAGCTCCTCAACCATCTTATGTTATAGTGTTCTAGCACAGCTCCTCAACCATCTTATGTTATAATGTTCTAGCAAAGCTCCTCAACCATCTTATGTTATAATGTTCTAGCACAGCTCCTCAACCATCTTATGTTATAATGTTCTAGCAAAGCTCCTCAACCATCTTATGTTATAATGTTCTAGCACAGCTCCAGGACTATCTTATGTTATAGTGTTCTAGCACAGCTCCAGGACTATCTTATGTTATAATGTTCTAGCACAGCTCCTCAACCATCTTATGTTATAGTGTTCTAGCACAGCTCCTCAACCATCTTATGTTATAGTGTTCTAGCACAGCTCCTCAACCATCTTATGTTATAGTGTTCTAGCACAGCTCCTCAACTATCTTATGTTATAATGTTCTAGCAAAGCTCCACAACCATCTTATGTTATAGTGTTCTAGCACAGCTCGTCAACCATCTTATGTTATAGTGTTTTAGCTAAGTTCCTCAACCATCTTATGTTATAGTGTTCTAGCACAGCTCCTCAACAATCTTATGTTATAGTGTTCTAGCTTAGTTCCTCAACCGTCTTATGTTATAGTGTTCTAGCACAGCTCCTCAACCATCTTATGTTATAATGTTCTAGCACAGCTCCTCAACCATCTTATGTTATAGTGTTCTAGCTTAGTTCCTCAACCGTCTTATGTTATAGTGTTCTAGCACAGCTCCTCAACCATCTTATGTTTTAGTGTTCTAGCACAGTTCCTCAACCATCTAATGTTATAGTGTTCTAGCTTAGTTCCTCAAAGACCTTATGTTATAGTGTTCTAGCACAGCTCCAGGACTATCTTATGTTATAGTGTTCTAGCACAGCTCCTCAACCATCTTATGTTATAGTGTTCTAGCACAGCTCGTCAACCATCTTATGTTATAGTGTTTTAGCTAAGTTCCTCAACCATCTTATGTTATAGTGTTCTAGCACAGCTCCTTAACCATCTTATGATATAGTGTTCTAGCACAGTTCCTCAACCATCTAATGTTATAGTGTTCTAGCTTAGTTCCTCAAACACCTTATGTTATAGTGTTCTAGCACAGCTCCAGGTCTATCTTATGTTATAGTGTTCTAGCACAGCTCCTCAACCATCTTATGTTATAGTGTTCTAGCACAGCTCCTCAACCATCTTATGTTATAGTGTTCTAGCACAGCTCCAGGACTATCTTATGTTATAGTGTTCTAGCACAGCTCCTCAATTATCGTATGTTATAATGTTCTAGCACAGCTCCAGGACTATCTTATGTTATAGTGTTCTAGAACAGCTCCTCAACCATCTTATGTTATAATGTTCTAGCAAAGCTCCTCAACCATCTTATGTTATAGTGTTCTAGCACAGCTCCAGGACTATCTTATGTTATAGTGTTCTAGCACAGCTCCTCAACCATCTTATGTTATAGTGTTCTAGCACAGCTCCTCAACCATCTTATGTTATAATGTTCTAGCAAAGCTCCTCAACCATCTTATGTTATAATGTTCTAGCACAGCTCCTCAACCATCTTATGTTATAATGTTCTAGCAAAGCTCCTCAACCATCTTATGTTATAATGTTCTAGCACAGCTCCAGGACTATCTTATGTTATAGTGTTCTAGCACAGCTCCAGGACTATCTTATGTTATAATGTTCTAGCACAGCTCCTCAACCATCTTATGTTATAGTGTTCTAGCACAGCTCCTCAACCATCTTATTTTATAATGTTCTAGCTCAGTTCCTCAACCATCTTATGTTATAGTGTTCTAGCACAGCTCCTCAACTATCTTATGTTATAATGTTCTAGCAAAGCTCCTCAACCATCTTATGTTATAGTGTTCTTGCACAGCTCCTCAACCATCTTATGTTATAATGTTCTAGCAAAGCTCATCAACCATCTTATGTTATAGTGTTCTAGCACAGCTCCAGGACTATCTTATGTTATAGTGTTCTAGCACAGCTCCAGGACTATCTTATGTTATAGTGTTCTAGCACAGCTCCTCAACTATCTTATGTTATAGTTTTCTAGCACAGCTCCTCAACCATCTTATGTTATAATGTTCTAGCATAGCTCCTCAACCATTTTATGTTATAGTGTTCTAGCACAGCTCCTCAACCATCTTATGTTATAATGTTCTAGCAAAGCTCCTCAACCATCTTATGTTATAGTGTTCTAGCACAGCTCCAGGACTATCTTATGTTATAGTGTTCTATCACAGCTCCAGGACTATCTTATGTTATAGTGTTCTAGCACAGCTCCTCAACCATCTTATGTTATAGTGTTCTAGCACAGCTCCTCAACCATCTTATGTTATAGTGTTCTAGCACAGCTCCTCAACCATCTTATGTTATAGTGGTCTAGCACAGCTCCTCAACTATCTTATGTTATAATGTTCTAGCACAGCTCAAGGACTATCTTATGTTATAGTGTTCTAGCACAGCTCCTCAACCATCTTATGTTATAATGTCCTAGCAAAGCTCCTCAACCATCTTATGTTATAGTGTTCTAGCACAGATCCAGGACTATCTTATGTTATAGTGTTCTAGCACAGCTCCTCAACCATCTTATGTTATAGTGTTCTAGCACAGCTCCTCAACCATCTTATGTTATAATGTTCTAGCAAAGCTCCTCAACCATCTTATGTTATAATGTTCTAGCACAGCTCCTCAAACATCTTATGTTATAATGTTCTAGCACAGCTCCTCAACCATCTTATGTTATAATGTTCTAGCACAGCTCCAGGACTATCTTATGGTATAGTGTTCTAGCACAGCTCCAGGACTATCTTATGTTATAATGTTCTAGCACAGCTCCTCAACCATCTTATGTTATAGTGTTCTAGCACAGCTCCTCAACCATCTTATGTTATAGTGTTCTAGCACAGTTCCTCAACCATCTTATTTTATAATGTTCTAGCACAGTTCCTCAACCATCTTATGTTATAGTGTTCTAGCACAGCTCCTCAACTATCTTATGTTATAATGTTCTAGCAAAGCTCCTCAACCATCTTATGTTATAGTGTTCTTGCACAGCTCCTCAACCATCTTATGTTATAATGTTCTAGCAAAGCTCCTCAACCATCTTATGTTATAGTGTTCTAGCACAGCTCCAGGACTATCTTATGTTATAGTGTTCTAGCACAGCTCCTCAACCATCTTATTTTATAATGTTCTAGCACAGTTCCTCAACCATCATTATGTTATAGTGTTTCTAGCACAGCTCCTCAACTATCTTATGTTATAATGTTCTAGCAAAGCTCCTCAACCATCTTATGTGTATAGTGTTCTTGCACAGCTCCTAACCATCTTATGTTATAATGTCATAGCAAAGCTCCTCAACCATCTTATGTTATAGTGTTCTTGCACAGCTCCTCAACCATCTTATGTTATAATGTTCTAGCACAGCTCCTCAACCATCTTATGTTATAGTGTTCTAGCAAAGCTCCTCAACTATCTTATGTTATAATGTTCTAGCAAAGCTCCTCAACCATCTTATGTTATAGTGTTCTAGCACAGCTCGTCAACCATCTTATGTTATAGTGTTTTAGCTAAGTTCCTCAACCATCTTATGTTATAGTGTTCTAGCACAGCTCCTCAACTATCTTATGTTATAGTGTTCTAGCACAGCTCCTCAACTATCTTATGTTATAGTGTTCTAGCACAGCTCCTCAACCATCTTATGTTATAATGTTCTAGCAATGCTCCTCAACCATCTTATGTTATAGTGTTCTAGCACAGTTCCTCAACCATCTTATGTTATAGTGGTCTAGCACAGCTCCAGGACTATCTTATGTTATAGTGTTCTAGCACAGCTCTTCAACTATCTTATGTTACAGTGTTCTAGCACAGCTCCTCAACCATCCTATGTTATAATGTTCTAGCAAAACTCCTCAACCATTTTATGTTATAGTGTTCTAGCACAGCTCCTCAACCATCTTATGTTATAATGTTCTAGCAAAGCTCCTCAACCATCTTATGTTATAGTGTTCTAGCACAGCTCCAGGACTATCTTATGTTATAGTGTTCTAGCACAGCTCCAGGACTATCTTATGTTATAGTGTTCTAGCACAGCTCCTCAACCATCTTATGTTATAGTGTTCTAGCACAGCTCCTCAACCATCTTATGTTATAGTGTTCTAGCACAGCTCCAGGACTATCTTATGTTATGGTGTTTCTAGCACAGCTCCTCAACTATCTTATGTTATAATGTTCTAGCACAGCTCCAGGACTATCTTAGTTATAGTGTTCTAGCACAGCTCCTCAACCATCTTATGTTATAATGTTCTAGCAAAGCTCCTCAACCATCTTATGTTATAGTGTTCTAGCACAGCTCCAGGACTATCTTATGTTATAGTGTTCTAGCACAGCTCCTCAACCATCTTATGTTATAGTGTTCTAGCACAGCTCCTCAACCATCTTATGTTATAATGTTCTAGCAAAGCTCCTCAACCATCTTATGTTATAATGTTCTAGCACAGCTCCTCAACCATCTTATGTTATAGTGGTCTAGCACAGCTCCAGGACTATCTTATGTTATAGTGTTCTAGCACAGCTCTTCAACTATCTTATGTTACAGTGTTCTAGCACAGCTCCTCAACCATCCTATGTTATAATGTTCTAGCAAAGCTCCTCAACCATTTTATGTTATAGTGTTCTAGCACAGCTCCTCAACCATCTTATGTTATAATGTTCTAGCAAAGCTCCTCAACCATCTTATGTTATAGTGTTCTAGCACAGCTCCAGGACTATCTTATGTTATAGTGTTCTAGCACAGCTCCAGGACTATCTTATGTTATAGTGTTCTAGCACAGCTCCTCAACCATCTTATGTTATAGTGTTCTAGCACAGCTCCTCAACCATCTTATGTTATAGTGTTCTAGCACAGCTCCAGGACTATCTTATGTTATGGTGTTCTAGCACAGCTCCTCAACTATCTTATGTTATAATGTTCTAGCACAGCTCCAGGACTATCTTATGTTATAGTGTTCTAGCACAGCTCCTCAACCATCTTATGTTATAATGTTCTAGCAAAGCTCCTCAACCATCTTATGTTATAGTGTTCTAGCACAGCTCCAGGACTATCTTATGTTATAGTGTTCTAGCACAGCTCCTCAACCATCTTATGTTATAGTTTTCTAGCACAGCTCCTCAACCATCTTATGTTATAATGTTCTAGCAAAGCTCCTCAACCATCTTATGTTATAATGTTCTAGCACAGCTCCTCAACCATCTTATGTTATAATGTTCTAGCAAAGCTCCTCAACCATCTTATGTTATAATGTTCTAGCACAGCTCCAGGACTATCTTATATTATAGTGTTCTAGCACAGCTCCAGGACTATCTTATGTTATAATGTTATAGCACAGCTCCTCAACCATCTTATGTTATAGTGTTCTAGCACAGCTCCTCAACCATCTTATATTATAGTGTTCTAGCACAGCTCCTCAACCATCTTATTTTATAATGTTCTAGCACAGTTCCTCAACCATCTTATGTTATAGTGTTCTAGCACAGCTCCTCAACTATCTTATGTTATAATGTTCTAGCAAAGCTCCTCAACCATCTTATGTTATAGTGTTCTTGCACAGCTCCTCAACCATCTTATGTTATAGTCTTCTAGCACAGCTCCAGGACTATCTTATGTTATAGTGGTCTAGCACAGCTCCAGGACTATCTTATGTTATAGTGTTCTAGCACAGCTCCTCAACCATCTTATGTTATAGTGTTCTAGCACAGCTCCTCAACTATCTTATGTTATAATGTTCTAGCAAAGCTCCTCAACCATCTTATGTTATAGTGTTCTAGCACAGCTCGTCAACCATCTTATGTTATAGTGTTTTAGCTAAGTTCCTCAACCATCTTATGTTATAGTGTTCTAGCACAGCTCCTCAACCATCTTAAGTTATAGTGTTCTAGCACAGTTCCTCAACCATCTAATGTTATAGTGTTCTAGCTTAGTTCCTCAAACACCTTATGTTATAGTGTTCTAGCACAGCTCCAGGACTATCTTATGTTATAGTGTTCTAGCACAGCTCCTCAACCATCTTATGTTATAGTGTTCTAGCACAGCTCCTCAACCATCTTATGTTATAATGTTCTAGCACAGCTCCTCAACCATCTTATGTTATAGTGTTCTAGCTTAGTTCCTCAACCATCTTATGTTATAGTGTTCTAGCACAGCTCCTCAACCATCTTATGTTATAGTGTTCTAGCACAGTTCCTCAACCATCTAATGTTATAGTGTTCTAGCTTAGTTCCTCAAACACCTTATGTTATAGTGTTCTAGCACAGCTCCAGGACTATCTTATGTTTTAGTGTTCTAGCACAGCTCCTCAACCATCTTATGTTATAGTGTTCTAGCACAACTCGTCAACCATCTTATGTTATAGTGTTTTAGCTAAGTTCCTCAACCATCTTATGTTATAGTGTTCTAGCACAGCTCCTTAACCATCTTATGTTATAGTGTTCTAGCACAGTTCCTCAACCATCTAATGTTATAGTGTTCTAGCTTAGTTCCTCAAACACCTTATGTTATAGTGTTCTAGCACAGCTCCAGGACTATCTTATGTTATAGTGTTCTAGCACAGCTCCTCAACCATCTTACGTTATAATGTTCTAGCACATCTCCTCAACCATCTTATGTTATAATGTTCTAGCACAGCTCCTCAACCATCTTATGTTATAATGTTCTAGCACAGCTCCTCAACCATCTTATGTTATAGTGTTCTAGCTCAGCTCCTCAACTATCTTATGTTATAATGTTCTAGCACAGCTCCTCAACTATCTTATGTTATAATGTTCTAGCACAGCTCCTCAACCATCTTATGTTATAGTGTTCTAGCACAGCTCCTCAACTATCTTATGTTATAATGTTCTAGCACAGCTCCTCAACCATCTTATGTTATAGTGTTCTAGCACAGCTCCTCAACTATCTTATGTTATAATGTTCTATCAAAGCTCCTCAACCATCTTATGTTATAGTGTTCTAGCACAGCTCGTCAACCATCTTATGTTATAGTGTTTAAGCTAAGTTCCTCAACCATCTTATGTTATAGTGTTCTAGCACAGCTTTTCAACCATCTTATGTTATAGTGTTCTAGCTTAGTTCCTCAAACACCTTATGTTATAGTGTTCTAGCAAAGCTCCTTAGCCATCTTATTTTATAGTGTTCTAGCACAGCTTCTTGACTATCTTAGTTATAGTGTTCTAGCACAGCTCCTCAACCATCTTATGTTATAATGTTCTAGCACAGCTCCTCAACCATCTTATGTTATAGTGTTCTAGCACAGCTCCTCAACCATCTTATGTTATAATGTTCTAGCACAGCTCCTCAACCATCTTATGTTATAGTGTTCTAGCAAAGCTCCTCAACCATCTTATGTTATAGTGTTCTAGCACAGCTCCTGAACTATCTTATGTTATAGTGTTCTAGCTCGGTTCCTCAACTATCCAACAAAGGCATTGTTAATACATGGACTCTCGGCCGTCTTATGGTATGTCGCCGAAGCTACGAGTACATTTCACAATTATAAAACCCACCCAAAATAAACCATGTACCAGTGGCAGACCAGGTCTACAAATACTGATTGATAAAACTGAAGTTTATATGCATTTTTAACGTTAAAGTCTAATATCTAAGGGGTTCACTTCATTATGAGTCCAGTGAGCCCACTTGCTATCGGGCAAGCTGGCACTCTGGCCAGTCTGCCACTGTCGTGTATAGTAAATATTGAATGGAGATGGACACCGCCAAATAGATCACGTGTCCAGTGACACAATTTGATAGTTGGCTTAAACTGGGTGTTGATGTCTCTATTATGATACCCCTTTACCATAGATTTGTATTGTAGGTTAAATTGAATCTGAATTGCTTATTCTCAGTATTTTTCTAAAGTATCATACGCCTGACTTCTTGGAGACCGAATTGTTTCCAGATACGGTTCTTTAGTGCATGTCCCCAATGTTTGGAGGACCTGGTTTCGTCCATTAGCTACTGAGTTGATTGCTAGGTGCGATAGTTTCTATCATCGACAATGCGGTGAAATGCAAATTCAGAAAATGGCGCTTGTCGGAATGCTTGCCGCCCGCCAGATGCGATCATGCGTGTGCAGATTATGTGTTCATCAAACAGCTGTCTCTTTCCTCAATGAACTGCATACTTACGTGAAGGACGGCCTATTTTACCCGCTCTCGGGATTCGGTCTTGTTGAACTTACTGTTTTTCCTTCGCGAGTTCACATGGGACACATAATGGGCATAAGGTGTGATATTGTTTCTGAACTTAGCAGTCAGCGTAAGATCACCATACAGTGGATACCATCCCACTGTGGAGTCCCCGGAAACGACAGAGCTGATCGATTGGCTAAGGAAGGAGCAAAAGAAGAACAACCTGATGTGCCTATTACATACCACCAAAAGAAAAGAATGATCAAATCAGTCAGAAGGCCACCAAACCTTACTCAAGACGACTACCACGTTATGGACAGACCAGAACAGGTCATTCTTCTGCGCCTCAGAACAGGACACAATAGATTACGCAACCACGTGTATACAAAATTCAAGATTGGTGACTCACCCATGTGCACATGTGCTTTGGCGTTGCAGACAGCAGAGCACATACTCCAGGATTGCCCAAACTACAACATATCCAGGCGAACCTTCTGGCCTAGAGAGACAACAGTGGAAGAGAAACTCTATGGACCGCTGAATGAACTAAAAAAGACTGTTGGATTCATACAAGAGACAACATTGTAGTTATAGGCTTATTTCAGGCGAACGAAAGAAGAAGAAGAAGAAGAAGAAGAAGAAGAAGAAGAAGAAGAAGAAGAAGAAGAAGAAGAAGAAGAAGAAGTTTCGCTGTCACACGAACAGGGCAATTATGGAACAACCCGTCAGTGTGAAGTTGGAACCGTACGACGACTGCTACGACTACTATCATGTGTCGTCAATAATGAAGTGATTTTTGTGTGGTGCATTTTACCATAGTGTGTTAGTCTGGTTACATGTATTCCACACACACACACACACACACACACACACACAAACACACACACACACAAACACACACACACACACACACTGTTCGTGCACACACACACACACATACACACCACATGCAAAAGCTGTTTTGAATCCCAAAGTCAAGGTTGTGTATACTCAATAGGAATCGATCCCATTCCCTTCATGTCAGGTGGCAATGCCCTCCCAATATTGACATGGATGAAATTAACATGCTAATCATCTCAAATCGCGCACGTAAAAGCCTCTCGTGCTTCCGACTGGCTAGCTAAAATTAACGCATGCGCACGTGACTCGCAAAATATGCTTACGTAGCCTGACACGACCTTTCTATCACAAAGGTCAGCCGCCATCATGGCGAGCTAGCGTGGGCTAAAAATGAAAACAGCCAAAATGTAACATCAAGCGACATGTACCCGATTTGACACGATAATCTTTTGACACTAACCTAGCCGGTTTCAGAACATGCTGCTATCAGAATTAACTTCATTTCTATAATTTGAACATATTTCATGCAGGGTATATTTTTTCTAGACGTAAAAATGACTCATTACGTAAGAGCGTTAAAAAGATGTTCAGCCAATTCTAGCCAAGAGCAGTCTTTTTAACTGTTATTGGATTGAAGCCACACTCTGTGTCACACCGGACGGATATTTGAATATTGAAAGCCTTGGAATTGGCCGAAGCGTGATTTTTTTTTTTTTTTTCTAAATTGAGGAAAAATTACTACTTGGTGCAACTAGCGAAATCAGTCCATAGGAAGTCTTTTGAAAGACGTTTAGTTCTCCACTTACTGTACCTAAAATCTTTCAGTATACTTGTTCATTGTATATTTAAATGTTGCTGCATGCCTTTTGCAGGACGTTGTCATTCATTATGTCACACATTATGTCACACAGGCGCACGTTATGTCACGCTGGCATATATTATGTCACACTGTCACGTCATACTGTCAGGCATTATGTCACACTGCCACACATTATGTCAAACAGGCACACATTATGTCACACTGGCATATATTATGTGGCACTGTCACACATTATGTCACACTGGCATATATTATGTGGTACTGTCACACATTGTGTCACACAGGCACACATCATGTCACACTAGCATATATTGTGGCACTGTCACACATTATGTCACATAGGCACACTTTATGTCACACTGGAATTTATTATGCGGCACTGTCACACATTATGTCACACTGGCACAATGTCACACTGGCATATATTATGTGGCACTGCCACACATTATGTCACACTGGCATATATTATGTGGCACTGCCACACATTATGTCACACTGGCATGCATTATGTGGCACTGTCACACATTATGTCACACTGGCATATATTATGTTACACTGCCACACATTATGTCACACTGGCATATATTATGTGGCACTGTCACACATTATGTCACACTGGCATATATTATGTGGCACTGTCACACATTATGTCACACTGGCATGCATTATGTCACACTGCCACACATTGTGTTACACAGGCACACATCATGTCACACTAGCATATATTGTGGCACTGTCACACATGATGTCACACAGGCACACACTATGTCACACGGTCAGACATTATGTCACACAGGTACACATTATGTCACACTGGCATATATTATGTGGCACTGTCAAACATTCTCCCCCGATGGTGTTTCCACCTTGTCGTGGTGGGGGAGCTTGAGTTTCTCAATGACCCTGAGAGCTATGCCGGCGGTAGCGTAGCTACCAGCAGGGCCTCCCAAGCCGGACAGGTCAAAGGGTAGAGAACAGACAAAGAGAAACACCCTGGTCCTCCAGGTTGGGGGTTGAAGCGTGGGGTTAACATCCCCACCTTTGTAAAAACCTTTCTTTGTTACGAAACAAATACATGAGCCTCGATATCGGACTGACCTATCTGGACAACGACCTTGGAACGTTAAAGGACTTTTGAGATTTGGAACATGGAATGTACGGACACTATATCGAGCTGGAGCGGCCGAAGAACTAACCCGGGAGCTGGTTGAATATCAAATGGATATCACAGCAATTCAAGAAATAAGGTGGCCAGGAGAGGGTACTTTAGAGCAAAATGGAATGATTATAATATATGGAGGAAACACCCAAAATAAACATGAATTAGGAACAGGATTTGTCATCAAAAAAGAGTTATGGGGGAACATTTTAAACTTTAAAGCTTTTAATGACAGGATTAGTAAATTACGAATAAAAGGTAAATGGAAAAATATAACGATGATTAATGTACATGCACCTACTGAAGAGAAAGAAGATGATATTAAAGAAGACTTTTATAATGATCTGGAAGATGTCATAGAAGAAACCCCCAAACAGGACATCCTGATTGTGCTGGGAGACTTCAATGCAAAAATAGGTAGAGAGCAAACTAATAAAAAAGTGGCCGGTATGGAAAGCCTACATACAACTTCAAATGATAATGGATGGAGAGTCATCAACCTGGCAGAAGCCAAAGGACTGCAGATTAGCAGTACCAGACTACAAAGAAAGGATATACACAAACAAACTTGGAAATCATGTGACAAGAGAACCTATAATCAAATAGATCACATTTTAATTAACAACAGAAATGCATCAAACATACAGCAAGTCAGAAGTTATAGAGGAGCTGAGTGCCACAGTGACCATTTCCTCGTTGGAGCAAAATTTAAAATAAAACTTAAGAGAGCTTTCTATACTAAATTACAAAGATTACACCCAACATATAACAGAGAAAAACTACAAGACATTACAGTCAAAGAGAAATTTACAGATGAAATAAAATGTAAACTTGAAACTTTGCAAAACCCTTTGGAGGAAAGCGTTGACCAAACTTGGTTGAACATCAAGAATACAATTCAATCTACCGCAGAAGAATGTCTCGGTGTGTCAACCACGCATAGAAAGAACAGATGGTTCAATCAAAAATGTGAAGAAGCAGTCACTAAGAAGAAGAATGCCAGACATGTATGGTTAAATGACATCAATAACATCCAAAAGGAAGAGCATTATAGAAATGAATGTAAAGAGGCTACAAAAATAGTCAGACAGCAGAAGCGAGAATATATGAGTAATATAATCAAAGATATGGAAACTAATCACCAGAAAAATGAATCCAGAAAGTTTTTTAAAGTACTGAAGTCAATGAAACGAGGGCACCAACAAAACACATATGGTTTAAAAGACAAAAATGGGAATATGATAAATACCAATGAAGAAATGTGCAACACATGGAAAGAATATTTTATTGAATTACTAAATTGTGAAGCTCCAAGTAACATTTTCCCACAGGAAGAGGTTCTAACATGCGAACCACAAATTGAAGAACCTACATTTGAAGAAATCCTATATGTAATCACACGACTTAAAAACAATAAGGCAACTGGGACTGATGGAATTGCTGCTGAATTTATAAAGGCAGGTGGCCATGCATTACATCTAAAGCTATACGAACTAATAATACAAATCTGGAGGACAGAAGAATTACCCCATGACTGGAAAGAGTCATTATTGATACCTATCTTTAAGAAAGGAGACAAGTTCCAATGTGGAAATTATAGAGGAATATCACTACTGTCCACAAGCTATAAGATACTATCCGCAGTATTACTAAATAGACTAAAACCATATTCAGAAGACATATTAGGTGACTACCAGGCGGGTTTTAGACAAAACAGATCAACAATAGATCAGATATTTATCTTACGACAAATAGCCGAGAAACATTGGGAATATAAAAGAGATCTCCATAACATTTTTGTGGATTTTAAAAAGGCTTATGATAGTGTCCATAGGAATAGTCTATGGAATGCTATGCGGGAATTTGGAATACCAAGGAAGTTAATCAACATGACCAGACTATGCATGGAAGATACTTATAATATAGTAACATATAAAGGCAGGAAATCAGACCCCTTCCAAATAACATCTGGCTTGAAACAGGGTGATGCACTATCGCCGCTACTCAGATGATATAGATATTATAGGGCAAAGTGAACAAAAGACATTATAAATATTGACTCACTTAAAGGAAAAAGCCCAACAGATGGGGCTGGTTATCAACCAAGATAAGACAGAATATATGGTAATTTCAAGAGACGGAATGGCTAAAAACTCTGGCCACATACAAATAGATAATATGACCATTAAAAGAACGGAAACATACAAATACCTGGGTACAATCTTCAACTGCTCCAACATCATAAGGGAAGAAATACAAACTAGAATCAACTCTGGAAATAAGATATACTATGCACTACAACATCTACTAAAATCAAAGGCGCTATCTCGTAACACCAAAATCACAATATAAAAAACACTGATCAGACCAGTTGTGCTGTATGGCTCTGAAACCTGGAGTACAACGAAAGGAGACGAAGCCTTGTTACAAACCTTTGAGAACAAAATGTTAAGACGCATCTTTGGACCCATTAGGGATACACAAAGTGGAGAGTGGATGTCATGAAATGCTGCATGTTAGTGATTCCCAGATCGACGACTGTATACAGCGAATACCCAGGGAGTAGAAGGGTTAATGAAACAGAAGGATAAAACACAACGGATTGACCAGCGCATATGTATATAGGTCAAGGCGGGAGAGTCGACTACAATACAAGGGACCTGGAGAGTGGAAAAATTAGTTTGCTACAAAGACAGACAGTATCATGGATCAGTCTATTGCGTTCTGGAGGTAGGGATATACGGAAAAGCCTAGATCAGAAATTTTCCACTGACAAGGGATAATGAAGTCTGAATTTGCTTTGTCCAGCAATGTCAAGGACGATGGGACAAAGATGATCTAAAGAGAGTGGCCACGTCTTTGTGTCAGTTTAGTGTGTGTTCCCCAACTGGACGGAAAGATAGAATTATGTGTCCTGTAATGAAAAGAAATATCCTCCTTTATAATGGGATAAAGTGCTTGGCTGAGGATTAATTTCGATTCGTGGATCTACATTAATTCTATATAGGAACATCGATGTGTATAAGGTATATTAAAATATCGTTTTAGAATAGGAATATAGATGAGCGTGTATTACCTTTATCATTACATATTATTAGTGGGTGTTTTAGACTGAGGTGAATTCTTATGTCTTATGCGGATGGTGACTTCGAAAGCCTTGTCATTATGGCTGGAGAAGGACACTTGCATAAGTTAGGAGTAAGGGGCGGACGCTTACCACTCGACTTGTTATATTCATCCACAGGTTCCCAGTTTCTAGGGACATTAGAGAAGAAAGAAAAACCTACTCTACGTGAACCAATAAAGTACATACTTAGATCCAGAAAGAACCTAAACAGTTCGTTCAGATGAACAAATACTAACATCAAGTAAAATACAGAAGACTGTATGCTAACACGCATATACCACGGGGGCTACTAAACAGAAAAAGATGTTAAGGTGGGGCAAGCAGAGACTTCAACCTACATACGACTTGCATACATAGGGATAGAAGGAATAGACAAAGACAATAGTGATAATCATAATAGACAATAGGAAGAACATTGACAATGTGGTGTTTTCTTGTTTGATGATGGATACTTAATATCATGAAACCGATTTGGGCACAGTCATAAACTTACGGGACTTTTATAGCAATACGGTGACTAAATGGTGAACAGTTTGTTTTCATTTCACTAACGGATTTACCATCAGATTCAAGCCTACGGATCATCCCGGGTGAGCTCTGTCCTGTTTGATGTGATGTCCTGTAATCGTGAAGAATGACTGGCGAGAAGATACAGCTGATAGACATTCTGAGTTCATTCTGTCCACAACCATAGAATACAATAGCAACTACACAGACAATATCCATACACACACCGGACATAGTTTTCTTTATTAATAAATCTTTTATTATATGTTGAAAGGAAATGTTGTCGGAGTATGTGTTGAGAGAATAAGAGAGAGAGTGACAGAAGTAGATATATGGAAGGGAAGACAGAAGAGAGGAGTGTAGACCCAAGTCAGGCAATAACCCCAACAGATAATCAGTTTTATAGATGTGCTTGTTGAGTCCAACCTTCTCTCTGGAATTTAAACAAGTGACATAAATGGTGGGAGCAGCGGGATACGTACATACATAATACTCATATGACCTAAAAGCATAAAGAGGCATATGCATAGAGAGAGGTACTTGCATATTGGCACAGGCATAGCGGAGTACCTACATGTTGGGACATACTGATTGGAAGGAATATAAGTATATATTGATGACTTTTAATGGAAGGACGTCCATTGGATATATGGTGCCATTACATATATGGTAGAAACATTTCATTAATGCTGGTGACTTTGCAGTGAGAAAGTTCCAGACAGAGTGAATGTGGATAGGTGGTAAGACATTACATACCTAGTCACACGGTCACACGTCTACATAAGTCTTTATCCTATATCTCCTCTTGTGGATGAGAGAGTGGTTGTGATGTACGGTGTGGTGTTGGAGATTTATAATAAGTAATAGATATAGATAATGATATAGGTTCTAGGTGGAATATAATTGTATAGTGAGTACTTCTTTTCTGCCTTGAGGTGTCTTGACTCAACGTGCTGACTTACCTGCTTTAACTATGGCCACTCCCAAACTAACTACAGCAGAACTTAGGGCAAACGGAGAGGAAATTGGGTTGGCTGGTTCAGACTTAACTGATTACATCCAAGAAAGAGAGCGAGAGATTCGTCAGGCGGAACGAGAAGATCGAAAGACTGAGTTGGAAGTGAGAAGAATAGAGGTGGAGACCAAGCGACTGGAAATGGAACAAGAGGCCAAGAAAATGGACCAGGAGACCAAGCGACTAGAAATGGAACAAGAGGCCAAGAAAATGGACCAGGAGACCAAGAAACTGGAAATGGAACATGAATACCGCTTGAAAGAGTTAGAACTCAAGACACAAACTAAGGGTGAAATAGATGCAGCAGAAGGAAGTTCATCTTCACCTGGAGCAACCTACATGAGTGGACAGGGTTACCAGGCCATGAAGTTTCCCTTAGCGGTCTATGATGAAAGTAAAGAGAAGATATTCCAGTTTTTGGATCGGTTCGAGGCTATGGCAGTCGCTATGGGACTAGATAGAACCAGATGGGCTCTTAAAGTATCCCAGTCGTTACGTGGTTCGGGCTACGAGGTCTACACACGCCTACCACCAGGACAGGAAAATCAGTATGAGGAATTGAAAGCAGCTTTGATGAAACATTATGAAGTCACAGCACAAACGTATCGGAAGAAGTTTAGATCGTCTAGACGAGAGCCGGGGAGAACTATTCGCCGCCTACAGTCTGAGGCTGAAATCCTATCTACAGAAATGGATGGACTTGGCAGAATTCCAGAGGGATTATGAGAGTCTCGAAGAGATGATGGTGGTAGACCAAATGCGAAAGCAAATGTCGAAACCTCTCAGAACCTTCTTGGGAGAACAAGGGGCGGAACGGATTGATGTGGTGAATAAGCTGGCTGAACGATTCGTGGAAGTACATGGTGAAACGGAGGAACTAAGTACACAATCCAAAAGTCAGGAGAAAACAGAGAAAAAGAAACCTAAAAACTGGGAAGGAGAAAAAGGGGAACCTTATATAAAGCACACAGAGGAGAGTTCAGAGAAGGTGAAGGTAGGAAACCAGAGCACCTCGAATTCTCAAGCGAAACGACAATGGTCGGAGAAATGGTGTTCATTTTGTAGGGCGGCCTCCCACAACACAAAAGACTGCAGATCGAAACCTAAAAGTTCTTACTTCGCAGCATGCAAGGTGATTCCTACATCGGTGATCACAGACAAGGCTGAGGTCGGCGAAGGAGAAAGGAACAAAAAGGACACACGGAAACCTAGGAAGGGAACAGAGTGCACACACTGCCAGTCGACAACACATAATATTGTGGACTGCAGATGCAAGGCCAAACACGCCAATTGCATAACCAACCTCGAGGAATCAAAAGAGGAAGGCAAGGAAACGGTCAAGGAGATGAAAGACACTCAGGACCAAGAGAGACCACCTGTGGTTGAACTTATTGAAGTCAATGGCCAGCAGGTTGCTTGTCTCTATGATACAGGTTTGGATGGGGAAGCGGTGGTGGACGCCAGCTTGGTAAGCCCAGACCAACTTACAGGGGAGACCATAGAAATACAGCCGGCAATGAGGAGTGCTGTTACCATGACGCTGCCAATCGCCAAGGTGGAGATTAAATCCAGGTACGTCACGGGCATTATTCCAGCTGCTGTATTATCTGACTCCTTATTTCCAATGATCATTGGCACGAAATATGTCTTTTTGGGGATGCCCAAACAGCAAGCCCACAAGGGAACAGTAGTCAGTGTATCTCAAGGGAAGGAAAAAGAGGCAGAGACACTATGCGACAACTCGGAGATAGGAGAATTGCATACTGCCCAGAGGAAGGATACTACGTTGCATCCTTGCTACAGGAAGCTGCAAAGAAGTGCTGAGCCACCAGAACGGGGACAGTACTTTCTGAAGAATCAACTACTCTATCGGAGAGCTGGGAGGGGAGATAACCTGCATGAGCAGTGGGTGGTTCCAGAGACCCACCGTCCTCACATTCTTCAGAGTGGACACATCATAGACGAGAATCGACATATGGGTGTCAGAGAGACCTTGCAGCAAATATCCGGCCATTATTGCTGGCCAGGAATGACCGGAGATGTACGCCGGTGGGTGAAGTCTTGTTCGGAGTGCCAGAGAGCACCACCCAACAAGCGAATTAAGAGGAAACTAGCTCTTAAAGTGGAAGACAAAGTGGAAGTGTGGAGTCCAGCAGAGACCAATATACTCCAAGTAGGATGGAAAGGACCTTATCCTGTGGAAAAGGTGGTGTCCAAGAACATCTACAAAATACGGATCGGGGAAGAGAAGAAAAATCTCCCTAGACATCTCATTAGGAAATATGAGGAGAGATCCGGGAGCAAAGCTTCACACTTTATGGTGATGGCAGCCATTAGGACAACGGTTACCAGTCCAGACGAAGACCAGAGATCGCCAGTACAACATAGGAGGGCCTATGGGACAGTACGTGATAGGTCAGATTTACCCAACGACAGGAGGAGGGAAATCACAAGTCAGGGAAAGGACAAGAGTGAAAGTTTCACCGGTAACCAAGTTCAGAAGGGGTGGGTAACGTCGGGAAAAGCGAGAATTACCCAGGACTCCAACCAGAAGATTGGCTGACCAGATACAACATCGCCCAAGATGGTCCTGGAAGCAAAAGCCCAGGAGGTTTGGGAAAGACGACTCGGTCCGACGAGGACGAGGCGGAACATCCCCAGAGGAAAAGCCGGGGGAAACCAAGAGGACATGGAAGCAGTGTTACAATCAGGATGGGACAATCCGTTTGTATTGTGAGCCGTCGCTGACGCAAGTCGAAAGTAGGTCGACTGAACGTACAGGAGCGAGGAGCCAACACTAGTTTCAGTCGTTAGTAGTATAGTAGGGTGTCAATTAGAGCGCCTACTGGATAATGAAGTGAGCCATGTGAGGACCCAATCATATCATCAACACGTGATGTTAATAGCTACTTCGCAGAAGCTCAACGCACGATGGATGTGATGGACGTTGTTGCTGCAACGGGACTTCACAGTGGAATACTTTGGAAAGGAGAATGTAGGAGCAGATTTCTTATCCAGACATCCAGCTCCGGAGGAAGAAGATTAGGATTGTGGATCATGGGAATCAAACCTACAGTGAGAAAGATTCGACGCGGTCTAATCTCTTAAGAGGGGGCCTATGTCATGAAATGCTGCATGTTAGTGATTCCCAGATCGACGACTGTATACAGCGAATACCCAGGGAGTAGAAGGGTTAATGAAACAGAAGGATAAAACACAACGGATTGACCAGCGCATATGTATATAGGTCAAGGCGGGAGAGTCGACTACAATACAAGGTGACCTGGAGAGTGGAAAAATTAGTTTGCTACAAAGACAGACAGTATCATGGATCAGTCTATTGCGTTCTGGAGGTAGGGATATACGGAAAAGCCTAGATCAGAAATTTTCCACTGACAAGGGATAATGAAGTCTGAATTTGCTTTGTCCAGCAATGTCAAGGACGATGGGACAAAGATGATCTAAAGAGAGTGGCCACGTCTTTGTGTCAGTTTAGTGTGTGTTCCCCAACTGGACGGAAAGATAGAATTATGTGTCCTGTAATGAAAAGAAATATCCTCCTTTATAATGGGATAAAGTGCTTGGCTGAGGATTAATTTCGATTCGTGGATCTACATTAATTCTATATAGGAACATCGATGTGTATAAGGTATATTAAAATATCGTTTTAGAATAGGAATATAGATGAGCGTGTATTACCTTTATCATTACATATTATTAGTGGGTGTTTTAGACTGAGGTGAATTCTTATGTCTTATGCGGATGGTGACTTCGAAAGCCTTGTCATTATGGCTGGAGAAGGACACTTGCATAAGTTAGGAGTAAGGGGCGGACGCTTACCACTCGACTTGTTATATTCATCCACAGGTTCCCAGTTTCTAGGGACATTAGAGAAGAAAGAAAAACCTACTCTACGTGAACCAATAAAGTACATACTTAGATCCAGAAAGAACCTAAACAGTTCGTTCAGATGAACAAATACTAACATCAAGTAAAATACAGAAGACTGTATGCTAACACGCATATACCACGGGGGCTACTAAACAGAAAAAGATGTTAAGGTGGGGCAAGCAGAGACTTCAACCTACATACGACTTGCATACATAGGATAGAAGGAATAGACAAAGACAATAGTGATAATCATAATAGACAATAGGAAGAACATTGACAATGTGGTGTTTTCTTGTTTGATGATGGATACTTAATATCATGAAACCGATTTGGGCACAGTCATAAACTTACGGGACTTTTATAGCAATACGGTGACTAAATGGTGAACAGTTTGTTTTCATTTCACTAACGGATTTACCATCAGATTCAAGCCTACGGATCATCCCGGGTGAGCTCTGTCCTGTTTGATGTGATGTCCTGTAATCGTGAAGAATGACTGGCGAGAAGATACAGCTGATAGACATTCTGAGTTCATTCTGTCCACAACCATAGAATACAATAGCAACTACACAGACAATATCCATACACACACCGGACATAGTTTTCTTTATTAATAAATCTTTTATTATATGTTGAAAGGAAATGTTGTCGGAGTATGTGTTGAGAGAATAAGAGAGAGAGTGACAGAAGTAGATATATGGAAGGGAAGACAGAAGAGAGGAGTGTAGACCCAAGTCAGGCAATAACCCCAACAGATAATCAGTTTTATAGATGTGCTTGTTGAGTCCAACCTTCTCTCTGGAATTTAAACAAGTGACAGTGGAAAAGAAGAAGTAACAAAGACATTTATGATTTGTTTAAGTCCCCGCTAATCACTGGTATCATGAAGGCTAATAGACTACAATGGCTGGGGCATATAGAAAGAATGGAAGATAATAGGGAAACAAAACTAGCTTACACTCAGGAAATAAATGACCGTAGATCCCGAGGTAGACCAAGAAGGCGGTGGAGAGATAATATACATACAGACCTACAAGCACTTGGAATCAACGACTGGCAAGAGAAGGTCCACCAGAGAGACGAATGGAGACAGATTGTATTTGCAGCAAAGAACCTCAATGGCTCGGAATGCTGAAGAAGAAGAAGAAGACTGTCAAACATTATGTCACACTGTCACACATTATGTCACACAGGCACACATTATGTCACACTGGCATTTATTATGCGGCACTGTGACACATTATGTCACACTGCCACACATGTCACACTGGCATATATTATGTGGCACTGGTCTCTGTGGCTAAGGATTTGCTAACGCGGTTTGTGAGCCCGTATACCCAGGTTCGAAACACAGCGGTGCTGGTGTTTTCGAAAAGGTATAGTAGCCGGTCGTTCAGAAAGCAATGTCAAACTACTGAACGTAAAATTTGCCCAGGAATTACGAACAGCAAAAATGCTGGGGTTGACTGCTACGTCCTGTGAAGGATATGTAACTTTTAAAAATAATATACAAACATTATGTTATACTTGGATACATTATGTCATATTTGCACACATTATGTTACAGTTTGTCACACTTGCTTACATTATGTCATACTTGCACATATTATGTCACATTTGCACACATTATGTCACACTAGAACACATTGTGATACACTGGCACATATTACGTCACACTGTCACACATTATGTCACACTGGCACACATTTTATGTGACCACTATACTGTCTTACACCGCTTTGTTTTCTGAATGCTTCCAATATATGGGAAAGGAAAAAAGAGTTGATGAAAGAAATTTTTTAAAAGAGGGAAATGAAATATTTCGGCCCCGTTATAAGACATAACACTCTTATAAAACATAATGGAGGGTAAGTTTGAAGATAGGCCAGCAAGAGGTTGACAACAGTCTGACAGAATGTACAATCAAGGTGAGAGACAGACAGCGTTGGAGATATATTCCAGCAAACCTCCAATGTGGAGACGGCTACTGCTTGATTGATAATGATCATCAACTGTTTTGTCAAATGGCTAGGGTTATCACTCTTCTCAACATCTCGCGATCTCCAAAATTATAAATTATCAGTTCGTGTGTTGATACATGTCCATGCCATACGAAGGTCTTAGTCAGATATGACTGAGTTACTGTATGACAGTAGACGGTACTACCTGCTTTATGAGGACGCCGAATGGTGGGCGGCGTTCAACAAACCCGACACCCCACATTGTAATTGGGAGGGTACAAGCCTTACTCTAGTGCGAAGAAATGCAACCTAAAGACTACATGTCATGGCAGGGCAGACCAGGCCCTAAACATTGGACAACTGGTCTAGGATGGAAGCTCCGACAGGCGTACAGTTAGAGTCTTGCTTTGCTGAACCGGCAGCTTCTGCAGCTTGTCTTGTTCCAGACGTATTGGTGTTACCTTTCCTCTGGAGTAAACTAGGCAGGCCGAGAAAGGGATCATGCTGTACGGACAAGACATGGTCTCTAAATTCAGACCAGGCTTTGTGTTATGGAAAAGTATAACTCCATTTTACAAACTATCGTCTGTCGAGACGGCAGTGTGCCAACCAAGTCACTGCAGTGTCTTTCCCGTGTCGTATGTTGTGTTTTGTGTAACTGTTTGCTGATAAAGGCTAGTCATAGCAACATCCTAAGTTATTCGTAATTGTGTGTTTTTTAAAAGGCAGATTTGCAGTTTTGCTGCCAATATGTGTAATATCCAAGTTTGGCGCCCTTATTTTATTATATGTCTTAAGCTATTCTATCACCCGAAGTATGAAAAACATTAGTAGAACTGCGGTAAAGCTGTAGAAATGTAAAACAATACAAAATAACACGATGTAATACAGCTTTACATAGAACAATTACAGAACACAAAGGATGTTGCGGCAACTATCCTTCATCAGCAACAAATACACGAAACACATCATATAAACATTAAGTTACTTTATATTGTTTAGATTTCTACAACTTTAGCACAGTTTCACTACTAATCTTATTCATACTTTAACTATGAACACGAATAGAAGTAGTTTACAGCTCAACTCCATATCAGGTTTTTGTTGTAAGCCGCCTGCAGATGACATCGATAAGAGTCTCATGTAGTTTTATTTGCTCAATTATCATTCCAGAAACATCGAAGATATTAAGCTCGACCTGGAATGTGATGGCTGACTGACACGGCAATGCATAGATACACATGCCAGATATGTGCAGGGGGTCTATGAATATCACCATCCGCTGAACGTCATATTATCCGGACAGATAACTCGAAACGACAGTATCTGTGCTGATGCAGACATTTTATAGATGGATGGTGAGTTGTCCTAGGGGATAACGGGGGGATTTATATTTACGTTCTCCTCTTTTCCAGGTTTATTCATGTTAAAGAACATGTTTGCTGTAATGAAGCTACTCGTACGAATGAAATATGTGAAGCATGTTTGTAATAAATTGGACAAATGTTGATTCGTGATATGTGTGGTTTTGTGTAGTTGATCAGTTGATCAAGGGGAAATAATCGTATCACTGATCATCAAAGGGAGATAAGATGCAATTGTTGAAACAAATCAAATAGCATGGTTACAGAGTAAAGCAGGTCCCGTAGTATACCCTGTTGTAGTTATGTGAAGAGCTAGGACCATCACAATTTGTAGATCTGAGATCACGAAGGAATGGTTCTCATGTCTTTTCCTCCTATAGCGAACGATGCGAGCAGGCACCAAATCCTCGCCCACCCGACCGCGTTATGTCATTATCAGCGTGATGTTGTAACCATTACAGCAACATGACAGCTCTTACAGAGTAAGAAGAAGTAAAATGAATCGACCATGTAAAGTGAGGGTTCGTTTGTGTAATAGTCAGGACGTTACATGACCAGTGGCTGTTAGACGAGCGCATTCAGACGAGATTTCGATGTCAGCTCTCGAGGTTCACTACGTCTGGGATCGACCGGTCATCTATTCCTCCATGCACACAGGCATACAACATGTTTGCCTTATTGAAATCCTCTGAAAATAAGTTCGTTCTTCGTTCATTCGTTCGTTCGTTTTTTTTTAATTAACTGGTGACTACTTGAATATAGCAACAATGCTATGACAGAGGCTGTGAGGATTGGCTGGCCGAGTAGCTAAAATGCCAGATTCTCCTTCGGGAGACCCGGGTTCGAATCCTCGGTAAGGTGTGGAGTTTTCTTCTGTCCGAGCAAAAAGAAAACTCTAACCTGCACCGTTCGCGGCGACTGAACTAGCCAGGCGGCCTTAATTCCTTAGGCTCAAGACCCACCTGTCATACACTCAAGGTACTATATTGGCAGTAATTGACAGTTTGACAGTTATGACGGAGTCACAAGCGCGTGGAATATGGAGTGTAGTAAAGAAGTCATAGGGAATCAATAGGTGAGGAAACGACTGCATAGTCGTTGGAAAGCCCCTTCTCCATAACTACCAGGGATAACGAAATAAATGGAGACCTAGAGAAGGGAAAGAGAAATAGAGAAATAGATGAGTAATGCAAGGGGATATATGGAAGATGCTGCAGGCTACAGCAACGAATAGGAGGGACAACAGGCGAATGATGATTGTGATGACGATGATGATGGTGATGATGATGGTGATGATGATGAGGATGATGATGATGATGATGATGGTTATGATGATGGCGATGATGATGATGATGATGGTGATGATGATGATGATGATGATGATGATGATGATGATGATGATGATTGTGAGCAGCCTCCTTCTTTTCCTATCTTTCGCTAGCTTTGAACTCAAGCGTAGTCCATACAGGTGCTACTACTTCTAGTGCACTGGGCTGATTGTTGCGTGTGGATTAGCTTTGCCTATTACCAGTGTCCCTCGCCATCAGGCGAACCCACTCCGACTGTAGAGGTACTTGTAATTTACGTCCCCAAGTGAAGGACGAGAAGACAACATTTTAGTCCAACTGACCGGTGTAATAATTGAACCCGTTACCGCAACATTAGCACACTGGAAGTTTAAGAGCGTGCGCTCTCATCCATTTTGCCACGCTGATCTCGATGATGAGCATGAAGAAGAAGACGAGAAGGAAAAGGAAAAGATTACGTCGCGTTCGAATAAGGGAGATAACATATATCTGGTGCCTGAGAGAGATACATATAATTGTTGATTACGAGCAAAAGAAACATTTCATAAAGGCTAAAGCAAGAATTACAACAATCTATCAAGTGTGTTGTCACAATGTATGTTGGCTACAATGTGTCTTTAACACAGCTGAGTTAAATTGAGTTGAGCTAAGAAACGACATCACTGCTTTCAGGACATTCCCACACGCGGCCCGTCCCCTTGTTCAACAGACAGCGAAGAGCTAATCGTTCCAACTGCTATCTGATTGAAAGTTCTCCTGGTCTTCCCGCTCAGTTTAATCTTTAACACCAAGTGAGGGAAAGATTGGCCACATATTCCTCCTCGCTCCCAGGCCTACACAAGGCGATAACGCATTTACATCACAAACCATAGCAGGAAACTAACAGGCGTATTGGTGATATGGTGCTAAACCCATATTTGTACAGACCTACGGGCACTCGACGGGTGATTGGGTTCATATCACGCAGATCTTTACTTCACAGGATATGTTCGAGTATCCACTGTAGCAGACATAGGAGCCCAGGTCAATTTACATCTTACAAATCCCCACTTCAATCAAATACAGAGGTTCTAGAAAAATTGGGAATGAAGAAAGAGAGCTGATGAAATTGAAAAAAAAAAATGAAACAAGTGAAATATTTTGGCCACGTTAAAAGACATAATCTATATCTATAAAACAGAGTGTATGTGACTTTGTTTGTTTGTTTGTTTGTATTGGATGGGTTCGATAACGGTACATCCGATTGAGATGAAATTTTCTACACGTCTTCCTTTCATTCCTGTGCAACCGACTATAATAGTTTCATAGTGTAAAATCTTCTACTTATTTAATAACATTTACTTTTTCATTTTTCATTATATAAGTTCTATATAGCAGGGGGACTTCACTCTAGAAAAGTTAATTCAAGGGGCATAACTTTTAATAACATTTCTATATACTTTATAGTCATATTGTTGGACTTACTTGCACTATTGTTAAACTCTTTGTCTATAGTTATTTTCAGGCATATGAGTTATAATAAATAATGATATAATCTTTAAGGCATTTTCAAAGTTTGCATAAAAATAATGCATAATGCATAACATTGTAACCCATCTTTTTCTGCTTAAAGAACTTATCAACTGTCATGTCGGTGATTAAAAACAGTTTTCATTAAAAATAATGAATGGTGTGTGGAAGGACATTCTTTTAAGTTACTGTGCGCCAGGAGCTGGGCGAAACCACGCCGGGTCAGATAGATAGACAGACAGACAGATAGTCGGGAACGGAAGCTTATTTGACTACTTATATGAATTAAATGACATGCTCCCCACCAGGGACTGGGTGAAGCCGGGCCGGGTCAGACAGACAGACAGATAGACAGACAGTCGGGAACGGGAGAGCTTATATGACTACGTATATGAATTAAATGAGATGCTCCCCACCAGGGACTGGGTGAAGCCGGGCCGGGTCAGACAGACAGACAGATAGACAGACTAGTCGGGAACGGGAGAGCTTATATGACTACGTATATGAATTAAATGAGATGCTCCCCACCAGGGACTGGGTGAAGCCGGGCCGGGTACAGACAGACAGACAGATAGACAGACAAACAGATAGTCGGGAACGGGAGAGCTTATATGACTACGTATATGAATTAAATGAGATGCTCCCCACCAGGGACTGGGTGAAGCCGGGCCGGGTCAGACAGACAGACAGATAGACAGACAGTCGGGAACGGGAGAGCTTATATGACTACGTATATGAATTAAATGAGATGCTCCCCACCAGGGACTGGGTGAAGCCGGGCCGGGACAGACAGACAGACAGATAGACAGACAAACAGATAGTCGGGAACGGGAGAGGTTATATGACTACGTATATGAATTAAATGAGATGCTCCCCACCAGGGACTGGGTGAAGCCGGGCCAGGTCAGACAGGCAGACAGACAGACAGACAGACAGACAGATAGTCGGGAACGGGAGAGCTTATATGACTACTTATATGAATTAAATGAGATGCTCCCCACCAGGGACTGGGTGATGCCGGGCCGGGTCAGCCAGACAGACTGACAGACAAACAAGCAGACAGACAGACTGATAGATAGATAGATCCCCTCCAGGGCCTGGGCGAAGCCGGGCCGGGTCAGCTAGTAGTCTTATAAAATGCATACTGGAGGGCAAGGTTGAGGGCAAGCGATCATGAGGTAGACGATAGATAACATCAACAGATGTTTAGTTTTAGTTTAGTTTAGGTTAGTCGACGGATCAATATCTCGGCACACTGTCTAACCCATACGTGCTCCGTTCTACTCCTAACTCAAGCCTGAGTCCAGAGAATCTCAGCTCAGTGCACGAACTCCGTAGCACCGGCGAAGATCCTGAAATACTTTGGGTAGATTTTTAACTCGAAATTTTGCCGGGAAGCGCCGTTAGGCTACTCTTTTTCGATTTCAAACTGCCAAGGGATTATTTTCCGTGCGTAACAATACACAAGGGCGTCCGATCTCACTACCCAGAGACCAGGGGAAATTTTATTACTAGAAGTCCACGTGAAAAATTCCGGCCCTCAGCCTGGCTTCAACCCGGGACCTCCACCACTCGAGGCGGGCATCATACCTCGAGACCACTCAGTCCCCAACATCAAGAGATGGACGAACATCAAACTTACAGAATTTACAGGCAGGGAGAGAGACAGATAGTGTTTGAGATTCATTGCATCCAACCTTCATTGTTGGGACAGTACTTCATTGATTGAAATCCCCACTTAAATGAGAACTCGAACTCATAACCAGTGATCCGCCAGGCAATCGTGCTAGCCGTTACCACGACTCCCTGTGACTCAGTAGCAGAAATGAGCTGACAGACGCTGGAAGCTTCAGTTTGTGTCAGAAAGCGAACTCCTGTCTCAGCCTGTTACGTTTAGCACCTTGGCAGACATTTCATTTCTGTTGTTACGATTTTTCTGTGGATGTTAATTTTCAGGCCTGAGCACTGATAGCTTATGCTGGAGGGCGAAGAGCTCCTTGAATAATGTTCTATGTAAGTCTGGTGTGTCGCTTCTCTTCTCCTCTTCTATTCTTTATGTATGAAGGGAGGGTGGGTTGATTGATTGCTGGTTGGTTGGCTGGTTGGTTGGCTAGTTGACTGGGTGGCTGGTTGGCTAGCTAGTTGGTTGGCTAGTTGACTGGGTGGCTGGTTGGCTAGCTAGTTGGTTGGCTAGCTGGCCGGATTATTTGCTGGTTGACTGGTTGGTTGGCTGATGGGAGGGTGGATTAATTATTTAGTTGTTTGCCTGGCTGGTTGGTGTATCCGCTGGAAGACTGAGTGCTATTAACTCCGAGGCATTAACCGTCAGCTCACCTAAGCCTAGAAAATGGCTTGTACCTATGACGTTGAGGATAGTGTAGACCAGTGTTTCCCAACGTGGGGCCCACTCCCCCACAGAGGGGCAATTCGATTGTTAAGGGTGGGGGGGGGGGGCAATTCGAAAATGGAAGAAATCGGCTGGATATAACAAAACGGGGAGACATGAGACTGAAGTTAACTAAATTGGAACCTGACATAAAATCTCTTTGCAGCAAGCATCAAGCGCAAGGATCTCACTAAATTTATATAATTACTAATAATTAAAATAATATAGATCTTTCATTAAAATTATTTTGTACTTGAATATCAGTTCTCCATTATATGTTTTGAAAATTTACTTACTATGTTTGCTCAATAATTTCCTAGTGATTTCTTCCTAAAACTATCGGTCCTTTGGCTAGGATCGGGTGCATTTGCTGCCCCCCCCCCCCCCCCCCCAGGTATTGCGCCTTGTCTGGTCGGGGGCAGGGATCATCAAATAAAAACTCATCACATATCTACACCTTGGATGTGAGCCTGGTGGACCACTGTGGACAATAGCTCACAGTGAGACTAAGGGTCTACACAAAAAAAAGGGGGAGGCGGGGGAACCAGCTTGTCTGGGGTAACCGCCAAATTCACCCAACACAACCGACACACTGGGACGCAGGGATGCTCTGGCCCCTCTGGGAACCGTGAGCCCTTCTAAAACAAACCCAAAAAAAATTCAAGTTTCTTTAGTGAACATTTAAATTTTTGAATATTAAAAATGATGCATATGGTGCGGGGGAGAGGTCGGGGGGGGGGCATAAGAATCTTAGAAAGGCTTAGGTGGGGCATAGCACAAAAAAGGTTGTGAAAGACTGGTGTAGACAATCTTTCCTTTCGACTATGTACCAAGTTGCAGCTTCTTGGGGACTGTATTACAGAACCCTCCTTTCCCTCTCCCAGCCCATGAGCTAGCGGAGTACGTTGGTCTGGTTCAGGTACTTCACATCTACGGAAAGGCAAATTCCCATGGAACGAGGTCATGGTTCAGCACAGCACGTGCAGACAGGCTGGTATAAGGACCAGATCGGTCATGTTTCCTCTATGGTGCGTAGGTATTTAATTGTTTACAGCCTCCAAGGAATGCATTAAAGAATAAGCTTTGCGTGTTATTTAAATACAAATGTATGCAATTTTCTAAACATGTTAGTTGTATATCCTTTTCAGGACACTGCAGTCAACCTCAATATGTTTTGGCTATTTGTGATTTCTTGGCAAGTTTGCGTTCAGTAGTTTGCCATTGCCTTCTGGTCGACAAGAACTCATACATTGTATGAAAACCAACACAGGGCGGTTTGCTGCCAAATCGCCCGCAGTTTTGTTTCGAACAGGGTATGCCACAGAGCCGGTATATGAAATTATCTACTTCCGGGAGTCTCCGTGGTGAAGTTGTCAAGTCGTTTGACTCGGGCTCCGAAGCTTGTGGGTTCGATTCCGGGCCGCGTTCTTCGGTTCACGAGTGAAATTTTTCGGAGACTCCTGTGGGTTGTCGCAAGAACTACGGAGTTCGTGCTTTGTGCGATGCTTTCCGCGCTGCATAAAGAGACCGAGCCATATGGGATAAAACCCGGTGCAATGAAGTCGAACCTGTCGACTTTCTTAAAAGTCGACTTATTTATATACCTTCGGTGTCTTAAAAGCAAACTTATCGCTGTCATCTACAGGTTACAATATACAGACACGCTGGGCAAGTTAAATTCCCTTTTGTTATAACCAAGTGGAAACCAGAGCACCCAGAACATCAGAAAGATGATGCAGATTACCAACTGGGCCGACAAGAACCAGGTACAATCTGCAAACTATTGACAGGCCACACAATGTTGAATACTTCCAGTTTAATAAGCAATATAAAATAGCACAAAGTAATGCAGCTTTACAGAGCGAAATTACAGAAAACACTGGACATTGCGGCGACTAGCCTTCATCGGCAAACAAATGCATACACAAAACACTATATATATATATATATATATATATATATATATATATATATATATATATATATATATATATATATATATATATATATATATATATATATATATAACCACGAAGAAAACACCACAGTAACTATGGGATTCTGAGATATGTTGCACATTTTCTTTTTCAGTTTTTCTTTGTTCTCTTCAGTGTTCTTATTTCTTCATCTGCTCATTCTTCTCATCCCGTTCTTATGCATTAATGTAGTCACTGTAATGTCTTCCTCGTGTTTATATGTTGTATTTTGTGTATGCATTTGTCTGCTGATGAAGGCTAGTCCTATGTTTCCCGTAATTGTGTTCTGTAAATCTGCATTACTTCGTGTTATTTTATATTGTTTACATAAGCACAGATTACCGCAGTTCCACTAATTTTAGTAAAGTTTAATAAAGTATAGATAGGAGATACTGATGAATGTAATTGTGGAACTGGTAAAATGACGGCTAAACATTTGGTATAGGCGTGTCCTATATGCGGAACAGAGTCAAGTAATTTGGCCACACTCGCTTCGTTCTATGACAAACTCTAAGGGTTTATCAACACGCTTAAGTTGACTGATGCTTTCTTTGCATTTATCCATACTGATGTCTGTAGGTAACGAAGAAGAAGAAGAAGAAGAAGAAGAAGAAGAAGAAGAAGAAGAAGAAGAAGAAGAAGAAGAAGAAGAAGAAGAAGAAGAAGAAGATCGAGTACGCATATCAATACACACGTAACTTCCAGCAACAAATAACGACTCCTCTGCGCGTTAATTGCCATCTGTTGGGCAGCTGATGCCATGCACACAGCTCCTCGTTTTTGTTGAAGAGCCCGATTCGCCTGCTAAA
>JACEFZ010025174.1:0-47500 GCA_014155875.1 Cepaea nemoralis | reverse complement strand
TATTTCAGTCTGCAGTTCTAATGTAATCATGTCTACTTCTAACACTAATCACACGGAGGCTCTCTGTTTTCAGTCTGAAGTTCTAATGTGATCATGTCTACTTCTAACACTGACCACACGGAGACTCTGTTTTCAGTCTGGAGTTCTCATGTAATCATGTCTACTACTAACACTGACCAAATCGCCGCTCAAACGACGAAGCTCTTTACCTAAATTAACTGCCACGGGATGATAAATCGTCTTAAACGATTTTCCGTATATGCTGTGGGATTATATAATCGTCGAAATGTTGTCATTGCGTTATAATACAGCATGTCTGATACCTTATTAGCAACTTTTAAGTCGTAACTGTGACACACACTTGCTTCCCACTATCCGCCATCCATGTTTTGTGTGGTTCAAACCTCCATTGTATTTGATAAGAATATTACACAGAAATAACCATTGGGAAAGCTTTTGAGGCCACTAAGGCTGTTTATAAATAAACATACATGTATTGCTTGGCACTCATAGAAATAGAAGAAAGAAGTAGAGACTAGACGGCGTACGAGACATGAAGATTGGAAGCCATAGTGACCGGGAACTGCTATTATTACTGTCTGCCTAGTATATCACAAACAGCCAATAGGGAGGGGGTGGGAGTGTTTGCAATGGCATTCAAAAGGACATGCAATCTTTTTCAGCAGTAGTGGTAGTAGTAGTAATAGTAATAGTAGTAGTTGTTGTTATTGTAGAGTAGTAGTAGTAGTAGTAGTAGTAGTAGTAGTAGTAGTAGTAGTAGTAGTAGTAGTAGTAGTAGTAGTAGTAGCAGCAGCAGCAGCAGCAGAAACATTGGTATTAGTTGTTGTTGATGTAGTAATAGTAGCAGTAGAAGTAGTAGAATTGGTGGTGGTGGTGGTAGTAGTAGTAATAGTAGCAGAGGTGGTGGTGGTAGTAGTAGTAGTAGTAGTAGTAGTAGTAGTAGTAGTAGTAGTAGTAGTAGTAGTAGTAGTAGTAGTAGTAGTAGTCGTAGTAGTAGTAGTAGTAGCAGTAGTAGTGGTAGTGGTAGTAGTAGTACTCGTTGTTGTTGTTGTTGTTATTGTTGTTGTTGTTATAACAGCAGTAGTAGCAGAAGCAAAAATACTAGTAACAATACCACTATGAATACTGGCGTCAGAAGCGACAGTAGCAGTGTCCGTTGCTAAATTATCTCCGTGGTAGTGAGATTTCAGAACTCACACCAGCAGCGTGGGTGTCACGTGAAACACTTGCGAATCACGATGGTCATCAGCAAACAGCAGCCGCAGCAAATTAACAAAGCACAACGGATGTTGCCAGCTAGCACAACAGGATGTTTAGCACTTTAACGTGCGCTATCATCGCGATCTCGGCACCTTGGAAGCAAACAAATCTTGAGAACCGCTGACGACATCGCGGAAATATAAACTCGGGAATATAATATGTGTATACACCGCCTAATATGACGACAGTTACGCCTTTCAGGAAGATTGACATAATGTAATCCCCATATGTTTAACACAAAAATGAGGTGAAATGGGAGCACACTAAGTGTACTGGGAACAATGGCGAAGGCAGATCTGTAACGTAACTGTAGTAATGGTATGAAATGGGACGACTTGTGTATATGCTAAGTTATGTTTTTAGAATGTCTTTTGATTAGTTCTTTTCTTCGCAAACTACTCAAAACAAATTCACAATCATCATCAGGACAGACATAGAAACAAATTAAAAAATCCTACAGGAAGCAGATGAAAACCGTAAACTAATTTAATAAAGTTGTGACAACTGGCAAGACTGAGAAGAAAGGAACAAGGGAAAGGCAGATAAATAAATATCATGATGGCTTGGCCATATGGCATATTCGAGGCAACATACACAGAGCTTATCTACGACTCTGGTAGTAGTGTGAGATTTGGAAACATGGCTGCTGATCGGCATGGCACATAATGATGATGAAAAAATAAAAAATAAAAAAAGTACACATCCTTCTTGATGGGGATTCGAACATACAACCACAGGAACACCTGCCACCCACCGCTATTCCCTGATACCCTCTCCTATCTCCTGCCATCACCTGCTTTTCCCTGATACCCTCTCCTATCTCCTGCCATCCTCCGCTATTCCCTGATACCCTCTAATATCTCCTGCCATCCTCCGCTATTCCCTGATACACTCTCCTATCTCCTGCCATCCTCCGCTATCTCCTGATACCCTCTCCTATCCCCTGCTATCCTCCGCTATTCCCTGATATACTCTCCTATCCCCTGCCATCACCTGCTATCCCCTGATATCCTCTCCTATCCCCTGCCATCACCTGCTATCCCCTGATACCCTCTCTAATCCCCTGCTATCCTCCGCTATCCCCTGATATCCTCTCCTATCCCCTGCCATCACCTGCTACCCCCTGATACCCTCTCCTATCCCCTGCCATCCTCCGCTATCCCCTGATACCCTCTCCTATCCCCTGCTATCCCCTGCTTTCCCTTGCTATCCCCTGATATCCTCTCCTATCCCCTGCTATCACCTGCTATCCCCTGCTTTCCCTTGCTATCCCCTGATATCCTCTCCTATCCCCTGCCATCACCTGCTATCCTCTGCCATCACCTGCTATCACCTGTTGGCAAGATTGAGAGGAAAAGAACAAGGGGAAGGCAGAGAGGTAAATGTCTTGCTGGCTTGACCATGTGACATATTCGAGGCACAAACACAGGGCTGATCCATGACTCTGTTTGTAGTGTAAGATGACGAAACATGACCGCTTATCGGAACGGCACATAATGATGATGATGCATTTTTTTTTTAAAAAGGACAAATCATTTTTTGGCCACGAGCCAGCAGGCAAACGTGCTATCCTCACACTATCCCCATGCTATCCCCATGCTATCCCCATGCTATCCCCATACTATCCCCATGCTATCCCCATACTATCCCCATACTATCCCCATGCTATCCCATACTATCCTCATACTATCCCCATACTATCCCCATGCTATCCCCATACTATCCCCATACTATCCTCATGCTATCACCATGCTATCCCCATGCTATTCCCATACTATCCCCATGTTTTATAATTCAATCCGCACTCGGTGGTTGATGTGGCCAGAATCAAGCGTCCACATTTATATCGCAAGACATTTTATGGTATACATTTTAGACTGCCTCGACCTTCCCATGTCAAGTTTTAACATATCACCCATATCCAAACCTATCACCTTTGACCGGTCAGTGGAGTGTCTAACGACTACACTACCGCAACTCCCAACACTATACTTAGGACATGCAATACGTCCCAACAATAACAATATAACACACACTTAAATGTTATAGTCAGAACAATACCTGGGACATGCAATACTTCCTAACAGTAACAATATAACACACACACTTAAATAGTATAGTCAAAACTATATTTAAGACATACAATACTCCCCAATAATAACATTATAACACACATAAATGTTCTAGTTAGACCTATACTTAGGACATAAATACTCCCCAGTAATAAGAAATAACACATACTTAAATGTTATAGTCAGAGCTAAACTCAGGATATACAATACTTCCCAACAAGATAACACACTTAAATGTTATAGTCTGAACTATACTTAGGACGAACATTACACCCCAACAATAATAATACAACACACATTAAATGTTACAGTCAGAACTATACTTAGGACACACAATACTCCTCAACAATAACGATACAACATACTTAAATATTATAGTCAGAACTATACTTAGGACACAGAACACTTCCCCACCCCCCCAACAATAACAATATAACACACTTAAATATTATAGTCAGAACTATACTTAGGACATACAATACTCCCCAACAATAACAATACAACACACTTAAAAAGTATAGTGAGAACTATACTTAGGATATACAATACTCCCCAACAATAACAATATAACACACAGACACTTAAATGTTATAGCCAGAACAATACTTAGGACATACAAGGACCCCCCCCACGCCCCCCCCCCCCCCCCCCCCCCCCGCAACAGTAACAATACAGCACACATAAATCCTATAGTCAGAACGTATACTTTTCAAAACATAACAATTTAATCTAGCAACAGCCAAAGAAGCAATGTGTCGACAAGAACAGAAATTGATAAGAAGATAAGCCAGCAAGTTAGGCCCAGCAACAGCCAGCATAGGTCCAACAACAGGATTTGAAACATCTGTGTATTCCATCCGCCCCGGGCGGCCAATGTTTCTCTTCTCGGGCCCTCCGACCTTCTCGTCGGGGAAAAGAGTGTTTGGGGAAACCACCTCGAAGTGCTGTATCTTTGTTGTCTACTCACAGGCAGTTGCAGGAGGCTTTGTGTGAGCAGATGGTTGGGCTTTATTACAACACATTGTAGCCTTCTTGAGCCTGGCGAGTTTTAATGAGGATACGTGGTGGGGATATGTGATGGTGATATACGATGGGATGCGTGATGAGGATATGTGGTGGGGATATATCATGACAATATATAATTAGGATATGTGATATGTGATGTTGTATTATCCACACTGCTACATGCTTGTGAAACCTGGACTGGTTACTAGCGACATGCTAGGAAACTAAAACACTTCCAGACAGTCTGCCTTAGGAAGCTATTGAAGATTAATTGGCAAGACAAGATCCCAGACACTGAATGTCCTAGAAAGAGCGTCCATGCCCAGTATCTACACTCTACTAATGAAGAATCAGATTCGCTGGGCTGGTCACTTGACTCGCATGCCAGATCACAGGCTCCCTAAACGAATATTGCACAGCGAGCTGCGTTGTGGTAAACGCTCACAAAGCGGCCAGAGGAAACGCTTTAATGACACTCTGAAGATCTCACTAAAAGCTTTTGGAATTCACAATGACACTTGGGTGACTGCTGCCAAAAAGTAGTCCTCTATTGCTTTTTTTTTTTTACATTGGCACCTTTCCGTCTTGACAGACGATAGTTTGGTACATTGTGCTTCAAACAGGCTTAATAACTACGATCCATGGCGGTGGCGAGTGTGGCTGGTAAGGCCAATTCTTGCTGCAAATGTTTGCCCACAGTAGATGCATATGAAAACATGGTCATTTCCATCATTTTGCACCATCTTACGTCTTTCACGCTCTGTGTGTGGTTTATCTGCAATCATTTTCTCCTTTGTCTTTATTCCATTTCTGATAGTTGCCCTCCATGCAACAAGTTCAGCGGCGACGTGCTCCCAATGTGCATTATCAATGCCTGTATCAATCATGTCTCGCTTACACACATCTTTGTATCGTTGTAGAGGCCGACCCTGAGATCTCCTACCCGTCTGTAATTCACCAAAAAAGATGTCCTTTGGTATTCTACCATCATCCATCCTCCTAACATGTCCTATCCATCTAAGTCTACGAAGACTGAGCATGGAATACACCGTCACACAACCTGATCTTTCCAATACTTCAGTATTTGTGATTTTGTCTTGCCACTTAATACCAAGTATTCGTTGCAGACACCGCATATGAAAGCTGTTTAAACGTAAGTTGTCCAGGTTTCACTGCCATAAAGAAGAATACTAAGGACACAGGCTTGGTAGACGAGGACTTTTGTTTTGGCAGTAAGCTTCCTGCTCTCCCAGACTCTTTTTGCTAACATGTTCATTGTTGTTGCTGGCTTGCCAATCCTGGTGTTGATTTCCTGATCGAGGGATAATTTGCTATTTACCTCTGTTCCATAGATGTATTATTACTATTACTACCTATCTTATATACTGGTAACATAAGTAGTCCTCTTTTACTACCTATCTTATATACTGGTAACATAAGTAGTTCTCTATTACTACCTATCTTATATACTGGTAACATAAGTAGTTCTCTATTACTACCTATCTTATATACTGACAACATGAATAGTCCCTCTATTACTACGTATATTATTTACTGGTAACATAAGTAGTTCTCTATGACTAACTATCTATATATATATATATATATATATATATATATATACTATATATATATATATATATATAGATATATATATATATATATATATATAAAGACAATGTATGTTTGTATGGATGTATGTCCCTTTCTGCGTTCGCGAACGGTCCATCCGACTGAGATGAAATTTTCTACAGATGTTCTTCTCATTCCATGGCAGCCAACTGGCATAATTTGTTAGTTTACAAACAATTATTTACGTAATGAAAATTTAATTTTTTAATTGCATTATAATTAATATATAGCAAGGGGACTTAACTAAAGAAAAGTTATATCAGGGACATAACTTTTAGTAGCATAGCTATATATGTAATTTAAATAATTGTTGCATTTTTCTCAAAGTTTTATAAAATGTTTATCTACAGTTATCTACAGGCATATGCGTTATAATATATAATGATAAAATCTTTAAGGCATTTTCAAAGTTTTCATAAAAATAATGCACCAATTTAAAACACGTGAAAATTTTCTAACTCATCTTTTTATTTTTCTTCAAAAGCACATTATATGTTTTATTCTCCTTTATTTCTTTTCTACATCAAATTAAATCTTTATTTCTTCTATGTATTGTAATTTTTTTTAAACATTCCCATATGTATGGCACGTTACACCCACGTTGGGTATTTATGATGCCCATGTTAAACATTGCCTCAACGAGTCATGTATTATTGCTTATTTGTCATGCGTTTTAATGCTTATTTTTTCTTTTGTGTCAAAGAATTGCTTCATAAGAGATGTTGAATGAAAGAATGTATTAGAGGAAATAGAGAAGAAGGGCAGAATGTAGGACGGGCCTGCGTGCCCAATTCTTAACCCTTTGAAAATAAACATTTTTGTTCGTTAAAAAAAAAAATTAATTTGTTGTAAGAGAAAGTTAGTTGCATATATCCTTTGCAGTACTCTGCAGTCAACCCACCGCCCACCATTTATTGGCTGTTCGTGATATCTTGGTGAGTTTACTTTCAGTACTTTTCACGTTGTCCTCTTTTAGTTATGGAATGAAGATAGATCTCTTCCAATCATATTTTCTACTTTCAATCTAACTATCTATTCTTCTATTCTATCTATTTTTTTAACGTTGAACGGGGAAAGGGCCGAACATAGACAGACAGGCAAACAGACAGACAGACAGACAGATAGATAGATAGATAGATAGATAGATAGACAGACAGACAGACAGACAGACAGACAG
Organism: Cepaea nemoralis; assembly: GCA_014155875.1. Classification (NCBI taxonomy): domain Eukaryota; kingdom Metazoa; phylum Mollusca; class Gastropoda; order Stylommatophora; family Helicidae; genus Cepaea; species Cepaea nemoralis. The sequence goes on along the minus strand of JACEFZ010025174.1, from coordinate 40,333 downwards.
ATAGATAGATAGATAGATAGATAGATAGATAGATAGATAGATAGATAGATAGATAGATAGAGATAGATAGATCCCCACCAGGGACTGGGCGAAGCCGGGCCGGGTCAGCTAGTATTATATATTATTAACAAAAGTTGGTATCTATCACAACATATTTTTTATACCCGTAGCACAAGTAGTTCACTATCGTAACATATTCTCTTTCTTAAAGAAGTAGTTCCCTCGTATTATTATTCTTATCTTAATGTAAAATATAATAACTGAATGTGTAATTAATGTAAGTGCATTATCCTATATTATTCCTTATATGGACCATTCAGTTCCCTGATGCTCCACAATGCCTTTGTGGTAAAATGAACACAAAACCAGTCCGCGACTTCCCAGCTCTTTCACCTCAATCACTCTACACAAGTGCTTCAAACGTTCATGAACGACCCTCGTTAAGTAGCTCGTTTTCTTGGCACTTTCGCGAGCATGAAGGCTGCAGAAGCAACACACCTCGCATCACAATCCACCCACAGTTTCAGACAGATCTCTATTTGAAATTAGAAAAATAAACAGGACAAACGCGATCCGCAGGCGCGGGTAACGGCTCTAGAAATACTAAAAATAAACTCCACCAAATCTCACCACAGCAGACGTAGAAACAAAAAATGTTGAAATCATTCAACGAAGTGGAAACCGCTGAAAATAAAATCAGTGGCGGGAATTTTACTCGGCTATAAAATCGCAAATTGCATGTGTAAACCAGGCGCTCTTCTGTTAGCCGAGCCTAATTGATGCCTTGGGTTGGTCATAATGAGGCTTTGAATTGCTCCTTTATTGCTGTAGATTTCCAGGGGATGTATATAAAAATATGGCATCAATGATGATGAGGTAGACGCGGCAGATGAACCATCTGGGAATGGGGTAAAAACATTCGGCTGATGGCAAAGAACTTAGTGTTGCCAACGTTGCTGATCCGCGCAGCAGACGAGGTCTCTCATAGACTAACTGTTGCTATAGGGGAGTAATCGTATCAGATTTTGGCAGCGTGAAATATAGCTGGCTGTCATTTCTGTCTGCCAAACTATGTTCCTGTCTGTATTTCTGACTCATTGTCTGTCTGGATGTTCATTTGTTCTGTCTATTCGTCTGCCTGCCTACCTATCTGTTTATCTGTCTGTCAGCATGAATGTTTTTTACCTGCGTGTTTAACTGTATATCTGCCTGATTAAATGTATGTATGTCTCTTATAACAGACTGTCTGTCTAAAGTGTAGTGTGTCTTCGGGCATGTATACCAAACTATCTGTCTGCATGAGTGTATTTCTGTGCTATCTGACTGTGTGTTTGACCGTGTATCGGGGTTACTGTGTCTATGAATGACGGTTTGTCTGCCTGTCTCTCTGGCTGGTTACTATCTGCCCAATGTGTAACCCTTTGAAAATAAAGCCCCTTCGTTCGTTTTGCTTGACAGTCTGCCTGGCCGTATTTCGGCAGAGGAACTCTCTGGAAATGGGGTGAAAACAAACGTCTGATGGTCAAGAACTTTATGTTGCCAATGTTGCTGAATCCTGGAGTAGACGAAGTCCTCATAGACTAACTGTTGCTATAGGGGAGTAATCGTTGTGTGAGATTTTGGCAGGGTGAGGCATAGCTCGCTTTAATTTCTGTCTGCCAGTCTGTGTGACTGATTGTATTTCTGACTCATTGTCCGTCTATCTGTCTTGTTTTTCGTCTTTCTGTTTGTTTGTCTGTCTATCTGTCGGTATGATCTATCTGTTTAACTGCATGCCTGCCTGATCGAATGTATGCATGTATCTTACAGACTGCCTGTCTAAATGACCGTATGTCTTCGTGCATATATGCTAAACTATCTGTCTGTATGATTGTATTTTTGAGTACCCAACCCGTACATTTTTGAGTGAACAGGCTGATAGGCTAGCAGGGAATGCACCTCTTGGTGGTATCTTGCCTATGGACAAAGGGGGGGGGGGTGGAGAAGGCGGAGGAACAGATTGAGAACCCATATGTGGAAAAAATGAGATTGCGGGGAATCGGCAGGGATTCTGGAAGAATCTCAAAACTGAGAGCGAAGACCAGGAGAACATTTAATCAGATAGCGGCGGGAACGATTAGTAGTATGACTCTTCGCTGGCTGTTGAACGAGGGGACTGAGCACGTATGGGAATGTCCTGAGTGCAGTGATGTCGGTTCTTGACTAAACTCAACTCAACTCATGATTGTATTTCTGCTTGACTGCCTGTGTAGTTGACTGTCTGTTAGCATGACTGCACAAATGTCTGTCTGTCTGTCTGTCTGTCTGTCTGTCTGTCTGTCTGTCTGTCTAAAGACTGTCTGTCTAACAGTATGCCTAATTGCCCGTCTACTGACTCTCTGTCTAGCCTGACTGTCTGCCTACTGATTGTCTGTTTGCCTGACCGCACTTCTGCAGACGAGGCAGATGAACCGTGTGAGAATGTGGTACAAACCATCGGCTGATGGCAATGAACTTATGTTCTCAAAGCTGATCCGCTTAGAAGACAGACCTTGATTGGTTAACTGTTGAGACAGCAGAATAATTGAGGGGGGAGGGGGATATTTTTGTCTGCCTATTCGCCAGACTGCCTACCTGGTTGCATTTCTTCCTGACTGTGTGTTTATATGTCTGGCCCAGAGGTTCCCAAACCACGGCCCGCGGGCCACTTGTGGCCCGCCAGCTGTCAGAAAGTGGCACGCGAGGCCTCGTTTCAGTCAAGAGTTCACAATAGAGAAGGATAATGTTGCAGTCTTCATAAATACGTTCGTATTTCCTGATGCCAAGCTCTGTCAATTACAGCAAAACCTTTAGCACGAAGTAATTTATTTGAAATGCAATTCTACATTGAGATGTGAATTTCTGGAGCTGCTTGCTTCACCTTCAACTGATCATTTAATTTCATTCTGGCGACTATTACCTGTCGAACAATTTTAACACTTATGTTCATTCGCCCAGAGATACATTTGTCGTTTTGGCTCGACTTACTGATGCGAGCAGTCATTTTCCGCAATAATCGTTAAAAAAAAAAAAAAATGCGACGTTCTACTCACCGATAGTAACGAAACTGCGCTTATGACTTTGGGCACGATAGATTTGTGCCCAGACATTGATAAACTGGCATCTGAACTGAAGTCACTGGTTATGAAGAACAGTTACAGTTGTAAATTAATTACATTAAATGCGATGTTCGAAATTGATTAAAAGTTTATTGCTAAATGAACTGTCGATTTAAAAAAATAAAATAAATGGCCGCAGTGTAGTACTGACACTGACTGCCTTTAAAGTTTTGGAATTTTGTTGACGAAAGTTAAGAACGGTAAGAATGATATTGCACAACTTTTATAATTTTATAACGATGTGGCCCGCTTAACTACCAAAAATAGTAGATATGGCCCTCGGCTTGAAAAGTCTTAGGAACCACTGGTCTGGCCGTCAGTCCGTCCTTTTTATATCTGCCTGTATGGGTGACTATATGTCTGTCTGACAGTCTGTCTGTATGACTGTTTACTTGACTGTCAGTCTGTGTGTCTTCTTAATTGTTTTTGTTTGCCTGTCTGTCTGAGCGTTTGTCTGTCTGGCTATCTTTCTGTCTGACTATCTGACTGCCAGAATGTTTGTCTGCCTGACTGTCTGTCTTCCTGCCAAACCCTATTTCTGTCTGACTGCCCGCCTGACCGTATTTCTGTCTGTCTAACTGTCAAACTCATTGACTAAGAGTTGTTACTGTCTGTCTGACAGTCTGCCTGCTCGACTGTCTGCCTGCCTGTTTGACTGTCTGTGTCTTTATCTGAGTGTCTGCCTGCCTGACTATCTATATGCCTGTCTATCTGCATGCCTAACTGTCTGTTTGCCTGACTGTCTGTCTGCTTAACAGTTTAAGATGTCTGCATGTACATATGCCTCCCTATCATTCTCCCTGCATGTACGTGTTTGTGTGTGTCTGCATGCGTATCTCTTTCTGTGCTTGCATCTGTGTGCATATTTGTCCGTGTGTGTAATTGTGTGTGTGTGTGTGTGTGTGTGTGTGTGTGTGTGTGTGCGTGTGTGATATCTGTCTGCCCTACCTGATAAGCCAAATGCTTTCGGAGCATGGAAACAAAGCGTGGGTGGTCCAAACATACCCCCCATTACAGCCGCAGAGGGATATCACGAAGGCTGAATGTCACTGTAACATTTCCAGAATTACATTAATGGGTAGAATCAGTAGCTTGGAAGTACAACATCCGCTTCTGACTCAAGTAGACCAGAAAAGCATCACTTTGGAATTATCCAAAATACGAATGAGGATGGTGTACAACCCCTTATGCTGGGGTAGTAGAGCTGGCGTCTAACATTCTTTGACAAGGTCAACAAACTGGGGAAACCCTTTACGTATAGATTGCGCAGTTAGATATCAAAATGTAGGCGGAATGAATCGCTGCTCTGGTAAATTTGAAAATTAGTAAACCTATTCACACAATAATATTTATTGCATGCATGATACACGCGTGCATATTTATTTCCTCACCAATATTATGGATTTAGTGCACTGCGAGGAGATTCTGTTTGTAAGATCATCGAGGAGAGATTGAAACACTTAGGGCATTGAGTATAGTGAAAGTGTTAATTTACAAAACCGAGAACTTAAGGCATCTGTGAGCTCACATATGTCACTTCAGGTCTAGCTGGATTACCTGAATGCTTCTAACCAATGCCAGACTGTCTGTCTGCTGAGCAATTCTACGTGTCATTATGAATAAAATTAGTGGAACTGCGGTAAAGCTGTGGAAATGTACACCAAAAAAAAAAAAAACACAAAGTAATGCAGCTTTACAGAACAACATTTAAGGAAAACACAGGACGTTGCGGGACTAGCCTTCTATCGTTCTTATGCCTTAATGTAGTCACTGTAGCGTCTTCTCCGTGATGTATGTTGTGTTTTGTGTATGTATTTGTTTGTCGATGAAGGCTAGTCGTCGCAACGTCATTGTTTTGTAACCGGTCAGCATTGCTGTTAAGGATGTCAAGGGTGTTAGCACGTGACATCGCTGTGCAGACGAACACAGTCTCGTCAAAAGGACACCTTAAAGATGGTCGCACCACTTTTGACATACACCAAAAAGGAGCAGCGTTTTGTTATGTTTTTGTTGTTGTTGTTGTTGTCTTTTTTAATCAGTGAAGGTGTGAAAACTACAGAAATTCGTCGGCGAATTAAGGTCCAGTATGGTGATGCATGGACGAGAGCTGGAAGCGGTTCGACCCCCGCTGGTGACTTGCGGGATAACTGAGCCGGCCGCTCAGAAAGCCATGGCAAACTACTGAGCGTAATCTTGCCAAGAAATCAACAGACAGCTGAAAGATGCTGCTGTTGACAGCGATGTCCTGTAAACGATATGCGGAAAAAAAAATGGTGATGCATGCCTGTCAGTCCAGTGAGTGTATTAGTGGAGTAGAAAGTTTAAAACGGCGTAACTTCTGTGACAGACTGTTCACGACCGGGTCAGGCACACCGAGTAGTCGATGACCTCAGAGAATATTTTTATATACATGAATCCAAGCACTTTATCGGGATGGAAGACTTGCATTGAGTATTTAAAAAAAAAAAAAAAAAAACAACAACAACACACACACAATTTAAGGTTTTCATTTGAAGCCCACTCGCATTACTTGCTCTCCCCCAGGCATGCTAACCTGGTCAAAAACGCACGCAGAAGTCGGATGTGTTGGCGAAGGGTCTAGGCCCAAGAGTGCATAAGAATACACCGCAAATATATCTGAAAACAATACTCCGGATGAACGGAGAAGAAGACTTGCTCTCCCATGCTGTCATTCTCCCTACAATATTGCTGTCAGAGCCTGGCTGACTTCACATTACAACATGTATCTTGCATCTGTTAAGCTCGTTCCACAGGCTTAATCAAGGACCCATGTCCAAGCATTTTTTTTTCTTTCAAGTCGGTATTTGGTGCTAGCCTCATGTTGTTATGGACCAATGGGCACCTCATAATGCCATGTTTCTTTATATATGGATTAGTTACCTCCTTACCAGCTAACTAATTATCCAACTATATACCAATCTACTTACCTACATACATACTTACTTATCGATCTACCTACCTACCTACCTACCTAATTCTTACCTACCTACCTACATACCTACCTAATTCTATAGGTACCTGCCAGTTTGTCTTCCTTTATTTCTCTATTTCTGCCCACCTGTCTAGCTATCTACTTTCCTAGCTCTCTACTTACCTAATTATATACCTAATATCTAACTACCTACTTACATGTCTCCCAACATTCATGCCACCCTAATTACTTAAAGACATAAATACCAACAAACCTACATAACCGTCTGTCTATCTATGTGTACCTGTCTCCTAAACTATCTTATTAATTCATTCTGTAGCCTGTCCTCCGCAGAACTTTGCTCCCATAACAACAGTTCGGAAATCTTCTCGGCCATAAGCAAGATGTCCTGAGTTCGATACACCCATCTGGAGATCATCCGCCACATCCTGCATCCATCTCCTCTTTGGCCTTCCTCTTCCTCTCTTCCCTGACATATACTTCTAACCTACCTACCTACCTACGTAATTATCTACCTACCTAGTCCAACTATCCGCCCGTTCTTTCGATTATCCGTCTGTATATTTCTTTTTTCTGGCCATATATCTATCTATATTTGACAATATTTTTTTTCTGGCCATATATCTAACTATCGATGTTTGACAATATTTTTTTCTTTCTAGGTGAATGTAACTTGTACAATAGATAACTGATGTACGAAAGATGAATGGTTGGATGGGCCGAATGTAAGACGGGCCAATTTGTGACCCTCTGACAGTAAAGTTTATCCGTTCGTACATTCTACATAGAAAAAAAAAAGTTACTTGCATATCCTTTACAGGACATCGTAGTCAACTCCAACATTTTGCGACTGTTTGTGATCTCTTGGCAAGTTTACGTCCAGTAGTTTGCTATTGCTTTATGAACGACCGGCACCCATACCATTTTATTAAAAACCCAACGCAAGGCGTCTGCGGTATGCGGGATTAAGAACTTATTCCGTAATTCCTACGCCACGGAACCGGCACATTCTATGACTATACACACGCTTATAATACCAATTATGCCATCCTACCGCAACTCTCTCACCTTAAATTACATCAACACCCCATTTTGCTATTTCACCTACAACTCTGCACACACCCCGTATCTCTATATACATCTCTCTTTTCACCTCCATTACACCCCTCTGCCAACTGACATCGTCTTTCGTCAAGTCTCTCGTCTTTTCTTCACTTGCCAACAATTTCCTCACCCCGACGAAAGAATTCACCCACTTTCCTTGGATCTCGTGAGTTATGTCCCCTTTGATTTGTAGTTTCTATTTCGGAGTTGCAATGAAGGCACAATTTTTGTGAAGACGATGCTATCTGGTGATAGGTGCAGACTCCACACAACATTTCCCAACAGCGGTCCAGATGTGTATCTAAGTGACAACCTCGCAGAGACAAAGAGCAGAATCGAAACAACTTTCCATAAATGACACAGCACATGTGTTGAGTTTCATTTTAACAGAACCAGGTTATCGGGTATACTTCAACTACGTACTTCAGTATTACCCTTGATTTATATTAGAGTCAGCCAGACTGCCAGACGTGTATCTCTTCGCATCAGTCTATCTTCAGAATTAGCTGCTCTTGTCTGTTTAAGTGTGTTAGAACTCTTGTGCCGTTTCCTAAACAGATTAGTCGTTATTTATTGCTAGTTTCTTGCTGTTTAATCCCAATTCCTTTTAACTTATTCAATAGATAAAATTCTTTTCACAGATGTTTCGTTTAACTTATCTCAACGCTACATCTTTTCAAAGATTGAAGAATAGTTAAGCGATATACATGGATTGGCAAGTAATTCGGCAAATAAATAGTGTATAATGTTAGTTGTAAATAGCTCATCATCATCATCATCATCATCATCATCATCATCATCATCATCATCATCATCATCATCATCATCAACATCATTATCATCATTACCATCACCATATTTATATCATCAACATCATTACTATCTTCTTCTTCTTCTTCTTCTTCTTCTTCTTCTTCTTCTTCTTCTTCTTCTTCTTCTTCTTCTTTTCTTCTTCAATATCATCGCCATCATTATCGTCATCATCCTCTTCTTCTTTGTTTTATTCTACTCTTAATCATTACCATCATCATTATCAATATCTTCAGTTTCTTCTTCTTCTTCTTCTTCTTCTTCTTCTTCTTCTTCTTCTTCTTCTTCTTCTTCTTCTTCTTCTTCTTCTTCTCTTCTTCTTCTTCTTCTTCTTCTTCTTCTTCTTCTTCTTCTTCTTCTTCTTCTTCTTCTTCTTCTTCTTCTTAATAATAATCATCATCATTATCTTCTTCTTCATCCTTATGGTCATGGTCATAATTATTATTTTCTTCTTCCTACTCCCCGTCCTCATTATCATCGTCATTATCCTTTTCATCAAGTTCTATCGTCGCATTGAAGATCGGCTCTAATGAGTTTTCAGCATCCTCTGTTCCGAGTCTCCACTGTGCATTCAGACGCTATCCGATTCCATCTATTGATGCTATACCCCCAATTGAAGGTGTCTGCTCTTGCACGCTTCCTCTTGACTTTTCCTTCCAGAACATTTATGAACAATAAGATGTATCTTTTTGTACGCTTGAAGTTCCTTAATTGTACGACCTTGATCTGATCCAGTGAAGTTTTCTTCATTTTCAATGTTCGTAATATTTCTGTGTTTGTTGTCATGTAGTGGTTTGCTATTCTTCATATTCGTGTATAAAAACCCATTTCGAAAATCACTTATCCTCCTCGCCGTGTGTTTGAATTGTCCACGCTTCTGCGCTTACAATAATGTAGAATAGATACACAGACAGACAGACATACAGACAGACAGACAGACAGACAGACAGACAGACAGACAGACACTAGCCATTATAAACACACATATAATGTCTTTTCACCAGTCTATTTGCCTGTCCAAATAAATACCACAGAACAAGCACTCCAAAGATTACACGCCATGTATTAACCAACACTTGGCTATATGTCTCTCCCAATGATGATCCAATCCTGTGTGAGCCTTCCCATGGACCAAACAAAAAAAATAGGTAGGCTCAAAATTTGTGAAAATCTGCTACAGCAGACAAACTCAAGCAGATTATCCACAAACATCTGAATTAATGGCGTCTGAATGTTTTAGCCACAGACTGCCTCAAGAAAGGGACTGCAATGGATATCCGTTGAGATTCTGCAAAAGGAGAAGTCCATGGGGGATTTTCAGTGGCTCGAATCGGCTTTGGAGTGAACGTGGAAGAAGGGTAGCACAATTTTAGTGAGATCAATGAATGTGTCTAGTTTATGTTACAGACAGCGGGCGTTGCTGTTTGGTTGAACCGTGATGTCATATTATTGTAGCAGCAATATGAGCAGCAGTAGCGGTGGTTGTAACAGCACTAGTAGTTGTTTTTCTTGGCATTTCTGCTGGTCTGACAGAAAGCAATGGCAAACTGCTGAACGTAAACTTGCCAAGAGATCACGAACAGCAAGAAAAAAATGCTGGGGTTGAGTGAAACGTTCTGTAAAGGATATGCAACTAACTTTTAACTACTATTACTATTAATACTGCTGTTGCTACTACTACTATCGCTATAACTATTTTTTTACCACTACTAATACTGCTACTATTACTACTACTAAAAATTGCTACTACTGCTGCTGTTGCTGCTAATGCTACCAATGCTACTACTACTACTACTACTACTACTACTACTACTACTACTACTACTACTACTACTACTACTACTACTACTACTACTACTACTACTACTACTACTTTTACGACGACGTCTACTATTACAAAGACTGAGGAGTTTACAGAAACTTGGACCGGCATGGTGAGCGTAGTCCGGCCAGGATCTGGGATTCAGAAACCTGATTGATTGATTGATTGATTGATTTACTAATCCACATCACAGCATTCGGGGCATTCCCATAAGCGTTCCATCCCCATCCCCAGCAGCCAGCGAAGAGTTCCAACACCAATAGTTCCAGTACTCGATCAAACCTGTAGCTGACATCGCGGCAAATAAAGCTGTCATGTGCAAGAATAATTTAGCAAGGCTGAAACCTCTGTGAACAAATGTGCAGGCCGAGAAGGCCAAAAGTTTAAAAATTAGAAACCATGTACACAATCGTGCATGTTCCTTGTCTATACACACGCGGATTTTTGTCGGTGCTACGGGGTTGGTTCACTGTGCTGACATTCTCAGTGTGATATGTGGCAGGAGACTGCAGCCAATAGGAAGGTAACTGTGTGCACCGATGGTGATCCTTCACTATAACAAATAACATTTCCGTTGTCGCGTCATATGCTATTGTTGTTTCTTTTAAGCGATAAATGCGTTGAAAGGTAACCTAAAGACTAAATGTCATGCAAAGCAAAGCCGGCCCTAAGCCTTGGTCGGCAACAGGTCTAGGATGGAAGCTCCGACAGGCGGACAGTTAGAGCATTGCTTTCTGATCCGGTAGCTTCTGCAGATTGTCTTGTTCCGGATGTATCGGTGTTACATCTCCTCTGGAGTAAAATAGGCAGGCCGAGAGAGGGATCATGCTGCATGGGCAACACAAGATCTCTAAATCCCGCCCAGAATTTGTGTTATGGAGAGGTATAACTCCATTTCACTAACTTTAGTCTGTCAAGACAGCAAGGTGCCAGTCATAAGAACATGTCATTTTCCCCGTAGCAACTGGCAAACTACAGTCTACACAAATTTAATATCTGTTTTGTTCCTTGTTGCTTTCACTCTCTTTGAATTCAAGAGTAGTCCATATATGTGCTACTTTTTCTAATGCACTGGAATGATTTGCGTGTGTATTCGCTTTCCATATTAATAATGTCCCTCGCCATCAGCTGAACCCACTTAGATTTCTGAGGTATTTGTAATTTACTACCACAAGTCGTGGACGAGAAGTAAACATTTTAGTTCAACTGTTCGGTATAGGGATTGAACCCACTACTTCGACATCAGCATGTTGCAAGTTGTAAGAGCTAGCGCTCTTATCAATTCGGCCCTGGTGACCTACAATTAGAAAAAGAAAATCACATATTCCAAAAGATGGTTACTTCAGATAAACTTGATCTCCGATGGTTAGAAAGTAAAAATCACATACCTGATATGGTAGAGGGGAAAATCACATATCTACGATGACTAGACGGGGGAAAATGCCATATGTGAGATGGTTACATGGGGGAAATTACATATCTGAGATGATTAGAGGGAGACAAAGTATATACATGAAACGCTTTTAGGGGAAAAAAATATCACATATCTGAGATAGAAGGAAACAAATGATGGGAAATATTTTATCCTTCGGACATAAAATCCCCAAGAAGAACACTTAATGCTAATCTTCCCACTGATCTCTTTCTTCTAAAAGGCACATTAGCTGAAGCTCCTGGGCAACGTTTGCAGGCTGCTCCATGCAGTTCCATGGGGGATTATGAACAAGAAGACACTCTGTTTGCAGCGGGTCGTATCCCTGCTTAAATACAGCATTTATCATTTGTCAAATTTAGCTTTTGTGTGTTTTCAGTTTCATTGATTTATGGAAGGAAATAGCCCAAAAGAAAGGCAAAATTTCACGATTAGAAGAACGCTCTCTGTAAGTTATCTTTGTCAAATGTGGGAAGGAAATGAGTTCTTACGTGTTAAATTGTGCTAATCCTGATGTACGGAAGCGAATCATGGACAATTATTTGAAAAGTGAAAAGTATATTGAAGCTGCGGAGATGTGGTTTCGTAGAAGGCTGATGAGAACAATGTGGATGGATAGGATGAACAATGAAGATATCTTGAAATAAGATAACTTATAAAGAGAACTGACTTTACGTATCAGAAGGCATCAGAAGATATCAGAAGATATCAGAAGGTATCAGAAGGTATCAGAAGAAGACAGTACCCATTCTTTGGACAATGTCATGAGAAGAGGAAAACTGGAGTATGTCTTCACAATTGGGAGGTTAGAGAGGAAGTGTCGCAGAGAAGATGTTGGACAGTGTGAGATCATGGCATAGAGTAGCAGCAATTTCAGAAATGATTTACAGCACAAGGCACAGAAGGCGGTGAACAGACATGATCATCACTGCCACACGTCGGGGACTATAAGAAGAAGATGGCAGGAATGTTGCATGCCAAGCGTGGGGCGGTCATCTTTACACTGTCCTTATGACGTCACCTTATTGGTCTGCACCGTGATGTCACGTGCTCAACACGCTTGACCTCCTTGACAACAATATTGACAGGTTACAAGACAATGGCATGGCTATTCTCTCTCTCTCTCTCCCTCTCCCTCTCTCTCTCTCACCCCCCCCCCCCCCCCCAGACTTCGCTCTTTGTGTAATCAGTTATATTCGTATATATGAACTATCGTCTCATGCATGGTTGTAGTTTCTAGTCAAAGACCCTAAAGAAATCTGACAAGTATGTATTTTATTGCGATCGTAATGTTTATGGTATGGAGCATGCATCTGGCATCATAAATTTCCGGTCCTTTCTGTTGTCTGATTTAATGAATTTGGTGTCACTCATAGTATTACCTTTGGCTCAGCTGTTTAAGTTTTTGACATACATCTTTGTCGGACTTCTACTCGATTCCACAATTTCTGTTGACGTGTCCATTTCTTTTTATTTTTTTATTTTCTTACTGCTTTGATGAGTGATCTCATAACGCCTGTCAATGATATTCTCAATATTCTTCTTTGTACATGATATTCCTCACATTCTTCTTTGTTCATGATATCCCTCACATTCTTCTTTGTTCATGATATCCCTCACATTCTTCTTTGTTCATGATATCCTCTACCTTCTTCTTTGTTCATGATATCCTCCACCTTCTTCTTTGTTCATGATATTCTTCAACATTATTCTTTGTAAATGATATCCTCCACATTCTTCTTTGTTCATGATATCCTCCACATTCTTCTCTGTTCATGACATCCTCCACATTTTTCTCTGTTCATGCTTGCTTGCTTGCTTGTGTTCGTTGGCTTGAGCTCCAACGCGAAGTGCTGTATGTCGGATGGAGACATCCTGTTGTCCAACATCAGTGTGATGTCATACAGGACCTGAGGTTTGCATGAGTATCCGTTGTCCCATGTCTGGCTTATTGGTGTGCAGACTGGTGGTTCCTCGCCGTACAGGCAGACACTCTCTGACTTCGGAGGAATCGGCGATCCTATTGACTTTAGCCAGGACCCCAAAGGGACCTGTTGCCCAGGACGCTCGACGAGGACGCGTCAATAGGTCTTGGCCAGTATGTAACCCGGCCCTGGTGCCATGGAAACACCTCTGCGTCCCTTCTCTGTTCATGATATTCTTCAACATTCTTCCTTGTTAATGATAATCTCCACATAAAGCACATAAAGTTACATGGTGCTCATCTGTCCAGTCTCCAATTTAATAAACCCGACTGTTCACACAATCAACGTTTCGACTGAATCCCGTTTCTCATCGTCCAGCATCTCAAAAGCAGACTGGTAGACCTGATAAAGACGATAGAAAATCCACGAAAACGTATTGTTCTTCTCCAATCTGTGGCTGGGAGACAAGATGTCGTGTTTGCAACATCGTCCAGCATCTCAAAAGCAGACTGGTAGACCTGATAAAGACAATAGAAAATCCACGAAAACATCGTATTGTTCTTCTCCAATCTGTGGCCGGGAGACAAGATGTCGTGTTTGCAAAATGGAACAGATGGTGAAGTTTCATAATCATTTCGAAAAGATGATAACCCTTGGCCTGTAAGAACCGCAGCTATACAGTCAAATATTCTTAAGATGTCGTCTTTGAAATGAAAGAACTCATAACTCTGGAGAAACTTCTAAAAGCGGTTCACGTGAGTCTGGCGGAGTCATTGTTTCATTGCTGCTAAACTCATTAAAATAACATTAAAAGTAATACATTAATTTACATAGTAAATAACATATTCATCTAAATAACATTAAAGAGAAGATTTTGAGCAGATGGTATACACGTTTCGAGCAGAGGAATTACTGTGTATAAATAGGAGACTTAATGTTTCTGACGTGACTATGCGGTACCTGGGAAATGCAATGGTCAGAATAACTTCCGTTGAAACATTCCCTGGTCCATCAAGTGTATTGATAAATAGCACATCTTGGAAACAAGTTATAGAATTCAAATATCTTGATCACAGAAGGATGTAGAATAGACAGATAAATCGAAATCAGATGTTAAAAAACTGCCCTTATATATAAACTATCACCCATACTGAAGCTTCCAACTAACCTTATGTCCGCAAAACGACAAATAATAAATTTAATATACACACCAGTCATATGATGTCAAACTAGGACATTATCCACATCACACTTACGCAAAATCAACATCTGTGAGATGAGATGCTTGAGGAGAGTTGCCAACTTAACTATCCGATGCAGAATGAGAACTGATGTTATCAAATGGACAGTGGAATCAACACCTTGTGCCATACATATTTAAAGACAGAAGATCAAATGGTTTAGCCATCATGTTAGAATACAACACAATCAGCTACAAGCACATGCCTCACATCAAAGAAGATCTGATAGGAGAGCAAGAGGATGCCCGCGAATAAAATGAGTTGACGACATCAAAGACATTGTACAATCACACGGAATGACACTATCCAGTGCCACTCATTGGGCGCTGGAGCGCCAACTATTCCGCTCCACGACGCTTGACTGGAAAATTGGAAGATGATGAAAAATTGCTTGATCCATTCGATGAAGCCGGATCTATCCCATAGCCACACTAATATGTACAACATTCCAGCAGTATCAGTTCTTAAACTCCAGAGATTGTGTTCGTTAGTAAGTCAACTCGGCCACATTTTAGTCCAACTGACCGGTGTAGGGGTTGAATCTACTACCATACCATCAGCGCACTGGAGGTGTAAGAGAGAGCGCTCTTATTAATTCGCCCATACTGACCTCCACATCTGATGTGATACAGAGATAATGATAAGAATAACTATATTCATAGATTACATGCAATTAATAACCTCTTCACCGGTCAATTGGACTAACATGTTGACTTCTCGTCCCTGTCTTGGGGACGTAACTTACAAGTATCTCAGAAGTCGGAGAAGTTTCGCCTGATGGCGAGGGGCACTGGTGATAAGGAAAGCTAATCGACACGCAATCGTCAGCCAGGTGGACTACGCTTAAGTTCAAAGCGTGCGAAGAAAACAAAAGCACATCAGATGTCACTATGTGGTCTAACTATGTACAAAGAATAACCTGTTAGATTTTATACTTTAATTAAATTATTAACTATACTCATATTTAAACTTGTACCAGGCGTTTCGGAAGCAGACCGTTTTTGCGTTGACTTCGATTATATGAGACATCGGCAGTTCAGAAAGTAATGATAAATTAGTATACTAAAATTATCTAGTAAATACGTCGCAACCTCAGCATATTTGTCTGTTTGTGATTTACTAGACAAGTTTACGTTCAGTAGTTTGCCATGGTTATCTAAACGACCGACATTCACACCATTGTTAACAATCGACACAAAGTGGTCTGCTTAAAAATCGCATGCAGTTGATTTCGAACGTGTTCTCTACTCCATTACCACAGACGCCGGAGGCAAACCACAAACTGTCAATACATTCTGGGACTGACTGCAACGGCCTGTAAAGGGTGATAACTAACCTGCGTTTTAAATAAACGCGAATGCAACACTTGATATGTTCGTATACAACAGCCGATGGTAACAAGGACTAGCAAAGCCAAGACCACGCGAGGGTTAAATGGACCGGAAGTTCTAGATTGCTTTGGTTTGCAATCAAAATACGAATTCCCTTTTGCTAATCTCAACAGTTTTCAGTCTTGTCTACTTTGATGCAATGATAACATTTCCCGGATCTCTTCCTCCGCCCCTCTTTAATTAAAATCGTACTGAAACCAAATATATTTCATCACTGGGAAATTAAACTTCCTAAATCCAACGGCTCCTTGTTTTCCAGCTTTCTGTTCTTTCTTGTCATAAAATTCATTATACTAATTGCATATTCTGCAGCAAGCTGTGCACATTATCAAACGCGGCGGAGTCTCAAAATATTAAAACCGTATTTCTCATTTCCTGTTATGATTAGTTCTACCTATCCTCCCTAAATTCTGCTCAATTAAATAAACCTGTTTACGGATTTCTCAATGGATCCCCCATCTATGAAATGTGCGCAAATATGTGATATTGGACATGTTATATACTATGATATTTCCGCTTTCTTGATCCCCTCTTCTTCTTCTACTTCTTCTGAAGACGAGCCTGCGCGTCCAATTTGTGTTCCTTTGAAAATCAAGTTCGTTCATTCGCTCTTTGTTGTTGTTGTTGTTGTTGTTGTTGTTGTTCTTCTTCTTCTTCTTCTTCTTCTTCTTCTTCTTCTTCTTCTTCTTCTTCTTCTTCTTCTTCTTCTTCTTCTTCTTCTTCTTCCTCTGCTGCTGCTGCTGTGATAAACGTTTACTATGCGTAGTACACAGCACCAAAGTGGTGCGTAAATGTCCGCTTTCTGGTCCCGTGATAATTTGGCCAACATCTTTCGACATAGACGGTTGAGGTTTCTTTTCTGGATTCCTTCTTCCACGGGCAAATTGCCTTCTCTCACAGGCAGATTGCCTTCTTTCACAGATTGCCTTCTCTCACAGGTAGATTGCCGTCTCTCACAGGTAGATTGCCTTCTCTCACAGGCAGATTGCCTTCTTTCACAGACAGATTGCCTTCTCTCACAGGTAGATTGCCGTCTCTCACAGGAAGATTGCCTTCTCTCACAGGTAGATTGCCTTCTCTCACAGGCAGATTGCCTTCTCTCACAGGCAGATTGCCTTCTCTCACAGGCAGATTGCCTTCTCTCACAGGTAGATTGCCTTCTCTCACAGGCAGATTGCCTTCTCTCACAGGAAGATTGCCTTCTCTCACAGGCAGATTGCCTTCTCTCACAGGCAGATTGCCTTCTCGAGTTTGGGGAGTCTGCCTGTCGGGCTTTGATGCCATAGCCTTTGTTCTTACAAGAACTTCGACAAGGCAGTAGTGGCCTGGCATTCGGTGTGTCCTTCACTTAGATGTATTTTCTTTCAGGGTTTATGAGCTCCATCAGCCCATTTTTCTGGGCCCTTATTGTATTCTAGGGAGCATAGACGTTTCCCAGGAAGCACTAATGCAAATTTCATTGTTAGTGAGCTGTCTTATTCAAGGAAGAATAAGTCGTCAGTCAATCCAAGCTAGGATACAGATTCAGATAAGTACCCTTAATATTGTCATGTAGTTTATTATTATTATCATGTAGTGTGTTTCATATAGGTTTGACTAGGTTTGTGTTTGTTTGTTCTGTGCTGTCGAAGGCTTTGGCCGCAACGTCCAATTTGTTTCTTGTAATCGTGTTTTAGTAAAGCTCACAATCTACTTCTCGTGTTTTGGTGATTCATTCAATGCATTATTGAAGAAATCACCTTTGCATTTTACCACAGAATGTTGAACAACATTTGTTTATTCCAGCATGGGTCACAAACAAGACTGCCCCTTTGATGTCTTCACCAGTCCCCCCGGTTCGACTCCCAGGATCAATCCGGTCGACCAGACTTATGTTTAATTGTTCCTTTTTGTTAGAATATGTGCCATAGGAAGTGTTGAGTGTCCTATCAAGAAAGTTTCAGGTAGCAAAACAACTACAAATTCCTATAAATAAAGGATGGGGAACCTTTTTTCTGCAAAGTGATATTTATAACATACGCGGACCGTTCAAAATGATCAACTTCGACAATATTCTGCTATATTTGGTCAAACATTTAATTATCCCACCCCTAATGTGATGGTTGGAACTGCTTCTCTTTGGTCTGGCGTGCGATGTTGGCAGCTGGTGTTGGTGATGTTGCTACTAGATTTATTGATGGTTGTCTATACAGCTCTAGATCTATTGAATTTCGAGTCCAGCCTGCTGTTGCCTCAGCAGGTCCAGGCAAAATGATTTCGCTGGCCTTATAACAGGGCGTACACCGCCCCTACTATAGAAAAACTCAGTTGCGCTAAGTGCCAGAAGAAGACTACTACATGATATAATTGTCCGGAGTGGAAGAAATATTTCAAATGAGCGAATGCCTATGACTATCGTCACACAATGTCCTGTGCAAATCACATTAAACAATTCTCTTTTGTAGTTTAAAATGTTAGTTGCATATCCTTTACAGCATTTGTTTGGCTGTTCGTGATCTCTTGGCAAGATAACGTTCAGTAGTTTGCCATTACTTCCTGAACGATCGGTACCCATAGCATTTCGTAAAAAACAAAAAACAAACACAATACAAGAAGGTCTGCTGCCAAATCGCCCGCAACTGTATTTCGAACGTGGCATGCGGGATTACGAGCTGCGCCCTAAATCTTTTCCACGGAGCTGGCTCTTTTGCAGTTAGGTTTTCTAATGTTGAAATTTCGCCTTCCCTCGTTCTATTCAGCGGATTTTTTTCTTCATTTCTAACTGGAGAGAGACTGTTGTCTCGCGCAACCTGTACACAGATAGTCAAAGTGTTTCGCCCTTATTCGAAAATGTCGTACTCTCGACTCACTTGATTTAAGAAAGGGGTGTACAATTCCTTTATTATTTTATTAAAATTTACACAATTCACACTCAGTAGCGAACTACAAGCCAGGGACGGACGTGGAAACCAGACAGCCATCCACATCTATAGCTTAAGCAGATCAACAGTTTCACTGCCAAGGTCAATGCGGCGACATGAAGAACAGGTCGAGCGTCAATCAAGTGCGCGAGCCAAATCCCAGATTGGCAGGATTTGCCTGGCTCCGGCCGGGGGAAAACACCTGTCTGTGGCTGGATTTACATCCACTGAAGCTAGGGAGGTGTGTAGTTGGGGGTGAATAATGGAAGATGAATCCAAAGGAGATAGATATGCATGATACACGTTTTTGTGTTCAATGTTGAGCTTAACGAGTGAATTTGCTTTATGTTCAATTATTGAACCTTAATAATTGAATTTGTTTTATGTTGTTCAAATAATGAACCTCCACAACTGAATTGGTGTAATGTTGTTCAAATAATAGACCTTCACAATTGAAATGGTGTAATTTTTTTTCCAAAGAATAAACATTCACAACGGAATTGGTGCAATTTTGTTAAAATAATGAAGAGACTGCGTTGCAGAGAGAGAGAGAGAGAGAGAGAGAGAGAGAGAGAGAGAGAGAGAGAGAAGAGAGAGAGAGAGAGAGATGGGGGGGGGAGACAGAGAGAGAGAGAGTGACTGAGAGAGAAGCAGAGATAGAGATACGAGGGAGGAAAGAGAGAATGAGAGTAAACAGAGAGAGACAGACAAACAGACAGACAGACAGAACAGAGAGACAGAGAGAGATGAGAGAGAGAGGCTGAGAGAAAGAGAGAGAGAGAGACTTAGAGAGAAAGGGATGGAGAGAAAGGGATGGAGAGAAAGAGATCGATAGAAAGAGAGATATACATATCTATAAGTCTACAGTAGTAGAAAAAATAGTAATTAATAAATTATTAACGCTTTAGGTGTGTAACAAAACTCAGACCTGACGTATGCTCGGTCATTGCATGAGTTCAGTTGACAAGCTCCCTTCCTTGCAACGCGTTCTTCCCAGGTAATTTCCTAAATATTGTGAAAAGTATATTATACCTGTTTTCCTTTGAGTCGCGACGGCATAGTTGTTGGTGCACTTATCTGACAAGATATTGGTTGGGTTCAATACCCTGAATAGGCGGGATTACTTTCCGACCAGTACGATTCTGGAGTCGACCCAGCTTCATTAAAAATCAGTACACGACAATTTTCAAAATGTATTGAGACTTGTCTGAAAATTAAAGGCGACGAGGAAATGAACTAGCCACCTCACAACATGAGTCGAGGACAAGAATATGTGAAGGGGTTACTCTTCACACACCACAAACAATGTCAAACATTTCCGGCAATACTCCTTTGGGTACAAATCTAACAGTATGAGAACCCTCGTCTCTGTGAGTTTTATAATGATAAATCCATACATATGGTGGAGGAGAAAACTCAACTAAAAGCGTCCCACTCCAAACTCATCTTCTGGGTGAAAACACGAAATTTCATTCGCGTTATCATCCCCTGTGAAACAAGGAACACAACTCGACCCTGTAAGATGGAAGCTCTCGTGAATCTCCGTTAAGGACAGGAGCGGATATTACGGGATTGATTATTGATTCCGACAAACTCGAGTACTCTCTTAATTACCGCAAGATGGTCGGGATAGGGTCTGTTGTTAGGGTATCTAACATCATCTCTGTAATGTGACCAATATTGATACTTAAGGAATCGGTTGGGAAATGAGTAAGGCGGTAGGAAATGTGTTATTTAAGTCACGGATATGGCTTCTGTGAAAAGGACGCGCGTTATAGTGTTGTCATCGTAGTTTTGATTCTCACCATATTCTTGTCATTATAGTTCTTTAGTTTTGTGTTATCTTGTTGCTTGTCCATTCAGCTCGCTTGCCGTTTACTCTTATAAGTGTTATTTGTTGTTATGTGTTCTTATGATTTTACTCGGCTTTTCCTGTGGTTTTTGTTTCTCTTTTGTTTTGTTTTTTTCTAACTGACATTGTATAAGGGACAGACATACACACAAGCGGATAAAGAGATATACTGGTATATGAATGCATTAATACTTAGTATTGCTGGCAGACATACTAACAGAGAGACAGAAAACCAGTCAGCCAACGGTGTCCTTAAACATCCGGTGTGCTGATGCCGAGGTTAGCGACTCATCCCCTACACCGAACACTTGGACTAAAATGTTGACCTGTCTTCCTTGACTTGGGAACGTAAATTACAAGTACCTCTCTGAAGTCGGAGTGGGTTCGCATGACGGCGAGGGACACTGTTTATAGGGAAAGCTAACCCACACGCAAAATTCAGTCCATCACTACTATAAATATAGTGTGTATAGACTATGCTTAAGTTCAAAGCGAGTGAGGGCAAACAAAAACAAACTAAAATAGACAGACAGGCAGGCAGGGAGACAATAAAACATATAGATATATATATAATATATATATATATATATATATATATATATATATATATATATATATATATATAATATAAATAGACAGGCGGGCGGGTTTCGGACGGACGGACAGTCACACAGAGAGACAAACAGATAGACGTACGGAGGAATGGATGGATAGAAGGGTGGAAGGACAAACGGACAGACAGACAGACAGACAGACAGACAGACAGACAGACGGACGGACAGACGGACAGACAGACAGACAAACAATCGGACGAAGAGACGAACGGGCGGAAAGAAGGACAAACACATGAAGATAGAACAGACAAAATTAAAATTACTTGCATATCCTTTACAAGACACAGCAGTCAACTCCAGCATTTTGGGCTGTTTGTAATTCCTGGCTCAGTTTTCGTTGAGTGGTTTGCCATTCCTTTCTGAACGGCCAGCACTCAAATCATTGTTTAAAAACCAACGCAAGGCAGTCTACTCCCAAATCGCCCGCAGCTGTGTTTCGAATGCGGTAAGCGGGATTACGAGTTGAGTTCGCAAACCCGTCGCCACAGAGCCAGAAAAACAGACAAACAAGATCACAATGTCATCAGTTAAATTATCTTCCAACAACTGCGCCACTGACATGAGAGATGACACCAACATTTCTCTCTCTCTCACTCTCTCTCTCTCTCTCTCTCTCTCTCTCTCTCTCTCTCTCTCTCTCTCGCTCTCGCTCTGTGTGTGTGTGTGTGTGTGTGTGTGTGTGTATGTGTGTGTGTATGTGTGTGTGTGTAGATAAGAAGGGCAGAATGTCAGTCTAGCTTGCGTGCCCAATTCTAAACGATTTGAAAATAAAGTTTGTTCGTGCGTTCTCTCTCTCTCTCTTTCTCTCTCTCTCTCTCTCTCTCTCTCTCTCTCTCTCTCTCTCTCTCTCTCTCTCTCTCTCTCTTCCCATTATCTATATATATCTCTCTCTATCATTCTATCTCGATGCCTCTCTATCTCTCTATCTCGATCCCTCTCTATCTCTCTATCTATATCCCTATATATTTCTCTATCTCTCGCTGCCTCTCTATCTGTCTCAGTCTATATCTCAATCTTCCTCTCTCTATCTCTGTCTCTGTCTCTGTCTCTCTCTCCCTCTCTCTCTCTCTCTCTCTCTATATATATATATATATATATATATATATATATATATATATATATATATATACCTATCTCTCTCTGTCTCTTTCTCTCTCTCTCTCTCTCTCTCTCTCTCTCTCTCTCTCTCTCTCTCTCACTCTCTCTCTCTCTCTCTCTCTCTCTCTCTCTCTCTTACACACGCACAGAATACTCTTGATCTATCTTCAAAATGGGAAATAGAGTTTTAAATGTTGCTGTTTCGCTTATCAGGAGACAGTGTGTGTAACCTAATTCCCCTTCTAACTGCAAACACTGGGGGATACATCACATTAGTTGTTCAGATAGATCAAGCATGGGGGATAATGTTGACTTGCTTCAAATGACTTTGTTATGCTATTATCTCCCCTGAGAGATCAAGATGGCCGAGAGGTCTATCGGACTCGCGATTACACTTCCTTGCGCTGACGGCGAGGTAGTGGGTTCATGTCACACACCAGTCTGTCAGCCGGACATAAAGGTTGTCATCTCGATCACAAGGCGATCGCAGACTACTGAACCTAAGAATGTTTTGGGAAATAAAAGCGGCTGAAGTTATGCTGACCACATAACCCACCAGTTTGCCTATTGGTCAAAAATAGTGCGGAGTTAGCACTATATGTCCATGACGAATTTAATGGATGTAAAACGTTCGTTTTTATAACCTGTAAATTACTCCGCTAAATATCTATTGAAGGTTGAGAAAGTAGCTAGCCCATGAGGACAAGTCGCTGCATTAGCAAAGTCGTTTCTATCTAGGTCAGGATTGGTGTTGTTGTTTTCTTAATAATACAATAACTATTTGCATCTGCATCAACCCGATAAACAACAAAATAGGACGAGCAATCACTGCATCTCTTGAAACGAAGAACATCTTCTGCAATAAACCCTTTGTCAATGAAGGTTAGAAAAAAGTATTATTGCAAATTACTTATTTTGGTGGATTTTGTTTTTCTG
Source organism: Cepaea nemoralis (assembly GCA_014155875.1). NCBI lineage: Eukaryota > Metazoa > Mollusca > Gastropoda > Stylommatophora > Helicidae > Cepaea > Cepaea nemoralis. The sequence goes on along the minus strand of JACEFZ010025174.1, from coordinate 17,118 downwards.
TCGGGGGCAAAAAGAAAATCCCAACCTGCACAGTTCGTGGCGACTGCACTAGCCAGGCGACCTTAATTCCTCAAGCTCAAGACACACTTGTCCTATACTGCAAAGTACTATAGGCAACAAATGGCAGTTGTGTGTGTGTGTGACTTATTTTGGTCAATTTAAACGTCATGAAAGTTGAGAGAAGAATCATGGAGGGGTATATGCCCGGGAAGAGAGGAAGAGGAAGGCCAAAGAGAAGATGGGTGCAGAATGTGGCGGTATCGGACGCCGGACATCTTGCTTATGATCGAGAGGTTTTCCGGAAGGTTGTTATGGGAGTGAGGTTCTGGAAGGGATATGCTATTGAATGAATGAATGAATGAATGAATGAATGATCCAGTTCTAACATATGGCTGTGAATCGTGGACAATTAGTGAACAAACAAACAACAACAACAACAACAATTCTAGAAGCTTCAGAGATGTGATTTTACAGACAGAAAGCAGAATATTTCATGGACAGATAAAATAAGCACTCTAAACGTTTTGAAAGAGGCGGCGACATCTTATCAAAAACATCAGAAAGAGACAGTCATATTTTTTTGTCCACGTCATAAAGAGACAAGAACTAGAATCTTTTGCAACAACTGGCAAGTTATGTCAAGAGAAAGACAGCGAAAGAAAATCTATGACAGAATTATGTCATGAACGGGCGCGTGAACGCAGTTGATAGGGAGCTGATATGATAATGTTATGAGCACCGTCGGACGAGGGTTCGACGCCAGGATTCGTCGCCTTCTAAATGAGGGAACTATTGAGCATCTATTCCTCGTGAGTTCAGGCCTACATAATATAATGTCCCTATTACATACAAGGTTTTCCTTTCTTGGACATGCAATAACAGATAATGGCAGAAGTGTAACAGACATAAAAAAGAGAACAGTAATGGCCACACAATGCTTTCAACATCATGCAATCAGTGTTAACATCTAGAGAGATTAACACCGTATTAAAAATTAGAATTGTCAAATGATACGTATACTCAACACTACTAGATGGCGCAGAAGTCTCGACATTGAACAAGCAACTAGAAAGTCGAATAGAGGCCCTGGAGATGTGGATATACAAAAGAATATGTCGAATTTCGTGGGGAAAAAACACGATCAAATACAGAGGTTCTAGAGGGACGCAGAGGTGTTTCCAAGGCACCAGGGCCGGGTTATATACTGGCCAAGACCTATTGACGCGTCCTCGTCGAGCGTCCTGGGCAACAGGTCCCTTCGGGGTCCTGGCTAAAGTCAGTAGGATCGCCGATTCCTCCGAAGTCGGAGAGTGTCTGCCTGTACGGCGAGGAACCACCAGTCTGCACACCAATAAGCCAGACATGGGACAACGGATACTCACGCAAAACTCAGGTCCTGTATGACATCACACTGATGTTGGACAACAGGATGCCTTCATCCGACATACAGGACTTCGCGTTGGAGCTCAAGCCAACGAACACAAGCAAGCAAGCAAGCAGAGGTTCTAGAAAAACTGGGATGAAAGGACAGTAGATGAAATAAATAAAAAAAGAAGCAAGTAAAATATTTCGGCCACGTTAAAAGACACAACACTTTCAACAAAAACCATACTGGAGGGTAAGGTTAAAGGCAAACGAGGAAGAGGTAGGCAATGATATAATTGGTAAGATAACATAAAGGGACTGACGAACATTAATCTGACAGAAATTACAGTCAGGGCGAGAGACAGAAAGTGTTCGAAAACCATTGCAGCCAACCTTCATTATGGAGACGGCGCCTGATTGATTGATTACATGTAGAACCATTGGAGGACACTGTTTCGGGAAGATTTTTGTGTATTGTGTCCTGGCACGGAAATGTGTTAGCGCATGAAATGACACACGCTGTTGGAGATCGCAAATGTGTATAAAATCGTGATCGCCGCGTCAGACAGTAAAATACTTGATGATAACGATGATGTATTTGGATAGAGGCCACGCACATGCCAAAAAGAGGAGCCCAGAGCGAAAAATTTGGGAAACACTGGCAGATATGATGAAGAGGGTAACGCCAAGTGGAGATAAAAAGTCACTTTACCTCGTCAAGTGTCAAACATCTAGAGTGATATAGGTAAAGTGACCTTATCTCTCTCGTGAGAGGTCGCGGATTGTTAATGAGACGAGCTCTCCCGAGTGACAGTTATCTGCAGCCGGATGTCACTTCAGGTTTCTTTTCCGGAGGATCTCCTACAGTTACCCAATATGATACTTTAATTGCGACATCTGATCAAGCTCAAAGAGATTGATTGGCTCACGTTTGGTGAGGTGGACATGCGCTGGGTTTGATAAGTTTACATTTCAGGGTTAAGATAATTAATGCCCATCTCTGTTTGTGTGTCGGTGTCTTCATGCAGATAAACACGAGTGGGGTAATAGCGGGGAGAGGGGGGCGGGGGGGGGGGGGCGTAACGCAGTGGCTAGCAAGCTTGCCTATGGGACCTGTGGTTGTCTATTCGAATATCCACACAGACATCATCATTATCATAATCATTAGGATCATCATTATCATCATCATCATCATCATCGTCATTACCATCATTATCGTTACGACCGTCATTATTATCAACATTATCATCGTCTTCATTATCATTATCATCACGATCAATCATCATCATCATCATCATCATCATCATCATCATCATCATCATCATCATGTGCCCTGCCAGATAAAGTAGTTGTCCATGTCTCGCCACATATCTAACCTCAGTCTTTGGAGTTCCGGATCAACTCTGTTGATGATATTCCTCCATACCACCGTCTCAGTCCATCCAGCATCATTTCTATTGGCCTCTGTCTCTTTTCCCATTGATCTTGCCAGTTTAAAAAAAATATGGTGTTGAACATATATACAAGAAGATGTACGGAATGAAAGAAGCAGAGAACATTGAAAATGACATACACACAGAGACAGAGAAAGAGACAGACAGACAGACAGACAGACGGACGGACGGACGGTTGGACGGACGGTTGGACGGACGGACGACAGACGGACGGACGGACGGACGGGTAGACAGACAGACAGACAGACAGACAGACAGACAGACAGACAGACAGACAGACAGACAGACAGACAAGAGAAAATGTGAAAATCACAAACTTCAGACACGCCCGTCCAACTCATTCAACTGCCAACATTGTCTCAGATGCTGACAAAGACAGTTACATTCAATCAAGAGGTAATAGTGCAGTTACAAACAAGTTTCAAGCGAGCGAAAGAACAAGAGAAATTCAACGTGCATATCTCATGTATTGAGACATTTCGTATACTGCTCGCCATTCTTTGTCCTTCGAGCCACTTCTACATCATTCATGTCTTTAATATGCTATCTCCACTTTCCACTGTATCCATTCATCCTACGTTTTGCAGCAATAGACGATGATGTTCATCCGAAGTGCATCCTGATTTCTTTTATTTACACTCTTCAGTAAATCTGTAAATGCTCTTTTAATGGGCTTATTCCTTCAGAAGGCATGCCTGAAGAGACACCAATGAATTGTAAAGATGCGCCAGTTTGTTGTACCCTCAATGTTTCCAATGCTGAAAAGATCAACAATACGTTATCCTCTTAAAAGATATGCCTGAAAAGACAGCAATAAGTTGCAAAGCTGCAGATCTTTTCTTATATTCATCAATGTTTCTATGGTAAAGAGAACAACAACACGAACGCTCGGCATTTCATTGCCCCACAAACCCGGACATTCGCAAGCCACAATAAGTTTTGTAGTAATGCCTGCCGAATTAAAAACCTCAACGAACTCTCTAAACAAGAGTTGTTTCCGAAACGAAAGTTTTCTCCTGTCAATGTTCTGCCACTTGTCGATTATTTTCGCCTACCATGTCACTGGGGGGTTGCATAAAAGTTTGAACAGCCAGTTCTCGAAAATGTCACTGGATAATTGCCCATTCATGCTGTCACAGGCTGAGTCTTGATGTGGAGTACGGAGTGTCTTTTCCTGTCCGCTGGCCTGTAGCAGTTTGTGGAACTCCGCTTGTGCTGTCGTTTGCTTTTTGAGTGTTGATGTGCAAGCTGTTTGGTTATTTCAATGTAGTGCCGTAGTTTCTATACGCTTCATCGTCATCATCATCATGTGCCATGCCGATAAGCATGGGCTGTCATGTTTCACCATCTCACTCGATTACCAGAGTCGAGGATCAGCTCCGTGTTTCTGCCAAGCCATCCAGGTATTTACTTCTCTGTCTTCTCCTTGTTCTCTCCCCCTCGATCTTGCCAGTTGTCACCAAGTTATCCAATTTATTTCTTCTCATAAAGTGACCAAACAATTTTGACTGTCTACATCTAATTTCTCTAATAAGATTTTCTTGTATGACTTGGTCATTGGTTTTTCTGTCTGTTCATGGTATTCTTTGCATTTTCCTCAGAAACCACATTTCCACAGCCATCAGATGTTTTTCAGCCTGTTTGCTCATTGTCCACGCTTCACATCCATACACAAGCATAGGTTCTATGCAACACTTAAACACTCTTTTTCTCGTTGCAAATGGCATCTCTTTGTTAGTCAATATGTTTTACATCTTGCAAAAGGCTACTTTCGCCACGGCGATTCGTGTTCTAATGTATTCAAGGCATCTCCCATCAAATGTTATGAATGAATCACCCAAATAAACGAGAAGTAGATTGTGAGCTTTACTAAAACACGACTACAAGAGACAAATTGGACGTTGCGGCCAAAGCCTTCGTCAGCACAGGACAAACAAATACAAACCAACACAAAACTACATGAAACACACTATGACAATATTCAACTATTAAACTAATTAAAATAAATGTACTCATCTGAATACTGTGTCCTAGCTTGGAAGGTCTGACACACGTAGGGCGCCAGTGGATCAATAGACCGGATGTATGGTACACGGGTCAAAGGTCAAGCGGGAAGGGAGTGGGGTGGAGACGCGCCCATGTGTGCGGAAAAGTGAAATTAGAGACCGGCAAAGATGTTACGGACGCAGATGACAATTAGCAATTATCGTTAAGCGCTCGAAACACAGCTGCGGAAACCTATATAGTGTTAGTACACACAGAGAGGCATGAGTGGCGGTCGTTCAGAAAATGATGGCAAAACACCGAACGTAAATCCGCCAAGAGAGTTGACTGTGATGTCATACAAAGGATCTGCACGTACCCAGATGGTGGACTGTAAGCTAGGGGTGGGAGGGGTTAAATGAAGCTGTGTTGGACATTAAGGCCGTGAGGGGAGAGTGTGCCCAACTGGAAGATGAGACGGTGTTCCAATGTCTTCCGATCCCGTTCGTGGGATGCGCATGATTTGATGGCCGTGACCTGTAGTCGGCTACGCCATGGTGGTCAGGACTGTTGAAATGCATGGATACTGGTTTCTGGGCGCCGCTGGTGATGTCAGAAAGATGTTGTCGAAACACCGTCTCATCTTCCAGTTGGGCACACTCTCCCCTCACGGCCTTAATGTCCAACACAGCTTCATTTAACCCCTCCCACCCCTAGCTTACAGTCCACCATCTGGGTACGTGCAGATCCTTTGTATGACATCACAGTCAACTCTCTTGGCGGATTTACGTTCGGTGTTTTGCCATCATTTTCTGAACGACCGCCACTCATGCCTCTCTGTGTGTACTAACACTATATAGGTTTCCGCAGCTGTGTTTCGAGCGCTTAACGATAATTGCTAATTGTCATCTGCGTCCGTAACATCTTTGCCGGTCTCTAATTTCACTTTTCCGCACACATGGGCGCGTCTCCACCCCACTCCCTTCCCGCTTGACCTTTGACCCGTGTACCATACATCCGGTCTATTGATCCACTGGCGCCCTACGTGTGTCAGACCTTCCAAGCTAGGACACAGTATTCAGATGAGTACATTTTATTTTAATTAGTTTAATAGTTGAATATTGTCATAGTGTGTTTCATGTAGTTTTGTGTTGGTTTGTATTTGTTTGTCCTGTGCTGACGAAGGCTTTGGCCGCAACGTCCAATTTGTCTCTTGTAGTCGTGTTTTAGTAAAGCTCACAATCTACTTCTCGTTTATTTGGGTGATTCATTCATTGCCTTTTTAAGCTTTACTTCAGTTCACCTCATTCTTGTTTACCATCAAATGTTATGACTGTTCCGAGATAATTGTACCGATTCACATGTTTAAGAATAATCGCATTTACTTGTATATTACATTGCGATATTACCTCTTTCCTAGTGACGACCATAATCTGTGTCTTCTTACAATTTAATTCTAACCCCAGTTGTTCACTGTGTGTAGCATCTACTACATGTTGCAGATCTTGCTCATTGTCTGCAATCAATACTGCATCATCTGCATATATAAAGTTATGATGATTCGTCCTCCAATAATGATTCGTTTCATTCTTCTACATTTCTGAAAAATATTTTCAGTCTATATGGAAAAATTGATCTGCAGACATTACACATCCCTGTCTCACACCTCTTTTAATAGGCTGATATTGGCATACGAGCTACAGCTTCTGTCTATAACCCATGTAATGAAAGTCCTCTTTTCGAAATAAATATGTTGACCGTTTTGAGGATGGCAATAAAAACTGCTAATTTAACACTTGCAGGTGGATAGTAGGCAGGCGGGAAGACACTTGGGTAGGTATGTAGGTAAGGAGATGGAATTGTAAGTAGGTAAGTAGGTAGGTAGGTAGGCAGGCAGGCAGGCAGGCAGGCAGGCAGGTAGGTAGGTAGGTAGGTAGGTAGGTAGGTAGGTAGGTAGGTAGACAGTCAGACAGATAGACAGACTCACTTAATTTGAAAGGGTCATAAATTGGGCACACGGGCCTGTCTTACATTCGGCCCTTCCAATCACTCATCAATTGTGCATGTTACATTCACATAAGAAAAACATTGTCAAATGAATGTTGTAAATAAACATAAACAATGCATATTATTATGTTATGAGACAGGCTCACACATGTACACACGCACGTTTATAAACACAGGCTCACACATGTACACACGCACGTTTATAAACACAAACAAAAACTCCTGCATACATACGTAATTTACACAAACGCTCTTGGTTACGCATCCACTCAATAACACAAATAAACACTCACTCGCATACACATATACTTTCTCACAGTCACACATTCATTAACACAAGTTTACTATATACACACGCACGCACCCACCCACCCACACACCCACCCACCCATCCACGTACGTACGTGTCTGTCTGTTTGTCTGTATGTCTGTCTGTCTGTCTGTCGGGGTGTGTGTGTGTGTGTGTGTGTGTGTGTATTACGTATGTATGTATGCATGTGTGTATGTATATGTGTGTATGTATGTATTAATGTATGTACGTACGTACGTTTGAAGCGCTACCCATACAAACAACCAATCAGCCGGTGCCCTAACTACAACAGCAGACATTGCCCTTTGACCTACTCTGGCTGCAGTGTGTTGTTTGTGCGATGTACCTCACGGGCTGTCAGTTGACGGCCGCTCACTTAATGACACACGCATGCTTTAATAATCTAGGCAGACCAAAAAATATCAACAGACGCAGATCAAAGGCAAGTTTTGGGAGTAGGAAAACGAAGGCTGTTCCGTATGATTTCCGAAATGGCGGCCTGGCTCGCAGGCGTCTTTTCCAGGTGTTCTGTAACCGCCAAGTCAGAGGATTCTTGTTTGGTTGTTTAGCTTGTGGCTGTTTGGCTGTCAGTTGTTGTGCTGTTTGTGTTGCCTTTTTGTGTTTGACTGTCATGCCTGTCTACTGCTTTGCTGTTCATATTGCCTGTTTACTAATCGACTGTGTATTGTTTTGTTGATTGTTCGTCTAATTGTTCTTTGACTGTCTATTGTGTTACTGTCTGACTGTTGTTTGACTGTCGACTTTTGCTGTTTGCATCTCTTGTATTCTATTTGATTGTCTGTTCATTTGCTTCTTGCTTCGGCTGCTTACTGCTTTTGACTTTCTACTATTTTACTGTTTCCGTTGCTTGCCTACTTTTGGACTGTCTTCTGATTTGCTGTTTGCGTCGTTTGCTCCTGTTTAACTGTCTCTTCGTTAGCAAATGCGCCTCCTGTTTATTGTTTGACTCAAATGGTTTGCTGTTTGCGTCGCCTGTTTGTTGACTGACTGTCTACTGTTTTTGTGTGTGTCTCCTATAATTATGGACTATCTAAAGAAGAAGAAGAAGAAGAAGAAGAAGAAGAAGAAGAAGAAGAAGGAGGAGGAGGAGGAGGAGGCGAAAAAGAAGAAGAAGAAGAAGAAGAAGAAGAAGAAGAAGAAGAATGAGAAAAGGAGAAGAAGAGAAAAACAAAGAAATAATAATAATAATAATAATAATAATAATAATAATAATAATAATAATAATAATAATAATAAATAATGTGGTACATTATTCATCGCTCTCAATTTAAATCGTGAAGGGTGTGAGATGAAACAGTGTAGTTAAGAATGCTTGGGTGTGAATTTAAGTGTGTATCTGACTTATAACTGATCTGACCGTATAGAGTACATCTGATATCTAGCTCCACAAAGATGATAGATTGAGACTCACATTTGTCGTTAAGTCTTGAGGAGAGTTTTCGAGCTTGGCCACATGTGGCGTTTCGACTGCAGTCAGTTTGTGTTTTTGTTGATCAATCGTTTCTTGAGAGCATCATCCATCCAATTGTTGGTCTTCCTATATGGTTAATGAGGGCTCAGCTGTGTTGCGTGGTAAGACGTTATGGTACAATAGCAAGAGCGCTATCGGGTAGGGATCGATGCCAGCTCTCGACGTTCACTACGGAACGGAGAGTTGGGAAACTATTCCTCTGTGGACTCAGGCCTGTAAAATGTGATGGTCTTTTTTTTAACGCTCGAACGCTTTGAGGTCAAGCGTAGTCCATACACACTGTTTATAGTAGTGATGGACTGAATTTTGCGTGCGGATAAGCTTTCCCTATTAACAGTGTTCTTCTTCATCAGGCGAAACCACTCCGACTTCAGAGGTACTTGTAATTTATGTCCCCAAGTCAAGGACGACGGGTCAACATTTTAGTCCAACTGTCCGGTGTAGGGGTGAACCGCTTACCTCGGCATCAGCACAACGGATGTTTAAGAACACTCTTTCTTACCCATCCGACCATGCGAACCTGCTGTAATGGACCTAAAAGAGTATGTTTTGTTTTCCATATTGAAAAGGTTTACCGTTGTCATTAGAGGGAGAGAGCAAAAGAGAGAGATAATTAGAGAGAGAGAGAGAGCGAGAGGGGGAGAGAGAAACAGAAAGCGAGAGAGAAAGAAAGAGAGAAACAGAGAGAAAGTGAAAGGTAGAAAGTAAGGGAGAGAGAGAGAGAGAGAGAGAGAGAGAGAGAGAGAGAGAGAGAGAGAGAGAGAGAGAGAGAGAGAGAGAGAGAGAGAGAGAGAGAGAGAGAGAGAGAAACAAACACTAGGACAAAGTTCATATTTGCTATAAAGTGTTCGTTTTCTTTTCACGTTTACGATATTGTGAAGCCCTGCGGTGCAACACCAATGATGTTCCGCGTGGTACCAATAGAGTAATTTATTGACTAACTAGAACTGACAACTCAACACTCAGGACACACCCCAAAGTGCTCTGTTTCAGGCATCACATGTCGGCATGCTGCTGTTCACGTGGCGCACTGATTATGAATGCTGCTATGTTGTTCCTCCGTCTCTGATCATGTCTGCTGGTGCCACAAGTTTTGATGAAGGAAACATGTCTTAGTATGGTTTGATTTGTCAATTTGGGGGATGAGTGGTCTCGAGGTATGGTGTCCGCCTCGAGTGCTGGAGGTCCCGGACTGAAGTCCCGCGAGGGCCGGGATTTTTGTCACGTGAACTTCTGGTAACAAAATTCCCCCTGGTCTCTGGGTAGTGAGATCGGACGCCCGTGTGTATTACTGCGCACGTAAAATATCCCCTGGAAATAAAAAAAAGAGTAGCCTAACGGCGCTGCCCGGGCAAATTTTCGAGTTGAAGATCTACTAAAAGTATTTCAGGATCCTCGCCGGTGCTATAAGGAGTTCGGGCAATGAGCTAAGATTATCCGTGACTATTAAAAATGCTTGATTTGAACATCTCCCATTCTTTTTTCCACTGGTTTTCTTTCTATAGGTTTACAAAGATTTCAGTTAGTTCATTCTCATAATTTTCCGTCACTGTCTCGTCTTTGATGTTTTTTTAAAGTTTATTGATTCGCATGGCATGTATTTTCCTGGTCTTTGCTTTCTTCTACTGATGGTTCTTATTGTGGCAACGACTGCTTTGTGGTCTGTGTTTATACTTAAGTTGGGCACTGCCCTTGCACCTAATATATTTCTCTTTCTGTTAATTCTTGTTAATATACAATCAATTTCGCTTTTAGTATCTAGATCATTCCATTTATTCCAGGTGTATATTTGTAAATCGTTGTGGTTATAAAATGTTTTTGTTATATAGAGGTCGCGTTGGCTGCATAACTCTGTCAGTCTTCTTCTTCTTCTGTGCGTTCATCCGGAGTGTTTTTTTTTCAGATGTGATTGCGGTGTGTCTAAGTTATGCGCCCTTGGGCCGAAACCCGTAGGCCAACACATCCAACTTTAGCGTGCTTTTTTTGACCAGGTAGCATTCCTGGGGCTCTATCAGTCTACTTCCATGATCATTTCTTTCATTATGTTTTTCTCCAAATGCTCCAAGATGTTTTTCTATGCCCGTTCTGTTATGACCTAGTCTTGCATTGAAATCTCCAATAAGTATAATGTTGCCCTGCTTGTCTATTTTATTTAGCACGTCATGGATGCTGTCGTAGAATTCCTCGCATTCTTGCTCATTATTTCTTCTTAGATTTTCTACGAGCAGTATGAAGATCCCCTGCCGGCTTGCTAGGCCAGTCGCAGGTTTAGGACAAACATCTGACCGTTAGGGAGTCCATCCCCTTTGGCGAGCCATAGCCCTGTTAGCCCATGACCTCGCAATCATGGTTTCCCAGTCTACACAGCGTGGAGGTGGGGTTGACTTCTGCTGGTCATCGGCAGGCTCCTCATTTCCACTTTTCACCCCTCCTGGGAGAAGCTAGCCTATCCTAACCCTGCTGGCTTCAGGGCCAGGCGCAGTCCACACCTTGTATTCTACTTCTATTAGCGCCCCCCCCCCCCCCCCAAAAAAAAAAAAAAAATACACCTGAGTTTATTTATGAACTGTAGAAGTATTAAAGAATGATAAGAAAGGTAATCTTAATAGAAGTTTTGAAGAACTGAAAGAAGTTTAATTTTATTAGAAGTTTCCAATAATCTTTTTTCTCCGTTCCTAAATGTCCATGGAATGACAAGAAAGATAATCTCATTAGAAGTAGTGAAGAAGTAAAATACACATTTAAAAACGTTGAAACTGGAGATTACCCATGCGATCGTTACAGCCGGTGCCTCACCTGCTAATTAGTGTCACAGACGCGTATAAAAGTGATCTGAGGCGCACCATGTGAAGGACTTTAGACGTTTTCCAGAGACAGAACTCGGCACCAAGAACACTTCAGAGGAAAGAAGGTGCCACGGACGTTTGAAAACATTGTTGCAGATATCGTCTGACGTCGTGTTGATTTCCGGGTATAGTTTCACAGTTTTAGAGTGCGACGTAAAGCCAATCTTAAGCGGCGATTCTCAAACTGTTCAACATGAGGGGTTTGGGGGGAAGAAACATAGACGTTTACAAATATTGCTGTAGATATAGTCATGCTTACCACTGGGGTTGATGGGCCCGTTGCGAAGTTGACAGCGATCTACGCAGGTAATGTCATGAGCACGGTCAGACGCGCATTCGACGCCTGGACTCGTCGCTGTCCACAGTGAGGTAAAGACTGGCCGCCTCCTCATCCTTGCCCTTGTTCTTAAAAATGTGATCGCCCTATTACATCTCAGAATCATAGCAGGAAACTATATATATATTATCAATAGCGTTAGCTTAAAGTTGTGTAGGCATCTATGTAAAGATGGATTATCATATGTTTGTGAGAGAGAAAACAATGAGTTTTCTCTGGGTGACATTATCACAGAAGCTCATCACCGAAGTCATATAACCTGCCAAGTGGCGCCAGCTCTTATGTATCGTCACACATAGGTCATGTCTTCTTCTTCTTCTTCTTCTTCTTCTTCTTCGGCGATCAACATTTGCTATGTGAGGTGTATAGCATCCATTGTAGTGTGTAAATGTCCACTTTCTGGTTCAGTGCGATTTAAGCCAACATCTCCCTACTTCGAAAGTTGAGGTTTCATTTCTGGATTACTCCTTTCAAAAGGAGACTGCATTCCTGGACTTGCTCACATTTTCTGTCCGACTTTGTTTCCCTAGCCTTTGTTCTTAAAAGAACTTCCACAAGGCAGTGGTGGTGTGATAATAGGAGTGTCTTTGACGTAGATAGATTTTGTTCCGGGGTTTATAAGCTCCATCAACCCAATTTATTTGCTTGATTATTTTATTGATCAATTTTATTGCGGATATTCTCCCATGCTACCGTCTAAAGCAATCCAGCAATATTTATCGATGTCTGCTGCTGCTGCACCGTTTCATATTTTCACTCTTTAAAATATTATGTTTCGCCATACACATTTGTATATTATTATGCAATAATGTCGTCGTTTTATCTTCCCTCTCTCTGCATTGCTGTTTTCTATTTATTTCCGAAAGCTTGCAAAGTCCATGTTCTTGCTTAGCTCACAGTCTCCTTTATGTACTTAGTTTTAGTCATTTGAATCTCACATCTGTAGGACAGTGGACCCAACTTTAATTTTTGTATCTAACATAACCTTTGTATGTTTTATGGTATGGGGTTACTATTTCCCTTACCCACCGTAATTTCCTCTCCACCAATTTAAATATAAGCCTTTGCTTAGATTTATTTTACAAATACATAAGTCGAAGCGAAACTGCTTCAGTTTTGAATTAACCAGGTTGGCAATGGAAGTTAGCCCCCGAAGTCGTTGATCGTTTGAGAAGCGCTGTTTAAAATGTTACTGTAGCATTTAGTAACTGGATGAGAGCTTGTGATGATCTCTGCGGTTTCACTAATGTTTACATTCTGACTAATTGCCTGAAATGAAGACGTTGATGATAAACAGTTTGAGAAAACTGTAGGTATGACAACGGTCTCCGCAGAATCTAGAACAAGCAACAGAATAATCACGCGAGGAGAAGAGAGGAGGGCAGAAGGAATGAAATAGAAAGATACTTTATATTTTTGAAACGTTTCATCACGGCTGAACTTCAAACTGCTACAGGCGATCTAAATAGGTGCATTTGTATTGCCGACAGATACTGACTATACGATTGATTTAAAAATAAAAGTGTGAAGGGAAGGGGGATGGACCTTATGAAAGTTATTGCATCCCGTGTTACCTCAAATGGCTCTGTCTCTTTCTGCAGGGTGTTCTGACGAAAGCTTCTCTCAAAGGCCGTCACATCAGCATTTGACCAACACCAAGATGGATCCAGGATATGCAAGATATCCAAGCATGGAAATGGCAGGGGAATTGGCGTTGGATCCAGAGTCTTTCAAGCGGGCCTGAAGCGTTATGCAAATTACGAGAGTAAGTTAATAAGTAAGTCACAAATGGCTGTAAAAAAATAACTAAAGATGATAACAACTTGAAACAAGTTTATTTTTATACATACATTGTCCCTTTATTTCTCAACATAATTTCCACTAACATTAATGCACTTGTCCCGTCGTTTTATCAGTCCTCGCAAACCTGCTGCATAGAACTGCGTGTTTTTTTTCCACTGACCTACCATCCCACAGAACTGTGTGACTTACTTATTGACTCACCCTCGTAACATTTTCTATATAGCTATGCACCGCTTTGCCTGACAAACATTCTTCAGCATAAACAGAACACCTATCTTGGCGGGAGACATTTCGCGAATGACGCCGAAGTTGAATGTAAAGTGATAACGTGGTTTAAAAAACACAGCACACAGTTCTATGCAGCCGGTTTGGGAGGACTGATAAAACGATGGGATGATTGAATCAATGTTGGTGGAAATTATGTTTAGAAATAAAGGGACAATATATGTATAAAAATATACTGGTTTCAAGTTGTTATCATATTTAGTTATTTTTCTACAGCCACTTGTGACTTACCTATTAACTTAGCCTTGTACTTGTTACATGATGATATTTTCAAACATGTCATCTCTGGAAATCTGTGTGTTGACTTGTAGTGGACATTTTAGTAATTTGTCTATCTGAAGCAATGGGTTTCTTTCAAAATGACTATTTCAATAATTGTGGCGTTTGCGGTTTAGTGGTATTGAACGGACGAACGAACGAACGAACGAACGAACGAACGATCGAACGAACTTTATTTTCAAGTTTCACATTGAACAGTTTCATGATCCTGGTGTAGCGTTTTGGAAGTCAGCTGTTGGTGATTTTGTAACGAATCGCTTTGCGTTGATTTTTACAATGATATGAGCGTCGGCCTTTCATAAATCAATGGCAAACAACCCAAAATTGTCTAGAAAGAAGTACAAATACAAATGCTCTGGTTGATTGTTGATGTAAAGACAACGCAACTAACTTTAAATCTATACCCGACATCCACAGACTGCCAAAGAGAAAATGTATAAAAAGGCGGTTTCTAGCAGAATGATGTGAATGTATAACTAGGCCAAAGTAAGATAACAGAACACATTTAAGGACAGACAAACCGTTATAACATTCTGGTTTAAAAGCCACCCGTATATAACCAGTAAAGAACAGACGAGGAAGACACACAGACAGACGTGTCAAAACTTATTCTGAGAAAAGAATATTCCTTTGAAGACAATTTCAGAATTTATATTAACAGTTGTTGCCGATGCGAATATAACTGACGCCGGAGTCGCCCAAAAAAACAAAAAATAGCATATCACAAGCCAGACCTATCTCGTACATGAAACAACTAGGAAATTGGACAGGACGTATACTGGCTGCAACATTTCACCAGCCTGCATTCTAACATTTCTCAGCGAAACAGTGAAGTGAACTCAGAACACAACAACTGCAGAGGTGTCAAGCAATTTTTAGATGTAAATTATTCCTTTGAAGTCAATTTTAAAATTTATATTAACAGTTGTTGCCGTTGTTAAATTTGCCGACGCCAATTTTACGAAAGTAACGGGTAGCAGCACTTTGAAAAGAAACAAGCAGATTATGAACGTGCCGGGACGTAGAAAGAGTCGGGCACTGTTGTTATGCTTGGGAGCACACACAAAAGAGGTGTTCTTTTTTCAAGTGCGGTATAATGCGGGGACTTTTGGCGGATTATAATGTTAAACTTGCGCTATTTGGCTTTTGCAAGCAGCTGTTACCTGTACAATTGTCATAAGTTGGCGCCACAGCGATGGCCAGACACAGGGATCTGGGGTAGTTCGTTGGCTTTAACACATCAGCTGCTGCCTCCGACATTTGCCAGTTTCCTGTGCCGTGTCTGATAATGTGGGGTGGGGGAGGGGAGGGGGAGGGGGGGGGGAAGGCTATGCGACTGTGTGTGTGTGTTGGTTGATTGGTTGGAAATTGATTGGTTGGCTTGTTAATTTGGCTTGTTGATTTGTTGGCTTATTGGTCGGTTGTTTAGTTGGCCCCACCCTTGGTTGGTTGGCTTGTTGGTTGGCTTGTTGGTTGCTTGGCTTGTTAGTTAACTGGCTGGCTTGTTAGTTAACTGGTTGGCTTGATGGCTGTTTGGTTGGCTTGTTTGTTGCTGGGTTGGCTTGTTGATTTTTTGGCTTGCTGGATGGCTGGTAGTATATAAAGCTGCGTTCACCTGTATAGCAGAATGATTTCATACCATGTTTTCCATGATTCAGTACTATGGTCACGCAGATGGCATGAATATTCACCGGGATGAGTGGTCAACTCTGCAGTGAACTGAGCAGGACAAGCGTTTGTCCTGACAATCGGAATTGTACGCCAAAGGCAGAGGTGGCAACATACCCTCATGTGGATATGGAAGACAAGGTGAAATCTCCCAAGAATTTCACGTATTTCAGAACATTAATAAACAAACATAAACAAAAAGAAACAGTTAGCATTCTTTGATTCTGAGATGAGAAGAATGGAATTGGAGAATACAGTGACAACGGAAAGATCGGTACGAAAAGAGGAAGAGGCACACCAATAGAAATTATGTTAGATGGATTCAAACGGTGGCGTGAAGGAATATCATCAACATAGTTGATCCATAGCACCAGGGACAGAGATCCGAGGCGAGACATGAAAGCCTACTCCAACTGACAAGGCACATGATACTGATGATGATGATGATGATGATGACGATGATGATGATGATGATGATGATGATGAGTACTAGGTCAGATAAAACACAGCCTATACCTTACGTGCCTAGATGCTCACTTGAGCCGGTTATATCCTCACTCGTCTGCTGTCACTGTTCCCTCCAATTTGGTTTATCCTTGACTTAATACGTCATGCGGCCCGTCGGATTTGACATGCTTCAGCCAAGTGGATCTTTTGAAGTTGATCACGTGGTCATTGGTTGGATCAATCCGTTGAAATATACAATGGCTTTTGCATAAATTTGCCAGACCATGAGGTCTTAAGTGGGTCACTTTGTCTCGACAGGAAGGGGATTGAGGTCCTGTCATTGTCCTTCTATCAGAGCCTGTATGTAAACTTAAAAGGTAAACTTAAATGACACCTCTTACATGCCTTTAGGTACATTGAGTATTTGGTGTTAGACTCACATATTTGTAGATCAGACGTGACATGATCGATATGCGTGGCACTCAATGTCATTGACCTGCTTTAGATATGAAATTTTGTGCATGTTCCGTAGTTCTGGGTTCATGTGGAGGATAGACCAGGCTAATGATGACATTATTTTAGAGATGTTTAGCTAATCATGCGTCAAAGTACACTTGTTCCTGCAGTTAGGAGCTGTCGTCATTTTGAGGTGACTGGTTCGAATCCAGATCGGGAACTATAGCTTGTTATTATTAATTATGTTGTCTAGTACGTCCTGTAATCCCTACTTCTTTCTTTCACTTCCACGATCGCTAAACAATACGTGTGTGTTTATTTATGAACTGTTTAAGTGGCCTCAAAGGGTTACCATTTGATATTTCTGCATTATGGGGATGGATCGA
>JACEFZ010025173.1:22500-42290 GCA_014155875.1 Cepaea nemoralis | reverse complement strand
TTTTTTTTTTCTGTGCTTGAAAGTCGAGTGTCTGGACATCTTGAGTGTTAGACTTGTGAGCTGTATTGTGGATGTAAGTGTATTGAAGTATTACATGTATATTGTTGTGATCATCGTTCTGTATTTGATATGTGAATAAATCCATTGAACGGTGTGTCGGTGAGTCTTACGTCCAATCACGTTGTACTTGTACTGTATCACATGTGTTAGGTTAGTGAGCCAAGTGTGTGAAGTCTCACTACACTTTGTATGTAGAACAATTTTGAAAAATTAAGTACATATAGTCATAAAAAACATGTGATAAAAAATAAATTAAATTAGTTACAATAGTCACTTCTGTGCCGGCTTCGTGGCTTAGAGGTTATGACTTTTCTCCGTAATCTCGTATACTCTCGTCGGTAACGTGATGACGATGAGAATCAGCAGTGGCTTCGAATCGCATCGGTAACTTACGGGGTATGTGAGACGGCCGCTCAGAAAGCAATGGCAAACTACTGAGGTAATCTTGCCAAGAAATCAACATACAGCTGAAAGATGCTGGTGTTGACAGCGATGTCCTGTAAAGGATATGCACACAAAAAAAAAGTCACTTCTGTGGTCTAACGCTGTTTTGGAGAATCTGCAAATTACCAATGAAGTATTCGTTACAACTTATTCAATAAATTTCTAACCGTAACGCGATGAGGAGGAGGTTGTTTATCAGAAAATCTTGCTATAAATCTTTGAACAACCATCCGTGTGTATCGACGGCCATTTCGAAATACTTGTTCAACCAAAAAATTCTCTCTTCCGTTGAGAACACCATTCTGTTTGGAGTGCCTTGCGGTGTATGGCAGGGGGTGTCTTGAGCCTGAGGAATAAGGGCCGCCTGGTTAGTGCAGTCGCCGCGAAATGTGCAGGTTATAGTTTTCTTTTTTGCCTCCGACAGAAAAAAAGCTCCACACCTTACCGAGGATTCGAACCCGGGTCTCCCGAAGGAGAATCCGGCATTCTAGCCACTTGGCCAGCCGCTCCCCACGTGGTACCCACAGCAATTAGCTAATGACATATTCCTTTAAAGGACGTCGCAATCAACTCTAGAGAGTTTTTGGTCATTGCTTTCAGAATGTGATACCATTGCGAAAATCAACACAAAGCAGTCTATTTTCAAATCACCAGCGATTGACTTCGAAGCTAGTATGTCGGAATTCTGAAGCAGCGTTCACTAGGCTGAAACCACAAACATTAGACGTTACAACATCAGGAACATTTGGACATTATCGTTAAGACGATGAGTAAGTACACGATCCTTTTGAACATCTCAAGATGCTTTGGACATATGATGCTGGCAGCCATATTTGTATAGACTAATCGGCCCTCGGTGGGTCATGTGGTCACTAACTCGCCGGTGGGCTCAATTTTTCAAGACATCTCCCTGTACACTTTTAGACGGGGTCGAAATGGAAGCCTGAGTCAGTTGTTCAACTCCGCCCCGATTAGGACTCAAACTCATGACGATCAGACAGTAAGGCGAACTTTTAGCCAACATGGTAACGAAGCTTTAAAAGAGGATTTAAAACAAAATAATAGAATCAATTTCATTGCACTGTGTTTATCACACATGGATCGGTCTCTTCCGGTAGGGCCAAGACGAACTCCGTATCTAAAGCGAAGGCGTACAAGTCTCCGAGACATTGGTACTCGTGAACTAAACGACGTAGCACGGAATCGAACCCACACCCTTCGGGGCGAGAGGTTAGCGACGTAACAACTTGGACGCGGTAACAAAGCCATTGACTGAAAACATGTACATATACTCACATACATAGCAGGATAATATCATTGAAACAATATGGAGAAGTCAAAGTATAATTGTACACATCCTGATTATGAGAATGTGAGTACATTATGAAACTGTGATTGTCTGAAATACATGATTATACAAATAATCCATTATCTGGAATAATTTCATCATTAAGTGTCTTGCCGGTTGGCGTGGGCGATCATGCTTCTCTATGTCTTGCTATCTCCAATGGCTTTATCAATTCTTGTGTTGACTGCCTTCCGTGCCAAGACACATGGCAGTCAAACATGTTCTCTGGTTGTCTTTCTCCATCTCTCTTTTTACAAATCTTTCCAGTTGTCACAACATGTTCCATTTCTTTGTCTTCTTATCGTGTGGGCAAGCAATGGAGACAGATTGTTTCTGATGTTTGTGATAAGCTGTTTTTGCGACTTATCCTCCCTCAAGATGGCCAGACTGGAATAATATAGTCAAGATATATCCCATTTATAACCCACCCTGGTTAAACAGGATATTACTGTTATAAATATACACAAAACAGTTTGCAAATAAATCAAATGTGACAATAAAAACACATTATGGTTACTATACCCAAGTGGTTGTGACAATAAACGAAACAAAGGAACTACATCATCATTATCATCATCATCTGCCACTTTTACCATCAAGAGTGGTGGGGAGGAATAGTTGACGTTCCAGCTCACGATGAGTGTCATTGGATCGTGGCATTCCGTGTGATTGTACAATGTCTTTGATGTCGTCAATCCATTTTTCTCTCGGGCATCCTCTAATGTTCAAAGTATCATCATCAAAGGCAACACGAGGGCGCTCTGCCGAGGTTGAATATCATAATCTTTTTCTTACAATCTGTTCGGACGTTGGCTGTGATGTTTCTTCGAAGCCTCTTGTCTTAAAAATTACCATCCGTCCGCCCGTTCGTTCGCCCGTATTCAGATCAGATTAAAAGCTGGTTACATGACCTTTACGCGACGTTGCAGTCAACCCAGCATTTATTTATTGTTTGTGATTTATTTACGCATTTTACTTGACTAGTTTGCCATTGATTTCTGAAAGTCCGACGCATCTTACCATCAAAATCAACGCAAAGCGAAATGTGTCTAAATCCCTAATTCCAAACCCTCGACTCGGTGTGTCGGGGAGTTGTGAAACTTCGTGTCACCAACCCCTAAGCAAGAGGTGCCGAATTGTTGGAAACAACAGAACCAACATTTTTCTGAAAGGATTCCGATACAGATGTTGCCCTTTGCCACAATGTCCAATCGTTTCGCTTCTAACACAGTAAGCCCACAATAGATAATTGATGTACGAAAGATGAATGATTGGAAGGGCCGAATGTAAAACAGGCTTATATGACCAAATGTGTGACCCTTTGAAAATAAAGTTCGTTCATTGGTTCTTCTTAAGTCTTCCATGATCCCTCTTAGCGTGGAAGTTTCCTGTTGTCACCGCCCATTTTATGTCTCCCTTGTCCGTTAGTTGGATATACACATTTCACGTGTATTTATGTGTGCATGTGTGTGTATGTGTGTGTGTGTGTGTGTGTGTGTGTGTGTGTGTGTGTGTGTGTGTGAGAGAGAGAGAGAGAGAGAGAGAGAGAGAGAGAGAGAGAGAGACAGAGAGACAGAGAGAGAGAGAGATGTTTATTTAGACTTGTATTTGTTTGTGTGTTTATTTTATGTGAATGTGTGTTTGTGGGTGATTGTTTGTTAATGAGTGTGTCTGTTTGTTTGTTAGTTTGTGTGTGTGATTGTTTATGTGTGTTTGCGTGTGTTAGTTCATGTGTGTGTGTGTGTGTGTTTTTATGTGTGTCTGTGTGTGTGTGTGTGTGTGTGTGTGTGTTAGTTCATGTGTGTGTTGTTTATGTGTGAATGTTCATGTGTGTTTGTTTGAATGATTGTTTATTTATGTGTATGTGTGTTTGTGTGTGTTTATTAGTATGCTTGTAACTGTGTGTGTTTCTTTGTTTGTGGTTGTCTGTGCTTGCTTTTTCCGATTGTATGCGTGGTTGTGTGTCAGTGTGTGTGTGTCAGTGTGTGTTTGTTTGTGTGTTGTGCACATGTTTATGTTTGTGATTGTATATGTGTTTGTGTGTATTTAGTGGTGTGTGTATGTGTGTGTGTGTGTGTTCGTGTGTGTTTTTTAATGTGTGTGTGTTTTTTTTCTTCTTTGTGTGTTGTGTATGTTTGTGTGTGTGATTCAGCATGTATTTGTTTGTATAATCTGTTTGCTTGTGTGTGTGGTTATGTATATGTGTGTCTTTTGTGTGGTAGTGTGTGTTTGTGTGTGTGCGTGTTTCTTTGTGTGCTATGTGTAGACAAGTTGTCTTCCTTTTTTATCTTCTTTAGGCCTCTTAACAGCCAGTGTTTGTGGACAGTGATTTGGTGATTAGAGTGTGCAGTTTGGATGTCCGCCTCAGCACCCTGGCCAGATCGAACGCAGATAAATCTACACTTTGATCATAGCCAAAATGGTTCAGCACCCTGGCCATATCGAACGCAGATAAATCTACACTTTAATCTTAGCCAAAATGCGGAGAAGCGATGTCTCTACCTGATATTAAGAATAATCCCTCTAAACAATAGTTCGTTCACAAATGTTTGCCCTCGTGTAAAATCCAAATTTAGCAAACGACATTATCATTATGTACACCCAACAAAAAGCATTTTTGTTCTGGAGATTGTACAGCAGATCTCAATGTTTGTTTTTATGAGTTATATAATTTACGGGTCACAGATGAAGATTATATTATAAAATGTAATACATCTTCATACGGAAACTTCAATGTTCAACAATGAATATTATCCGTGGTGTATGGGAGTGTTCAAACGTCATTATTCGAATTGACGTGCATTGTTGTAAAACAAGTTTTTATTTTAGCGTGAATTCGATACATTTTCACCAAACTATCAAAGTAATCTCACCGTTTTCCATGATTTCGGTTGTCTTTGGACCTATCAAAGCCAATTCCTTGAGTGGGGGTACATATAATACGGCAGAGAAAATTTCGTAACGATGCAACAGATACTCTTTAAAATATTGAAAGTCAATGATGGCATACATTTGGGAACGCACTATAAGAAATCAAGCCAGGCAAAATAATACTTTGATCTGGAATTAGAAAGTTAGTTTTAAAACGTGAGACAATAATGGCAATGCCTTGCCATGTATTATTGAATGGTTGCTAGATTCTAGTAAATAGTAGATCGGGGAGGTTTCACGTGAGGCTGTTTTTCTTCTTCTTTTAACTGTTTGCTCTCCTTTAGAACAGTCTAGAGCTTGTGAGGTTGAGGCGAACTCCCATCTAAAATGGGGTCTGCAAGGAAGTGAGAACTTTATCCACTGCACCACAACGGATACTGTGACTGGGTGACAGCATTCTATTTACATTACGATGGCAGTATAATTGGACAATGACAGCAACAAGACAGCGCCATGCCAACACTGTCACAGAAATATGTTAACACTATGACAGCAGTATGACAGCTCTACGTCAACACTACGACAGCAACATGCCCTGACGATGACACAACAATGACAGCAAAATGAAAGCAGTCAAAATGTAAGAGAACATATTATCACGTGCACTACAAAGTGGCGCAATATTTCATGTGGATGCTGGGTCGACCCCAGGTCGGACAAAATAATCCTCCTCTGGTGGGCATTGAACCCACCCCAGTGTCGTACAGGTCGGACAAAATAATCCTCCTCTGCTAGGCATTGAACCCTTCTCAGTGTCCTACAGATCGGACAAAATAATCCTCCTCTGCTGGGCATTGAACCCACCCCAGTGTCCTACAGGTCGGACAAAATAATCCTCCTCTGCTGAGCATTTAACCCACCCCATTGTCGTACAGGTCGGACAAAATAATCCTCCTCTGCTGAGCATTGAACCCACCCCATTGTCGTACAGGTCGGACAAAATAGTCTCGCCTTTGTTAGGAATTGAATCCAGATCAATGTCTTGGCTGGCAAGACACTCGGGAGTCTCCGTGGCGAAGTGGTCAAGGCGTTTGACTCTGGCTCCGAAGGTTATGGGTTAGATTCCGAGCGGCCTTCTTCGGTTCAAGAGTGAATTTTTTTTCGGAGACTCCCGTGGCAATGAAGTCGATCCTGTCGACTTTTAAGCGACTTTTTTTTTGTTGCAAGTCACTAACCACCATGTCAGCGCGGCACGTCTAGAGCGGGTACTGGGAAATGTTCTGGGATGTAAAGGTATCCGTTTTAACGCTGGCCACGTCACTCACTGAATGTTGAATGATCTACAAATATAGGACCAGAATTATTTTCCCAATAGCCTTACACCTCTGGGTAGAAGAGGATGGAATAGATAAGATAATACACACCCCGTTATCCCAGGGTGAAAGAGGATGGAATAGATAAGATAATACACACCCCGTTATCCCAGGGCAAAAGAGGAAAGACTAGATAAGATAATGCACACCCCGATATCCCAGGGCAAAAGAGGAAAGACTAGATAAGATAATGCACACCCCGATATCCCAGGGCAAAAGAGGAAAGACTAGATAAAATAATGCACACCCCGATATCCCAGGACAAAAGAGGAAAGACTAGATAAGATAATCAATCAATCATGTGCCATGCCGTAAAGCGTGGGTGGTCATGACTCACCATTTCACTCGATCACCAGCGTCGTGGATCAGCTCAGTGTTCCTGTCTCGTCCAGTCAGTCTTTAGGCGATTCATAATGTGATGATAAGATCATTATAAGATAATGCACACCCCGATATCCAAGGTAGATGCGGCAAGACTAGAGAACCCATACATGTATACCCCAAGGTAGTAGAGAAAGGACTAGATAAGATAATGCAATACACACCCCTACACCCCAGGGTATATGAGGCTAGACTACATATTGCAAATATTGCCTTTACATCTGAGGAGAGAGGAGGAAAGACAAAACAAGCCAACACTTACCTCTATACCCTTGGGTAGAAGAGATAAGACTAGACAATGAAATACCTCTACACCCTAGGGTTGAAGAGATAAGACGAGTCTAGCCCATACATACATTTACACCCTAGGATGAAGAGATAAAAGTAGACAAGGCAATATATATATATATATATATATATATATATATATATATATATATATATATATATATATATATATATATATATATATATACACATCGCCAACCTAGGGTAGAAGAGATAAAAGTAGGCAAGGCAATATATATATACACACATCGCCAACCTAGGGTAGAAGAGATAAAAGTAGGCAAGGCAATATATATATATATATACATATACACATCGTCAACCTAGGGTAGAAGAGATAAAAGTAGGCAAGGCAATATATATATATACACATCGCCAACCTAGGGTAGAAGAGATAAAAGTAGGCTATATATATATATATATATATATATATATATATATATATATATATATGCACATCGCCAACCTAGGGTAGAAGAGATAAAAGTAGGCAAGGCAATATATATATATACACATCGCCAACCTAGGGTAGAAGAGGAACGGTTAGTCTAGCCCATACATACCTCTCCAGCCTAGGGTAGACGTGATAAGACTAGACCACACATACCTCTACACCCAAGGGTAGGAGAGATAAGACTAGACCATACATGCCTCTACACCCAAGGGTAGGAGAGCGAAAGAAACACTAAACATGACTAAAGAGCTCAAGGGATGAATACAAACACACACATACAGTGGAGGGTTGCGACCCAAGTTTTCATCAATAGGACAACAAGATCGCAACGATTATAAATATATAAACTTCTTCTATTTCTTCATTTGTCTCAGTGAAGTGCTGGGAGATATAAAGAATGTTTATGCTTTCCCTATAATTCTTTTTTAAGGTGGTATTTCTTTCTCTAAGGTTGTTTTTGATACACTCAATCTTTTACGCGGTCTCCCCTTTGCTCTCCTTTGGTCTGTATCCATTATATTTCTTCAATGTGGCTCTTTGTGGCAGATGGTACCAGGGCATTCTTGTGAGGTGGCCAAACCATGTAACCTGTTCTTCTCTAATGAATTGCACGAATGACTTCAGACCTACTCGTCTTCTAATTTCCTCATTCCTGATTCTCTCACAGTTAATCCCACATCTTGTCTAAGGCATCTCATGTATGTGGTTATGATTTTGCGTTTATTAGTTGCAGTAAGCTTCCGTGTCTGACATTGGCAGCACGTCAGCCAAACAACAGATCATAAAAACAGAATATAGAAAATATATATTTTTAAAGAAACAATACAAATGTGTACTTCCCTAGGTACCGTTCCGTAGAGGTTCCTTAGGGTAGCAGAAGAAAGGCTATTAATAAAACATATGTCAATAAAGGTAATTATTTAACAGGTTCAATATCTAACAATTGGCAAATACAATCTTATTTTTGATATCATCAATTTTACCGGGAAAGAGACATGTAATTGCTTCAGTATACAAGAGTGACCAACAGGCTGCTCAAGATTCCCTGGAGTCTGAGATGTGCGACAGTTCTTGAGATCTGCTGCTGATTGACCAGGCACGCCTTCTGAAAAATCCTCCCTTCTCGCACGTCTTGAAAGTCAGCATCTTCTTCACCTCGTCCCGGAACCTGTCCGAGGTGAAGCTGTAGATGAACGGATTGGCCATGTTATTGACAAGCGGGCACAGTTTTGCCAAATCGTAGAATGCCTTAGCTGCGGGACTCATGGAGCCCTCGATGGATGTCTCGGCCATAGAGATAACGAGCGTCACGAAGTACGGGGCGTAGCTAGCGAAGAAGACTATGGTAACAGCGATAAACACCATCGCCGAGTTTCTCATTACTTGACTTTGTTTTTCTTTCTTCAACGCCTCGGTTCCGGTAGCGAGTGACGGGCGTCGTTTAAGCTCGTCATGTTTCGTGGACAGCTCACGTAGGGTCTTGACAATTTTCACATAGAGTACAATGAGCACAGTTGAAACGGTGAGGAAGACGATCCCCAGCATGGCGGAGTAGACAAGGAACACGGGCTTCTGCTTGCTGTCACTGCTGATGAAGCAATAGGTGATCTGAACGTGGTAGTGCTGGTAGTACACGGTGTTCTTGCCGAAGATCCAACCACAAGGGATGTTGACGAGGCAGGCGAAGATGACGCTGGCTACAAACAGTTTCTTACTCAGGAGAGTTCCTACTCCGGTCTTTCTGAGTAAGCAGAGCTTCATAAACCTGAAACAGATCGGACAAGATACGAGCGTTAGCGAGAGGGACAAGTCACGAGCTTTATAGAGAGGTGCAAGACACGAGCGTTACAGAGAGGGACAAAACACGAAGGTTATAGAGAAGGACAAGACACGAGGGTTTTGTAGAGAGGGACAAGAAACTAGGGTTTTATATAGAGTGACAAGACACGAGCGTTATAGAGAGGGACAAGACACGAGGGTTTTATAGAGAGGGACAAGACACGAGGGTTATATATAGGGACAAGACATGAGGGTTATAGAGAGGGACAAGACACGAGGGTTATATATAGGGACAAGACACTATAGTCTTATAGAAAGGGACAAGACACAATGGTTATAGAAATGGTTAAGACACAGGGGTTATAGAGAGGGACAAGACACGAGGGTTATATATAGGGACAAGACACTATGGTCTTATAGAAAGGGACAAGACACAATGGTTATAGAAATGGTTAAGACACAAGGGTTATAGAGAAGGACAAGGCACGAGGGTTATAGAGAGGGACAAGATACGAGCGTTACAGAGAGGGACAAATTACGAGGATTATAGAGAGGGACAAGACACGAAGGTGCTATAGAGTGGGACAAGAAGATATATTTATTAACCATACACCCCAAACACCTTAAGATGTTTACTACGGTCCTTTACTATTGACTTACTGTGTCATTATCTTTATTTTCAAAGGGTTAAGAATTGGGCACACTGGCCCGTCTGACATTCTGCCCTTCTTCTATATTTCCTCTCATACATTCTTTCATTCAACATCTCTTATGAAGCAATTCTTAGACAACAAAAGAACAATAAACATTAAAACGCATGAAAAATAATCAATAATACATGACTCGTTGAGGCAATGTTTAACATTGGCATCATAAATGCCCAAGGTGGGTATAACGTGCCTTACATATGGGAATGTTTTTTTTGTTTTCTTCTCATAACATGCCCCCCCCCCCCCCCCCCCCAAAAAAAAAAAATATTCACCGTCTACGTTTAATTTATCTAATCAGTTCATGGTTTTTATTTGCTTCTTGAAGGACTTGTTCATTGGTTTTTCTGTCTGTTCATTGTGTGTGTTGCTTTTCCTCAGAAACAACACGTCCTTGCCATTAGATGTTTTTCAACATGACTGCTCATTGTCCGCGTTTGACATCCATGCAAAAGCATAGGTTCTATGTAGTACTTCAACACTCTTTTTCTCTTTGCAAATGACATCTTATTATTGGTCCGTATGTTTTCCATCTTACACAATGCCACTTTTACCAAAAGCAATTCTTGTTCTAATCTCTTCAAGGCATCTTCCGTCAGATTATATGACTGTTCAGAGATAGTTATGCCGATTGACTTGTTTAAGAATATCCACATTTACCCATATATTACATCACTGTAGGAAGATACATCATCAGTCTCGTGACTAGGCAAAACAAGCGAACTTAATATCCCTAACTTTGTTTTCACCGTCTACGGCTCCGTGGCTAAAGGCTTGCGAACGCGGTTCGTGAGCCGGGTACCAGGTGTTCGAAGCTCAGCTGCGACCGATTTGTGCAGCAGACCGTGTCGCGTTGTGTTATAACGTGCTGGTATGGGAGCCGGTCGTTCAGAAAGCAATCGCAAACTACTGAACGTAACACTTGCCTAGTACATCAACGGCAGCTGAAAAATGCTGGTGTTGACTGCAGCGTCCCGTAAGGGATATGCAACAGAAAAAAAAACCTGAAGGTAGTGTTTACAAAGCAATGGCAAACTACTCAACGTAAACTGCCCAGGAATCACAAACTGCCAAGAAATGTTGGAGGTGACTGCTACGTCCTGTAAAGGATATGTAACTAACTAACCTGAGGGTAAGAATGGCTGAAATTATCAGAACGCTCGATCTTAAATTCCCTTGCGCTGATTGCGAAGTAGAGGATTCAACCCCTATACTGTTCGTTTGAACTTGATTTGGACTAGAGGGGCAAGACACGAGCGTTACAAAGAGGGACAAGATACGATACGCGGGTTATAGAGAGGGGCAAGACACGAACGTTACAGAGAGGGACAAAACCCGAAGGTTATAGAGAGGCACAAGACACGAGGGTTATAGAGATGGACAAGACACGAGGGTTTTATAGAGAGGTACAAGACAAGAGGGTTTTATAGGGAGGGACAAGATACGAGGGTTATAGAGAGGTACAAGACAAGAGGGTTTTATAGAGATGGACAAGACACGAGGGTTTTATAGAGAGGTACAAGACAAGAGGGTTTTATAGAGAGGGACAAGATACGAGTGTTTTATAGGGAGGAGAAAGATACGAGGGTTATAGAGAGGGGCAAGACACGAACGTTACAGAGAGGTTGATCATATTCCGGTAATGAACCTAAGGCCTATCCACGTCAATATGGAAGCACTATACTTGAGTTTCGCTCTCGTTTGAGCTCATCAGTAGTGCATATCCCTGACCGGATCCGGAAACAAGCCCCAGATCACTGGCGTGTGAAGCGGGTGTGTAACCACGCGGCACACGCTGGACACGCCAAATTATCATAACAGAATATCACAACGTCACCCATCGTAGGCTATGCTCAAGATTGCCCAATCGCCGCGACTGACGTCCGTCAATCGATGTGGACCCGAACGATCAGGACTTCTCACTGGCAAGGAACACCAGGCCTCCTAAAATCCAGTGAGCAATAATCAAATTGATTATATTGGTTGTTTCGGGATTTGAAATTTAAATATTGAGCACAACCCATTACTGGCAACGCTGATCATATTCTGGTATGAACCTAAGGCCTATCCACGTCAATATGGAAGCACTATACTCGAGTTTCGCTCTCGTTTGAGCTCGTCAGTAGTGCATATCCCTGACCGGATCCGGAAACAAGCCCCGGATCACTGGCGTGTGAAGCGGGTGTGTAACCACGCGGCACACGCTGGACACGCCAAATTATCATAACAGAATACCACAACGTCACCCATCGTAGGCTATGATTATTGCTCACTGGATTTTAGGAGGCCTGGTGTTCCTTGCCAGTGAGAAGTCCTGATCGTTCGGGTCCACATCGATTGACGGACGTCAGTCGCGGCGATTGGGCAATCTTGAGCATAGCCTACGATGGGTGACGTTGTGATATTCTGTTATGATAATTTGGCGTGTCCAGCGTGTGCCGCGTGGTTACACACCCGCTTCACACGCCAGTGATCCGGGGCTTGTTTCCGGATCCGGTCAGGGATATGCACTACTGACGAGCTCAAACGAGAGCGAAACTCGAGTAAAGTGCTTCCATATTGACGTGGATAGGCCTTAGGTTCATACCAGAATACGATCGGCGTTGCCAGTAGTGGGTTGTGCTCAATATTTAAATTTCAAATCCCGAAACAACCATATAATCAGTTACAGAGAGAGACAAACTACGAGTGTTATAGAGAGGGACAGGACACGAGGGTTCTTGAACTTGACTTCTTGTTCTTGAACAGGTGTACAGAATTGTTGTCCATATTACATATGTATAGGTACACGTGCATGATAGACCTGGCTAATGAATATACCTGTTTTAGAGGTGTCTAGTTGGTCTTGCGTCGAAGTACACTTGTTCCTGCAGAGAGGCGTTGTCGTCATTTAGAGGTGACAGATTCGAATCCGCCGGCTGCCTGGTCGAGGGGTTAGCAGCTTTATCCGTTAACCCCGAATGCTCTCGTGGTTGACGTGAACAGCACGAGAATTAGAAGTGGTTCGAGTCGCGCCAGTGACTTATGAGAGTATGGAGCCGGTCGCTCAGAAAGTCGTGGCGTGCTGATGAGCGTAATCTAGCCTAGGAATCAACATACAGCTGAAAGATGCTAGTGTTGACCGCAATTCCTGAAACAGGATGGAAACGCGGGAAGAAAAAAAAAAGATTCGAATCCGAGTGGGGTACCTAGCTTTCAATTTGTACGTTTTCGAGTGTTAATTGCATATCCTTTATTGGACGTCGCAGTCAGCCTCGGCACTTTTGGCTGTTTGTAATTTCTTGGCAAGTTTAATTACAGTAGTTTGCCATTGCTTTCTGAACGGTCAGCAGTCATAAGATTGTATGAAAACCAGCGCAAATCGGTATGCTTTCAAATCACCCACTGCTAGTGTGTCCTCTAGTCTCAGCTTCTTTCTTCTACTTCTGTGCGCGCCAATCAATGCATGTGAATCTATTTATGAGTTGTTCTCTGCAGTAGCTGTAAAAAAAAAAAAAAACAGTCATCTGCTGTCTACACCTTGTGGTGTAGAACAGTTGGGGGGGGGGGGGGGTGTCTTGAGTCTGAGGAATTTATGCCGCCTAGCTACTGCAGTATGCAGCTTAGGGTTTTTTTTTTTTTATTTTCCATCGATAGTAAAAAAATTCACACTTTACCGAGGATTCGAACCCGGGTCTCCCCAAGGAAAACTAAAAAACTAAGCATTCAAGCCACTCGGCCAGCCGCTCCTCTGTAGTAACAACAAGCAGAAATAGCGCGTGTTTGAACTTATCTCGAGTTCAGAAGGAGTGAAAGAGATAATAAAACTGTGTATCTGTTGACAGCGTAGTCGAATTCAAAACGAGCGAACGAGACAATAGAATTGTTTACCTGTCGACAGCAATGATCACCAGGACACAGCCTGACGCGATGGCGGTTCCCAGGGCCACGAACGATGTGAAGATGCAGGTGCCGACGAACATCGGGCTGTCATACCGTGCGGTTAGGTAGAGCAGGGCGGGGCAAGCTAACGTGAGCGAGGCCAGGTCGAGTACCGCTAGCATCTGAGGACAGAGAAGATATAATAATTAATGAGTGGTCATAGGAGTAGGCCTGGTGGATCCTGGGAATCTCTTCGTTATTATCTGCATCACCGTCATTGTTATCATCATTATAATCATAATCTTCATTATAATCATAATCTTCATCATCATCATTTATATCATCAACATCATCATTTATATCATCAACATCATGGCTTAACGTTTCTGTAGCTTTGTCGAGACGCATTTTTCCGTGAATGAATACGAGTAACTAACTGCCAAATACTAGTAACAACGCGTATTGTATACTGGATAATGATTATCCGATAATCTCGCCGTGTCTTTCAGTGTTTGTGCTTCCAAGGTACATAACTCTACATTTTGATCGGAAAATAGACTAACAATTTGTCTCCCTTACTTTATTATTTGGGAAATGGAAAGTTCACCAATATTAAGAGACTATGGTCCACGGAGGAAACTAAGCAAGACAATGAAGTTTATACAAGAGACAACAGTGCGGATATCATCATCACAATGTGCCATGTCGATAAGCGTGTGCCATCATGTTTCGCCATCTTACATGATCTTACAGCTCCGTGTTCTTGTCTCGACCATGCCATGTGGTTAAGTCATCCAGATGTTTACTTCTCTGCCTTCCCAGATATAGTCAACCAATTTCAAACCAACGAAAGAAAAAGACGGAGAAGCTAAGAGCCCCGTAGGCGTACAAGAAAACTAATAAATAAATATTTACAAACACACACAAATAATAATTATATTAATATTAATAATGGCATGGCAGCACTTGTACTAATACTGCGGTTTATTTGGGGGGATTTTCCATTTCAGGAATGAAGACTGCTGGTAAAATCCTAGCAAGTTAAGTTAGTTAGTTAATCGCGGTTCCAACTTCACGGCAACGGGTCGTTCCGATGCTTCATTCCTGTGCCAGTGAATATCACACAAAATGCTCCTCACTGTCCAATGTGAAAAACGGAACAAACAGGAGTCTCGGCAAACCAAAAGCCTGCACATGTACACAGTGCATAATGCCGCCGCCAGAATGCTAACACAAATATCCTCCACGGAAAATACATTTCATCGTCGATGGAATCGGCAGTCACCTAGCAATCATGACCAACTGGCAAGCTATTTACAAAACATCTGAAAGAATGTCGATCCATCACCAGTTCCTCAGCCTTGTGCATTTTAAAGTTCTTCTTATAGTCCATGTCGTGTGGCGTTGGTGATCATGTCTGTCCACAGCCTTCTGTCTCGTGTACTGCCAATCTTCTTATAGTCCATGCCGTGTGGAGTTGGTGATCATGTCTGTCCACCGCCTTCTGTCTCGCATACTGACAATAATTTCTGATACTAATATTCCTGCATTCCATGATGTCAAACTGTTCAGCATCTTCTCCCTTCATCTCCCCCTGGCTATCTTCCCCTCCAACCTTCCCGTTGTGACGACATACCCCAGATTTCCCCTTCTCATGACATGCCCAAAGAATATGGACTGGCCTCTTCGGGTGTGAGTAACCAGTTCTCTTACCTAAGTTAACTTCATTCAAGATATCTCCATTGTTTTTTCTATCCGTCCACGGTATTTTCGTCATTCTTCTATAAAATCACATCACCTTAGCTTCCACATAATTCTTTATTTGTCTGCTAATCATCCATGATTCACTTCCATACATCAAGACAGGCTCTATATATCTCTGTTAATAACTCTCTTCCTCACCTTGATTACCTAAGTATTGCAGGAAATATTTTTTACTTTGTGAAATGCTGCCTTTATTTTGTGAATGGCTGCCTTTAGTTTGTGAATGTCTGCCTTTATTTAGGTATTCTACATTTAACTTCCATAATACATCTTCCACCTTCCATCTGCTGTAAGTGAGGTACCCACGTACTACAAACATTGACTTGTTTGAGATTGGAAATGTGTTTTATTTGGGAAGACACTTTTCTTTTGTTATAACCATTCCTTCCACACTCTGAGAAAACCCGATGACAGTATAATTACTATAATTAGACACTCCCTTGTCTGGAAAACACAAGGCAAACGTATTGTTGGAGATCGTAGAGGATAACAGACAGGGATGAATAATATTGGGATGACATGGGGGGGGGGGGGGGGGGGCAGGAGATGACACAAGGCAGGGCGGACAGCTTGGTGTGGTTTGGTTCATGGCACATACCACAATGGGAGATAAGGGAAGAAGTAGAACAATGACAACAAGAACAAGAAGAACGAGAAGGAGGAGGGAGAGAAGAAGAAGAACAAGGAGGAAGAAGGAGGGAACAACAACAACAACAACAAACAGTCCAACCAATAAGAGAAGAACAGGGACAATAATAACAAGAACAATAACAAGCATAAAATCAACAAGAGACGAACAAGAATCAGAAGAACGTGGAGAATTGCTAAAACTCACCCTTTTGAACAACGTCACGCTATTACTCGCCCACCGGAAGTGATAAATATAGAAAACCAGAAGATTACCCACAATACCAATGGCCATCATTATGGGAATAAACAGGAACTCCGCCCCATGCCACGTGAACAGCTCGCCTTCCGCCCAGTTCCCGTCCAGAGCTGTTGTTGACGTCATTGTGACCTCACCAGGAGTGACTGCCACAAAGTGTATCTGTTGGGACAGAAGAATAATATAAGATAAGATAGTAAGAAGAATTCCCTACAACTTAAACTATAGTGAACACATTTTTTTTATGTTGCATATCCCTTGCAGGACGTTGCAGTCAAAACAAGCATTTTTCAGCTGCTGTTGATGTACTAAGCAATTTTTACGTTCAGTAGTTTATCATTGCTTTCTGAACGACCATCTCCCATATCAACACGTTATAACACAACGCGACATGGTCAGCTGCACAAATCGGTCGCGGCTGCGTTTCGAACGCCAGGTAAGCGGCTCACGAACCGCGTTCGCAAGTCTTTGGCCACGGAGACGGCACTGAACATATATCATCATCATCATAATCACCTCCATTGTGTTAATCGTCAAGCGTCATGGGGAGGAAAAATTGATGTTTCAGTGCCCGAGGGGTGGCACTGGATAGTGTCATTCCGTGTGATTGTACAATGTCTTTGTTGTCGTCAATCTATTTTATTCTCGGGCGTCCTCTTGCTCTCGCATCAGATCTTCTTTGATGTGGCATTAGTGTTAGTTGATAGTGTTGCATTCTTACGAGATGGCCTAACCATTTGATCTAGTTTGTTCCAATATATCTGACACCGGGTGTTGATCTCACTGTTTGTCTGATAACAACATTTCTTACTCGGTCTCAGATTGTTAAGTTGGCAGATCTTCTCAAGCAACTCATCTCACAGGTGTTGATTTTGCGTAAGTGTGATTTTGATAATGTACGGGTGTAATAGTGGTAGCATAGAGTTGGTGTGAATATGCTACTTATTATCTGTCGCTTCGCGGACATAGCTATATTTGGTTGTTTCAGTCTGAGACAGTGTGATACAATGTGAGACAGTATGAGACAGTATGAGACAGTGTGAGACAGTGTGAGACAGTATGAAACAGTATGAGACAGTGTGAGACAGTGTGAGACAGAGTGAGACAGTATGAAACAGTATGAGACAGTGTGAGACAGTGTGAGACAGTATGAGACAGTATGAGACAGTGTAAGACAGTAAATTCCCTTAGTGAATGTCAACACGGAAGCCAAAAACAATATGTTGCACGATTTATTGACTGGCATTTAGCTGCATCTCGTCAGGTGTATACTGCAATTATACTTGTATATCACATCTCACCAGGTTCCTCTTGTACCTTGCGGTGTCGAGGTGAAGAATAAACAGCGAGAGACTGTCCGTGAATGAGCTTTAATATATCGAGGTTCCCATGGACTCTGAATTTCCCTCTATCCATCGTTTACGTGGTCGGCCTCTTCCTCTGCTTCCGTCTGGTCTGTACATCATTGCTTGTTGTGGTATACTGTTAGTTGATAATCTAGTTATATGGCCAAACCGTTTAACCTTCTGTTATATAATAAAATCTAGTGTTGCTATAACCCCAACTTTAGTCCTGATTTCTTCATTTCTGATTTCCTTTTTTTTTTTTTTTTCTTTGACACATTGAGTATTCTTATCAGGAACTCATTTCTATTGTTGTGAATTTTCTTTTATCTTTTTTCTGCCACTGTCCAGGTTTGGCATTGGCAGCATAGAGCTGGTAGGAAGATTGGTTGTAGAGTGCTTTCTTAGTAACTGAAGATTGTGTTGTATAGTGCTTTCATAGTAACTATTGATACATATTATATATCAAGAGACGTAAAATACCCAGAGAATTAAAACACACGGAGAAGAGAATTACTGATAGAGATTAATAATATTTGGAGGACATGGCGGGAGCGGCAGGAGATAAGGGGAAAACACTGATGGAAGGCGTGGTTCGTGGACATGGCGGGAGCGGCAGGAGATAAGGGGAAAACACTGATGGAAGGCGTGGTTCGTGGACATGGCGGGAGCGGCAGGAGATAAGGGGAAAACACTGATGGAAGGCGTGGTTCGTGGACATGGCGGGAGCGGCAGGAGATAAGGGGAAAACACTGATGGAAGGCGTGGTTCGTGGACATGGCGGGAGCGGCAGGAGATAAGGGGAAAACACTGATTTAAGGCGTGGTTCGTGGACATGGCGGGAGCGGCAGGAGATAAGGGGAAAACACTGATGGAAGGCGTGGTTCGTGGACATGGCGGGAGCGGCAGGAGATAAGGGGAAAACACTGATGGAAGGCGTGGTTCGTGGACATGGCGGGAGCGGCAGGAGATAGGGGGAAAACACTGATGGAAGGCGAGGTTCGTGGACATGGCGGGAGCGGCAGGAGATAAGGGAAAACACTGATGGAAGGCGTTGTTCGTGGACATGGCGGGAGCGGCAGGAGATAGGGGGAAAACACTGATGGAAGGCGTGGTTCGTGGACATGGCGGGAGCGGCAGGAGATAGGGGGAAAACACTGATGGAAGGCGAGGTTCGTGGACATGGCGGGAGCGGCAGGAGATAGGGGGAAAACACTGATGGAAGGCGAGGTTCGTGGACATGGCGGGAGCGGCAGGAGATAAGGGGAAAACACTGATGGAAGGCGAGGTTCGTGGAAGGTGGACACGAGACATTGCAGATCTCTTTGATGAGGGTGCATGAAGCGGGAGAGATGGGAGGAAGCCGATAGGCTGATGAGTTCAGAAGAGGGATAAAGGGACAAGTGTTGACAATATGGTGTCATTTAAACACACTTTCCACAAACAATATTTTGCACGAATTATTGCTTGGCATATTTCGCTAAATCTCGTCAGCTTTTATTTATGTATTTTTTTTTTTTGATCACGTGATGAGAAGAGAGGCATTGGAGAACATCGTGACAGCTGGAAAGATCGAGGGGAAGAGAGGCAGAGGCAGACCAAGAGAAATGATGCTGGACGGATTGAGACGGTGGTATGGAGGGTATAATCAGTAGAGTTGATCCAGAAAACCAAAGACCGAGATCTGTGGAGAGACATGAACGCCTACAATAGCCGGCACGGCACTTGATGATGATGACATGATGTATAGTTATATATCGTATGAAGTTATGAATCATTCAAAATATGTCAGGCAATAAATCTGACAACATATTGTTTCTGACTTGTCCGTTAAATTCTCTATGGGATGTAGATTGTTTTGACTGCGGTGTAAATGCCGACATGTTTATGAAAGGATATCACCTGGCTGGCCACACCTTGGCCTTCTCATTTATCGTGATTGATTTGTTTACGTGTGATAACTTTACGTAATTTATAAACAGTTGACTTCGATACACCTGGTGATGGACGGGTCACGGCTGTGGGGTGATGGCTGGCGGCTGCAAGTGGGGGATGTGATTAGAGCCTGGTGGTACGGGGCAGTTGGGGTCTGTGAACGTGAGTTTATCTTGTGGGAGGTTTGAGTTCTGGCGTGGGAAAGTGGTGGGTTTGGGGTTTGAATGTTGGCTACTTTGAACTAGAGAGAGGGTGAGAGAAGGATGCGAGCGAGAGATAAAAGAGAGAGAAAGACG
>JACEFZ010025173.1:0-17500 GCA_014155875.1 Cepaea nemoralis | reverse complement strand
ACCCCAGCATTGTTTGGCTGTGTGTGATTTCTTGGCAAGTTTACGTTGAGAAACATTTTGTACTGCTACGAAATTTGCCAGACAGTAAATTATGCAACCAATTGTTTGCGACTTCATTTTTCCCACTTCAGTTAAGTGCCTTAAGGTCGGCATGGCCGAATGGATAAGACCGCGCGTTCTTAAACATCCGGAATGCTGATGCCCAGGTAGCGGGTTCAACCCCTACGCAGGTCAACTGAACTAAATTGTTGACTTCTCGTCGTTGACTTGGCGACGTTAATTACAAGTGCCTCAGAAGTCGAAGTGGGTTCGTCTGATGGCGAGGGACCCTGGTAATAGGGAAAGCTAATCCACACGGAAACAATCAGTCCGGTTCTAATAGAAGTAGCGTATATTGACATCGCTGGGTTCAAAGTGTGCGAGCGCCAAAAATAAAAAAATAAAAACTAAGTGCCTGCATGAAACAGACACCAACGGAAGCGCCAGATCAATAACAAAGATACACTGGGTAGAGGGATTACCGGTTAGGTCAAGGGAGTGTACTCCAGTTCTTGTGTATGTGAGGAGAGTTGTGACACAAGAGAGAGTTGCGTCCCCTCGCCAGGGCAAAATATCATCATCATGTAGGGCGGTGGTTCTCAACCTTTTTTGGGCTGCGCCCCCCCTTCACCATATTTTCAGAACGTCATTCCCCCCATTTCGTATTTCCTACCTAAAAATCCCTCCCCCACCCCTACACTGTATACGTAATAATGGAAGCTATATTTAATAGCACATACTAAAACAAGTCTAGACGTCCACATAACACGTGATTTGTGGGTCTACTTACTTTATAAAATGAATTTTAGAAGGGTGAGACGTACAGAATCGTAAAGTATGAAGGGAAAAACAATATCAAGTAATCGGTTCTTGTATAAACGCGATCTTGAAATAATCTTAACCCCCCCCCCCCCCCTCCTCCCCCCTGGAAACCCGAAAATTCTCACCTGGGGGGGGGGGAATTCCCCACCGGTTGAGAACCACTGATGTAGGGGTCCTTTACAGATTGGCACTCTCACCAAGGGCTCTCATCACCCCGCTGTCATCACCCCGCTCTCATCACAGCGCTCTCATCACCCCGCTCTCATCACCCCGCTCTCATCACCCCGCTCGCATCACCCCGCTCTTATCACCCCGCTCTCAACACCCCGCTCTTATCACGTGGCTCTCATCACAGCGCTCTCATCACCCCGCTCTCATCACAGCGCTCTCATTATGAGGCTCTCATCACAGCTCTTTCATCACGGCGCTATCATCACGGCGCTCTCATCACGGCGCTCTCATCACAGCGGTCTCATCACGGGGCTCTCATCGCGGCTCTTTCATCACGGCGCTATCATCACGGCGCTTTCATCACGGCGCTCTCATCACGGCGCTCTCATCACGGCGCTCTCATCACTCCGCTCTTATCACGTGGCTCGCATCACCCCGCTCTCATCACCCCGCTCTCATCACAGCGCTCTCATCACGGCTCTCTCATCACTGCGCTATCATCACGAGATTGTGCAATATTTATACAACTAAGGTATTTCAACAGCAGAGAGATTACCAGGAAATACCACTGGAGGAAACCAATACATGACTAAAACTGCACTCTTTATTAACTGCAATAAAGCCAGATCTCCACGAATTTCTAAATCAGGTGCGAAAACAAATCAATGAACACGGCGTAGACATAAATATAAAAAAAAAATAACAAAATCAAATTAATGAAAACGGCGTAAACATTACTGTAAAGATAGCAAAATCAATTCAATGAAGAGAAAGTAGACGCAAATGTAAAGACAACCAAAACAAAACCGTGATCATTACCAAAGCGATTTGACAAAATGTAACGGACCCAGTTTACACTTCTGAGGTGTGAAGGGCCTATGGTACTGGTCCCACCTTTGTATAGAGCTATCAGCACTCCAGGGACGGTGTGCTCAATATCTTGTATAGAGCTATCAGCACTCCAGGGACGGTGTGCTCAATATCTTGTATAGAGCTATCAGCACTCCAGGGACGATGTTCTCAATATCTTGTATAGAGCTATCAGCACTCCAGGGACGATGTTCTCAATATCTTGTATAGAACTATCAGCACTCCAGGGGGGGGGGGGGGGGGTGCTCAATATCTTGTATAGAGCTATCAGCACTCCAGGGACGATGTTCTCAGTATCTTGTATAGAGCTATCAGCACTCCAGGGACGATGTTCTCAATATCTTGTATAGAACTATCAGCACTCCAGGGACGATGTTCTCAGTATCTTGTATAGAGCTATCAGCACTCCAGGGACGATGTTCTCAATATCTTGTATAGAGCTATCAGCACTCCAGGGACGATGTTCTCAGTATCTTGTATAGAGCTATCAGCACTCCAGGGACGATGTTCTCAATATCTTGTATAGAACTATCAGCACACCAGGGACGATGTTCTCAATATCTTGTATAGAGCTATCAGCACTCCAGGGACGATGTTCTCAGTATCTTGTATAGAGCTATCAGCACTCCAGGGGGGGGGGGGGGTGCTCAATATCTTGTATAGAGCTATCAGCACTCCAGGGACGATGTTCTCAGTATCTTGTATAGAGCTATCAGCACTCCAGGGAGGGGGGGGTGCTCAATATCTTGTTTAGATCTATCAGCGCTCCAGGGACGATGTTCTCAATATCTTGTATAGAGCTATCAGCACTCCAGGGGGGGGGGGGGGGGCTCAATATCTTGTATAGAGCTATCAGCACTCCAGGGGCGGTGTTCTCAATATCTTGTATAGAGCTATCAGCACTCCAGGGGGGGGGGGGGGGGTGCTCAATATCTTGTATAGAGCTATCAGCACTCCAGGGACGATGTTCTCAATATCTTGTATAGAGCTATCAGCACTCCAGGGACGGTGTTCTCAATATCTTGTATAGAGCTATCAGCACTCCAGGGACGATGTTCTCAATATCTTGTATAGAGCTATCAGCACTCCAGGGACGGTGTTCTCAATATCTTGTATAGAGCTATCAGCGCTCCAGGGACGGTGTTCTCAATATCTTGTATAGAGCTATCAGCGCTCCAGGGGGGGGGGGGGGCGGTGTGCTCAATATCTTGTATAGAGCTATCAGCGCTCCAGGGACGGTGTTCTCAATATCTTGTATAGAGCTATCAGCGCTCCAGGGGGGGGGGGGGGGGTGCTCAATATCTTGTATAGAGCTATCAGCACTCCAGGGACGGTGTTCTCAGTGTCTTGTATAGAGCTATCAGCACTCCAGGGGCGGTGTTCTCAATATCTTGTATAGAGCTATCAGCACTCCAGGGGCGGTGTTCTCAGTGTCTTGTATAGAGCTATCAGCACTCCAGGGACGGTGTTCTCAATATCTTGTATAGAGCTATCAGCACTCCAGGGACGGTGTTCTCAGTGTCTTGTATAGAGCTATCAGCACTCCAGGGACGGTGTTCTCAATATCTTGTATAGAGCTATCAGCACTCCAGGCTCGGTGTTCTCAATATCTTGTATAGAGCTATCAGCACTCCAGGGACGGTGTTCTCAGTGTCTTGTATAGAGCTATCAGCACTCCAGGGACGGTGTTCTCAATATCTTGTATAGAGCTATCAGCACTCCAGGGGCGGTGTGCTCAATGTCATGTATAGAGCTATCAGCACTCCAGGGGCGGCGTGCTCAATATCTTGTATAGAGCTATCAGCGCTCCAGGGAGGGGGGGGGGGTGCTCAATATCTTGTATAGAGCTATCAGCGCTCCAGGGGGGGGGTGCTCAATATCTTGTATAGAGCTATCAGCACTCCAGGGACGATGTTCTCAATATCTTGTATAGAGCTATCAGCACTCCAGGGACGGTGTTCTCAGTGTCTTGTATAGAGCTATCAGCACTCCAGGGGCGGTGTTCTCAATATCTTGTATAGAGCTATCAGCACTCCAGGGCGGTGTTCTCAGTGTCTTGTATAGAGCTATCAG
This sequence comes from Cepaea nemoralis, assembly GCA_014155875.1. Lineage (NCBI taxonomy): Eukaryota > Metazoa > Mollusca > Gastropoda > Stylommatophora > Helicidae > Cepaea > Cepaea nemoralis. The sequence goes on along the minus strand of JACEFZ010025173.1, from coordinate 13,525 downwards.
CACTCCAGGGACGGTGTTCTCAATATCTTGTATAGAGCTATCAGCACTCCAGGGGGGGGGGGGGGGTGCTCAATGTCTTGTATAGAGCTATCAGCACTCCAGGGACGGTGTTCTCAATATCTTGTATAGAGCTATCAGCACTCCAGGGGCGGTGTTCTCAATATCTTGTATAGAGCTATCAGCACTCCAGGGACGGTGTTCTCAGTGTCTTGTATAGAGCTATCAGCACTCCAGGGACGGTGTTCTCAATATCTTGTATAGAGCTATCAGCACTCCAGGGGCGGTGTGCTCAATGTCATGTATAGAGCTATCAGCACTCCAGGGGCGGCGTGCTCAATATCTTGTATAGAGCTATCAGCGCTCCAGGGGGGGGGGGGGTGCTCAATATCTTGTATAGAGCTATCAGCGCTCCAGGGGGGGGGGGGTTGCTCAATATCTTGTATAGAGCTATCAGCGCTCCAGGGGGGGGGGGCGGTGTGCTCAATATCTTGTATAGAGCTATCAGCGCTCCAGGGACGGTGTTCTCAATATCTTGTTTAGAGCTATCAGCGTTCCAGGGACGATGTTCTCAATATCTTGTATAGAGCTATCAGCGCTCCAGGGGGGGGGGGGGGGTGCTCAATATCTTGTATAGAGCTATCAGCACTCCAGGGGGGGGGGGGTGCTCAATATCTTGTATAGAGCTATCAGCGCTCCAGGGGGGGCGGTGTGCTCAATATCTTGTATAGAGCTATCAGCACTCCAGGGACGATGTTCTCAATATCTTGTATAGAGCTATCAGCACTCCAGGGACGATGTTCTCAATATCTTGTATAGAGCTATCAGCGCTCCAGGGGCGGTGTTCTCAATATTTTGTATAGAGCTATCAGCACTCCAGGGGGGGGGGGGGTGCTCAATATCTTGTATAGAGCTATCAGCGCTCCAGGGGGGGGGGTGCTCAATATCTTGTATAGAGCTATCAGCGCTCCAGGGGGGGGGGGGTGCTCAATATCTTGTATAGAGCTATCAGCGCTCAAGGGGGGGGGGGGGTGCTCAATATCTTGTATAGAGCTATCAGCACTCCAGGGACGGTGTTCTCAATATCTTGTTTAGAGCTATCAGCACTCCAGGGACGATGTTCTCAATGTCTTGTATAGAGCTATCAGCACTCCAGGGGCGGTGTGCTCAATATCTTGTATAGAGCTATCAGCACTCCAGGGACGATGTTCTCAATATCTTGTATAGAGCTATCAGCACTCCAGGGACGATGTTCTCAATATCTTGTATAGAGCTATCAGCACTCCAGGGACGATGTTCTCAATATCTTGTATAGAGCTATCAGCACTCCAGGGACGATGTTCTCAATATCTTGTATAGAGCTTTCAGCCCTCCAGGGGCGGTGTGCTGAATATCTTGTATAGAGCTTTCAGCACTCCAGGGGCGGTGTGCTCAATGTCACGATGCCGCCTTTATTTCCTACACATCTCCCGGAACTCATTTTAGGCTGGGTGCACGTAGAAGCTCTGGTCGGTTTTAACGAACCAGGATTTGAACTGCTGACCACCGGGACGGCATGCGAGTGAACTCATCTCTCTGCCACAGCGGCTCCCACGAAAAAGTAGTTGCATATTCTTTACAGGAGGTCGCAGTCAACCCCAGCATTGTTTGGTTGTTTGTGATTTCTTAGCAAGTTTATGTTCAGTAGTTTGCTATTTTTGTCTGAACGACCAGCACTCAGACCATTTTATGAAAACCAACGCAATGTGGTCTGTTGTCAGATCGCCGTTTGTAACTTGTTATTCAGTTCTCTAAGGTTGTTATTGATACCATTACTCCATCTTTTACATGATCTTCCCCCTTGCACTGTATCCATTATATTTCTTCTATGTGGATCTATATGTCAGATAGTACCAGGGCATTCTTGTGAGGTGGACAACCATGTAATCTGTTGTTCTGTAATGCAGTGCACGAATGGTTGTAGGACGTCGACATCTAACTTCCCCATTCCTAATTCCATCTCTCATGGTTACCCTCGCTGCTCTTCTATGGCATCTCATTTCTGTTGTTATGATTTAGCGTTCATTCGTTGCAGTAAGCGTCTATGTTTGACATTTGTAGCACAATGTGGACCAAAAATAGTTCTTAAGAGATTTCCTTTAGTTCTTTCTAAGAGACAGTACCAGTACATTTGGACAACGAGTGTTGATTTCTCTATCTGTTCCCCATCTAAAATAAAATTTGACCATATATATAAAAATATTGAACAACATTAAACATTTGTTCCCATTTAAACAAATGAGTTAGGAATTAGAACTAAGAGTGATCAAGTTTTACATGTGTCTAAGTCTCGAAAAGTTGACTAAGGAAGAAGCGTAACGGAAAGGCGGAAATGAGATAAAACAACAGCGTTGACAGATTCAAGATGTGATAGATAATTGACAATGAATGAATCACAAAATACGGAGAAATATCATCAATAAACTGTACTAGAACCAGATGGCAACAACAAAAAGGACGTTTTCAGCCAAAGCCTTGAACACACACACACCCACCCACACACAAAACCCCCTTTCACACACACCCAAAACACACCCACACACCCACACACACCACCCACCCCACACACACACCACACACCCCCACCACACCCCAAACCCCCCCACCCCCACACACAACCCAACACCAAACACACACACAACACACACCCACACCCCCCACACACCAACACCAAAACACACAACCCCACACCACAACACACAAAAACACACCACACACACAACACACACGAACACACCACACACAAAACACAAAAACCCCAACCAAAACACACCAAAACCCCCACCCCTCCCCCCACACACATACAGACAACACACACACAAAAACCCCACACACACCCCCCAAAACACACCACACACAACACACACACAAAAAACAACACACCCCCACACCACACCACACACACACACATTACAACACACACAACCACACATACAGACACACACACACTCAACACACACCCACACACATACAGGCCTACACACACCATCACACCCACACACACACACAATCGAAACACACATACACCCACAACAACGACATACCACACTTCACAACCCCACACACACACCCACACCAACTCACACACCCACACACACACTCACACCCACACACACACACACACTCACACCCACCCACACACACACACACTCACACCCACCCACCCACACACACACACACACACACCCACACACACCACCACACACTCACACACACCCCACACACACACACACAGACAGACACCACACACACACCCGACATACATACACACACACACACACATACACACCCACACACACACACCCACACACACACACACTCACACCACACACACACACCCACACACACCCACACACACACTCACACACACACACACACACTCACTACCCACACACACACACACACCTACACCACAAACACACACACACCCACACACCACCCACACACCCCCCAAACCCCCAACACCAAACACATACACACACACACACACACCCGCCATACATACACACAACACACAACCACACCCACACACACACACACACCCACCACACACCACACCACCCACCACACACCCACACACACACTCACACACCCAAACACACCACACCCCACCACACACCACACCCACACCCACACACACACACCAAAACACCACACCCACACACACCACACCCACCCCCCCACACACACACACACACACACCACACCCACAACCCCCACACACACACTAACACACCCACACACACACCACCCCCACACACACCCCACCCCCACACCCACACACACACCCACACCACACACACACACACCCCCACACACACACCACAACCCCACCCACACACCCACACACACACACACACCCCACCCCACACACCCACACCCACACACACCCCACACACACACACACACACACACAAAACCACACCATTACAACTACGTGACAAAATACAGTAAAACTTTGATTAGCCGTCACTCGTTTGATCGTCAGTTTCTGCTATTCGCCATCGTCTTAAAAAAATGCGTGAGTATCAACAAACAAACAGACATCTTTAAAACTGTCCACGGATGACTTGTACACCCTACTGTATAAAGCTGGAAGTGATTGTACTATATGATAGCGAAAGTAACTAATCGTCGGTGGCGGAGGTGTTGAGCTTGATCTGGCACGCACCACAAACCCATCACTAACCACTCGATATTGTGTTACATATTGGTCTCAGTCGTGACAGAATAGCCTTGTGTTCGAATGAATGTTTTCTTTCATGAAATTATTTCTAGTGTGACTGTCTTTGAAGAAGAATAAACTGAAGACGATGAAGGATCAGTTATTAACCAAAAACTTTCAACTAGTCAAGCAGATGGAGAAACAATGTAATCAAAAGGCATCGACTGGTTTGAAATGCAAGCGGGGGAAAATGCAACACAGATACTACTTCTGCGTAAGATACGGAACATCGCCGCGCAGAAAGATCAAGGCTCACAGACACAGTAGATGACAGATTATTGTAAAGTAATGTAGGTTTATAGTATTACAATACATTTCTGCACATTACTAATCTTATATTGAAGTTTATATTGATCGTTTTGTACAGTTAAATACAATATGTTTGTATTATTCACTTTTAAAGGGTTTTATTTTCATTTTCGTCCCAAGCCAGCAGTGAAATCACGCTACTGTAAATATATATTAAGAGATTTCTATTATCCGTCTATTCGGTTATCCATCACAGCCATGGTCCGGACGGAGTCAGTTAATCGAAGTTTTACTGTATATACACTAGTTACGCATACTTTCCTTGTTGTGGACTGGACGCGTGTGTGGTTGAATACCGTGTGTATGGTTATAATAACACGGCTAGACAGTAAATATGGCTGTGTCGGGAAAGCGGTGGTCAAAGTTAAAGTTAGTTGCATATCCTTTACAGGACGTCGCAGTCAACTACAACATATCTGGCTGTTTGTGATTTCTTGTCAAGTTTACGTTCAGTAGTTTGCCATTGCTTTCCGAACGACCGGCACTGATACGATTATATGAAAACCAGCGCAAGGCGGTTTGCTTCCAAATCGACGGCAGATGTGTTTCGAACGCGGTATGCGGGATTACGAACTGCGTTCGTCACTTCGTCTCAGCCCCGGCTGGGGGTCAAGAGGTCATAGAAAGGTCCCCTTTAAGATAATTTACAAACGACAACAACAGAGCGGGACATTTGGATTATGACAGAGAGACATTTTGGAAGAGTGTTGGGGGGAAGAGGAGGTGTGTTTCTTCGCAGGGCATGCGACTGGATGACTATTCAACAGGACGGACACAAACTTAAGCTGGAAGTTGATCCACTTAGCCACACGCCCGGTGTTCCTTCCTGTTCTTGTGACTCATGTTGCTTAATTCACTTCTCTTGAAATGTGTTGTTCTATCTACCTCTCTTTGTCAACCCAGAGATAGATCCACTCGTCTTGACCCATGTGGTGTTTGATCGACTTCTCTTGACTCATCCAGCGCTAGATCCACTTCTCTTGACCCACTCGGTGATACATCTAATTCTCTTAACCCACCCAGCTTCTCTTGGCCCAAGTGGCTTTTGATCCACTTCTCTTGACCCACCCAGTGCTAGATCTACTTCTCTTGACCCATCCAGCTCTAGATCGGCTTCTCTTGACCCGGGTGTGTTTGATCCACTTCTCTTGATCCGTGTGGTGTTTATTATACTTCTTTTGACCCACCCAGTGCTAAATCTCCTTCTCATGGCCCACTCGGTGATAGATCCACTTCTCTTGACCTACCCATGCCCGATCAACTTCTCTTGACACGCCCTGTGTTCGATCCACTTCTCTTGACCTACCCATGCCCGATCTACTTCTCTTGGCACGCCCTGTGTTCGATCTACTTCTCTTGATCCACATAGTGTGTGGCCCACTTCTCTTGACCCACGCATTGCTCGATCTATCTCTCTTGACCCACCAAATGTCCGATCCACTTCTTCTGCCCACGCATTGCTCAATCTATTTCTCTTAACCCACCCACTACCCGATTAACTTCTTTTGACCCACAAGTGCCCGATCCACTTCGCTTGACCCACCCAAGTGTTTGATCAACTTCTCTTGACACGCATGGTGTTAGATCTACTTCCATTGACCCACCCAGTAACCGACCCACTTCTTCTGAATCACACATTGCTCAATCTACTCTCTTGACCACCCAGTGCCTGATTCACTTCTCTTGACCCATCCAGTGTCCGATTCACTTCTCTTGACCCATCCAGTGTCTGATCAACTTCTCTTGACACGCATGGTGTTCGATCTACTTCCATTGACCTACCCAATAACCGACCCACTTCTTCTGAACCACGCATTGCTTAATCTCCTCTCTTGACCCATCCAGTGCCCATCTACTTCTCTTGACCCACTCGGTGCCAGTGCAACTTATCTTGACGCGCCGGTGTTCGACCCACTTCTCTGTACTCACTCATGGTTCGATGCACATCTATTAGACCAACAGCCTCGTCAAAAATAATCAGAGATTCTCCATGGAGTTTCACTAACAGAACTCTATCTGAGATTGTTCACAATCGTTTAATTACTCTTATACTGTTCACAATCATGTAACTGACTATTCTTATAATGTTCACAATCATGTAACTATTCTTATATTGTTCACAATCATGCAACTATTCTTATATTGTTCACAATCACGTAACTATTCTTATAATGTTTACAATTATGTAACTATTCTTATATTGTTCACAATAATGTAACTATTCTTGTATTGTTCACAATCATGTAACTATTCTTGTACTGCTCACAATCATGTAACTATTCTTATGTTGTTCACAATCATGTAACTATTTTTATGTTGTTCACAATCATGTAACTATTCTTATGTTGTTCACAATCATGTAACTATTCTTATGTTGTTCACAATCATGTAACTATTCTTATGTTGTTCACAATCATGTAACTAGACTTATATTGTTCACAATCATGTATTTATTCTTATAATGTTCACAATTATGTAACTATCCTTATATTGCTCACAATCATGTAACTAGATTTATATTGTTCTGTTCACAATCATGTAACTATTCTTAAATTATTCACAATAATATAACTATTCTTATATTGTTCACAATCATATAACTATTCTTATATTGTTCACAATCATGTAACTATTCTTATATTGTTCACAATCATGTAACTATTCTTGCACACCGCGCATGCAAAATTAAGAGGATCATGAAACTAGAACATAATATACAACAATAAGAAAGAGACAAACAGCTTTCTTTGGCCATGTGATGAGAAGAGGGACATTGGAGAACATTGTGACAACTGGAAAGATCAAGGGGAAGAGAGGCAGAGGCCGAGCAAGAGATATGATGCTGGACGGATTGAGACGATGGAAAAGAGAAATATCATCAGCAGAGTTAATCCAGAACACCAAAGCTCGAGATCTATGGAGTGACATGAACGCCTACGCCAGCTGGCAGGGCACTTGATGATGATGACTCTTTTGTAGTAAGTATGTCCTAAGTACACAGGTGCGTGTTTATTAAATTATTGTTCGTTTGTACCAGGCTCTGTGGCGTAGGCGTTGCGGACGCAATTCACAATGCCGCATATCGCGTTCGATACAGAGCTGCGGGCGATTTGGAAGCAGACCGTCTTGCTTTGGTTTCCATGCAAAGGTATGAGTGTCGGCCACTCAGAAAGCAATGGCAAACTACTGAACGTAAACTTGCCAAGAAATCACAAACAGAAAACAACGCAGGGTTGACTGCGACGTCCTGTAAAGAATATTCACCTAACTTGTGTGTGTGCGTCAAGTGATCACATTTCACTAACACCTTGTATTTTGACAAGTATCCGAACCATCTGATCCGGGATAGTGTCTAGCAATCTATTTTACACAAGACTTTTGATATTCAATGTTGGACTATTTAAGATGTTTTAGCGTTAAAGTTTTAACGGGGGGAGAGATAGAAAGAGAGAGAGAGAGAGAGAGAGAGAGAGAGAGAGAGAGAGAGAGAGAGAGAGAGGAGAGAGAGAGAGAGAGAGAGAGCGAGAGAGAAGTAAAAGCAAAGCACCGAACTGAACTCACCACTTGATACAGGATTTGCGAACTATGAAAAGGCCTTTAATAGCATTTATATGGAAACTCTGTTAGTATTGATGAGGCTACATGAAATTTCATAGAAAATCATTAAATTAATCAAAGATAATTATGGAGGCTTGAGGTACATTCTCCATGAGGGAAACACGCAGAGAGGCATCTCCTGTCGTGTTTGCTCTGAGTTGCCACCACTTAGCCGAACTGTATGTTCTTGTGGAGTCATGATCTGGCTGCATCATAATACATGTATGTCTCTTTGCAGATGGGAAGTTTCAGTACCGATCTTGCACACGACTCTGGTTTGTCAGTTTGGAGAGGGGATCAAGAACTCTGCACCACAGTTTGCGTGGATATTATATTTTGATGCAAGACAGAGAGAAAATACTCTACACCAACTCACGCGGATGGTTGCAACCGCTTGTCAGGGCTCGGGCCAATCATCGGACTTAACGCCAATCATCGAACTTAAGACAACCTGCACGCCAATCATCGGACTTAAGACAACCTGCATGCCAATCATCGGACTTGTTAGTTCAAGGTCAGTCTTCTAGAGGACGCACCAACCAATCAATTAACCAACCAAACAATCAACCAAACAACCGACCAAACAAACAACCAAGCAACCGACCAAACAAACAACCTGCCAACAAAACAACCAATCAAACAAGCAACACACCAACCACCCACCAAACAACGAAACAATAAACCAGCTAACCAACTAATCACCCAAACGATTAACCAATCAACCAATATCTCACATTATTAAGTACACGACCAGGACATAAACAATATAACATTACAGACAATGACGTAATCTTACCTTTACTGTAGTACTATTTGTTTATCCTACAATGATGTAATCCATACACAACTAACAGAGCACCTGCTAGGTGGAAGAGCCCAGGTTTCCTTACTTCCCAAGAGTTAATTATTTGATCAACTGTAACCTCCCAGATTAGAAAAGCAAAGACATCGCGGACAGCTCATGGGAGACACTAGCCTTCAAGTGGCTTCCCTGCAGCACTTAGCTGCGTCTTGCAAACACGAACAACAACTCCTTTCTAGGGAGACAACTCACGCTCGGAACATCACAGATACATTGTTCGGGCGCTTGATAAGTCAGAGGCGGCACGGATTTAGTCACTGATGGGTACAAGCCCTACAGCGCTGGGAGTAGACTTCAAATAAATAGAATTTGTTAATATTTAATTTAATTCTTTGGTGTCGTGGGATTATAGTCACTTTCAGCTTTTGTATGGTTTTAAGATGTTTATTCCATAGGATAGTTTCGTTTCTTTCCTCTCTAGTTTAATAGTTACAAGTATTGGAGGAAGTATTGCGATGGGGTTACACCGACTGCCTCGCGCTCCAAACGTTGTGGGTTCGTCACTAGGACATGTGGTTCAGTTCACGAGATCAAATTTCTCAGAGACTGCTGGGAGTCGCCGCTGAAGCTACGGAGTTCGTGTTCTGTGCGATGCTTTCTGCAGGCAACCACATGGGAAAAGACCGGCCGTTGTTGGATAAAACCCGGTGCAGTGAAGTCCATCTTCTTGCCCTTTAAAGTCCCCTTTTTTCACAAATAGTGGCGATTATATTTCTTATTGTCTCCTGCTGCAATGAAATGTTGGGGTATTTTCTTCTATGTTGATATTCAACTTCTCTTCAGATAAGAATAGGTCTCGCAGGCCAACCTTACATTCTGCCCTTTTAACAGCTCACATTTCACACCTTAACTGTGTATTTAACACTGTGATTGTTAAATCTAATTACAAAATGCATTTCTTATTTATATATCGTTTCTTGGATTCGAAAATACCAAGGTATTGATTTTTCAGCAGATTTGTTTAATGTCCCAGGTTCAAACGCGCAAGTTACCACAGGAAAAATCCATGTTCTCAATAAGAACTCAAAGAGAACGAGTCATATGGGATCAAATCCGGTGCAATTAAGTCAATCATCATCGCTGTATTTGAGTATTCAAGGCTGTTATTTTCTTCTAATTAGCCTCCATTTACGAATATATCAGTATTAACATCTAGAGAGATTATTCATTCATTCAGAAGCATAACCTTTGCAGAACATCGCTCTCATAACAACCTTCCGGAAAACTTCTCGATCACAAACAAGATGTCCCGTGTCTGATGCACCCATCTGGAGACCATCCACCACATCCTGCACCCACCTTCTCTTTGGCCTTCCTCTTCCTCTTAACAACGCATTCAAAATGAGAATTGTCAAATGTTCTGTATATTTAACACTACTATATGGCGCGGAAGGCTAGAACTGGAACAAGCAATTAGAAAGTCGAATAAAGGCCCTGTAGATGTGGACATACAGAAGAATATTCCGTACGTCATGGGGGGGGGGGGGGCAATCAAATACAGGGGTTCTAGAAATACTGGGAATGAAAAGAGAGTTGATGAAAGAACTAAACACAAAAGAGGCAAGTGAAATATTTCGACTACGTTAAAGTTATAACTTTACAACTTATAAAAACCTTACTGGAGGGTAAGGTTAAAGGCAAGCGAGCAAGAGGTAGACAACGATACAAGTGGGAAGATAACATCAAGAGCAGGACCAACAGCAAGCAATCTGACAGAATGTACAATCAAAGTGAGAAACAATCAGTATCGGACATCCATCACAGCCAACATTCATTGTGGAGACACTACTTGATTGATTGATCGATTGATAAATATATCATAGGCATATTTGTTTTATCGATTGTCGATAGTTTTAGTTTTTGCTGCATTTAAAAATCAGTTTTGTTTTCCAATGTGCTCTTGTGCTATTTGTGATGAAGGAATGTCAGATCTTAGTCAGATATGACTGAGTTACCGTATGACAGTAGATGGTACCTGCTTTCTGTTAGCGCCGAATGTTGAGATGTCAGGCCTCAGTCAGATATGACTGAGCTACCGAAGGAGAGTAGACAGTACTACAGTTTTTCAAACGTTTCTCGTCATCATTTCGGTAAATAAGGTAAACATACAAAAGGACAAGATGCAGCCCTGCCAGAAAGAGAGAGGGGAGAGACACAGAAAGAGAGGGAAGAGGGAAATAGAAAGAGAGAGGATAGAGATAAACAGAAAGATAGAGGGGAGAGACAAAGAGAGAGAGGGGAGAGGGAAACGGAAAGAGAGAGAGAGAGAGAGAGAGAGAGAGAGGGGAGAGCAACAGAAAGAGAGAAGGGGGAGACACAGAAAGAGAGAGGGAAGAGACACAGAAAGAGAGGGGAGAATAACAGAAAGAGACAGGAGAGAGACACAGAAATAAAGATGGAAGAGACACAGAAAGAGTGAGAGAGGAGAGAGTAACAGAAAGAGTGAGAGAGGAGAGAAACAGAAAGAGACAGCGAAGAGAAACACCGGCAGAAAGAGAGAGGGGAAAGAGAAACAGAAAGAGAGATGGGAGAGAGAAACGGAATGAGAGAGAGGGAAGAGAGAAACAGAAATAAAGAAACAGAAATAGAGAGGGGAGAGAGACAATAAAAAAGTGGGGAGAGTGAAACAGAAAGAGACAGGGGAGAGGCAGACATAAAGAGAGTGGGGAGAGAGACACAGAAAGATAGAGGGGAGAGACACCGAAAAAGAGAGGGGAGAGAGACAGAAAGAGAGGGGAGAGAGAACTGGAAAGAGAAAAGGGAGAGAGAAACAGAAAGAGAGAGAGAGGAGAGACATAGAAAGATAGATGGGAAAGACACAGAAAAAGATAAAGGAATGTGAAACAGAAAGAGAGAGGAGAGTGACATATAAAGAGAGAGAGGGGGAGGGACACAGTAAGAGAGAGGAGAGAGACACAGAAAAAGAGAGGGGACAGAGAAACAGAAAGAGAGAAGGGAGAGAGAAACAGAAAGAGAGGTGGAGAGAAAAAGAAAAAGAGAGAAGGGATAGAGAAACAGAAAGAGAGATAGGAGAGCGTAACAGAAAGAGAGATATATATACACAGCAAGAGAGAGGGGAGAGACGCAGAAAGAAAGAGATATATTACAGAAAGAGAGATACATATACACACACAGAAAGAGTGTGTTAGAGAGACACAGAAAAAGAGAGAGAAAGAGAGTGAGAGAGAGAGAAAGAAAGAGAGAGAGAAGGGGAGAAATAGAGTGAGAGAGTGTTTTCTGTATCAACAATGAATGGCCATGCAGTACAGATCCGACATAATGGCCCAGGATTCTCGCCTGTACAATTAAATGAACATGAACTGCGCGATCGTTCCATCAATTCCACACTCTCCTCCGCGCTGGCAATTTGATATCAGAAGCTACATTATATCACTTAGGGCACCTTGATATGTAATCTGTCAATAGAAGAGATATGGAAGCGTATGGTTGTTGACTGCCCATTTCACTCACTCTGGTTGGATGATATCTAACACTTCCCCCCCCCCTGGTCATGCGGGAGTGCGGGGGGAATGAGCAGGCTTATAGGCTGGCAGAGAATGCACCTCAGGTGGTAGATTGCCTATGGACAAGGGAGAGGTGGTCGTGCGCCTCTGGGACCAGGTGGAGAAGGTGGAGGAACTGATTGAGAGCCCGTATGTGGAAAGGAAGAGATTGCGGGGGATCGGCAGAGGTTCTGGTAGAATCTCAAAACTGAAAGGGAAGACGAGGAGAACTTTCAATCAAATAGCGATTGGAACGATTAGTAGTGTTGCTCTTCGCTGGCTGTTGAACGAGGCGACGGAGCGTATATGGGAATTTCCTGAGTGCAGCGACGTTGGTTCTTATCTCAACTCAACCCAACTATCAAACACTTTGTTCCACACGGTTTTCTAGTCTCTGTATTGAAGTCTGTCGACCATGAAATACCTGAAATCCGCGAGGGAAACATTACCACCTCATATGCTTAACCCAGGCTGCCTGCCGCCTGTTTCATAACATGGATATATATTTTTTTCGCATATCCCTTTTACCGCTGTCGTTGATTTCTTGGCAAGATTACGCTCAGTGGTTTGCCATTGCTTTCTGAGCGGCCGGCTCACTTATCCCGTAAGTTACCAACGCGGCGAGAATCGTTTCCAATTCTCGCGCGCTGCGTTACCCTACGTGGATAAACGGGATTACGGAGAAAGTCATTTAACGCCTTGGCCAGGAAGACCGGCACTTGGATATATGCATTGTTTATATTACAACATTCATTTGACAATGGTTTTGTTTATCCTATGTGAATGCAACTGCAAATTGATGAATGAAAGTGATGATTGGAAGGGCCCCAATGTAAGACGACTGGGGCCCAATTTTGACCCCTTTTAAAAAAAAAGCTCGTTTTTCGTTTGTTTAAAATGCCTCTACGCAGAGGGGAAGTTCGATCTGCACACCTCGTAGTTTCTCGCTTTGGGGAAGAAGGATTCGAACCCAAAAAAAAAATTTTCTTCACA
>JACEFZ010025172.1:60000-72392 GCA_014155875.1 Cepaea nemoralis | reverse complement strand
GGGGGGAAAACAAAAAAAACCCAACATTTTTTAAAAAGGGGGAAACAAATAAAAACTTTCTTTTAAAACAAAAAAATGTGGGTTAATATAAAACACGGGGGCCCCAAAAGTTTTTAAATATGGGGGGGCCCCCCCGGGGCTAAAAGGGGGGCGGAATTTGGGGGGGGGGGGGGGGGGGGGGGGGGGGGGGGGGGGGGCCCCCCCCCCCCCCCCCCCCCAACAAATTTTTCCCAAAAGTTTGGTTTGACTGCGCAACTATCAGTGTGGTTTGACTGCGCAACTATCAGTGTGGTTTGACTGCGCAACTATCAGTGTGGTTTGACTGCGCAACTATCAGTGTGGTTTGAATGCGCAACTATCAGTGTGGTTTGAACTGCGCAACTATCAGTGTGGTTTGAACTGCGAAACTATCAGTGTGGTTTGACATGCGCAACTATCAGTGTGGTTTGACTGCGCAACTATCAGTGTGGTTTGACTGCGCAAACTGATCAGTGGTGGGTTTGACTGCGCACTATCAGTGTGGTTTGACTGCGCAACTATCAAGTGGTGGGTTTGACTGCGCAACTAGCAGTGTGGTTTGCACTGCGCAACTATCAGTGTGGTTTGACTGCGCAACTATCAGTGTGGTTTGACTGCGCAACTATCAGTGTGGTTTGACTGCGCAACTATCAGTGTGGTTTGACTGCGCAACTATCAGTGTGGTTTGACTGCGCAACTATCAGTGTGGTTGACTGCGCAACTATCAGTGTGGTTTGACTGCGCAACTATCAGTGTGGTTTGACTGCGCAACTATCAGTGTGGTTTGACTGCGCAACTATCAGTGTGGTTTGACTGCGCAACTATCAGTGTGGTTTGACTGCGCAACTATCAGTGTGGTTTGACTGCGCAACTATCAGTGTGGTTTGACTGCGCAACTATCAGTGTGGTTTGACTGCGCAACTATCAGTGTGGTTTGACTGCGCAACTATCAGTGTGGTTTGACTGCGCAACTATCAGTGTGGTTTGACTGCGCAACTATCAGTGTGGTTTGACTGCGCAACTATCAGTGTGGTTTGACTGCGCAACTATCAGTGTGGTTTGACTGCGCAACTATCAGTGTGGTTTTGACTGCGCAACTATCAGTGTGGTTTGACTGCGCAACTATCAGTGTGGTTTGACTGCGCAACTATCAGTGTGGTTTGACTGCGCAACTATCAGTGTGGTTTGACTGCGCAACTATCAGTGTGGTTTGACTGCGCAACTATCAGTGTGGTTTGACTGCGCAACTATCAGTGTGGTTTGACTGCGCAACTATCAGTGTGGTTTGACTGCGCAACTATCAGTGTGGTTTGACTGCGCAACTATCAGTGTGGTTTGACTGCGCAACTATCAGTGTGGTTTGACTGCGCAACTATCAGTGTGGTTTGACTGCGCAACTATCAGTGTGGTTTGACTGCGCAACTATCAGTGTGGTTTGACTGCGCAACTATCAGTGTGGTTTGACTGCGCAACTATCAGTGTGGTTTGACTGCGCAACTATCAGTGTGGTTTGACTGCGCACTATCAGTGTGGTTTGACTGCGCAACTATCAGTGTGGTTTGACTGCGCAACTATCAGTGTGGTTTGACCTGCGCAACTATCAGTGTGGTTTGACTGCGCAACTATCAGTGTGGTTTGACTGCGCAACTATCAGTGTGGTTTGACTGCGCAACTATCAGTGTGGTTTGACTTAGTTATTACAAGGTTGACTTAACATTTTAATGTTGTTATTATTATTATTGTTATTATTATTATTATTGTTATTATTATTATTATTATTATTATTATTATTATTATTATTATTATTTAATGTTGCATATCCCTTAAAGGACGTTGCAGTCAACGCCAGCAATTTTCAGCTGCTGTTGATGTACTAGGCAAGTTTTTACGTTCAGTAGTTTGCCATTGTTTTCTGAACGACCGGCTCCCATACCAACACGTCATAACACAACGCGACACGGTCTGTTGGACAAATCGGTCGCGGCTGTGTTTCGAACGTCTGGTAAGCGGCTCACGAGCCGTGTTCGCAAGCCTTTGGAATTATTATTGTCATTGTTGTTGTTGTTTTTGTTGTGGTTAACCCGGTCAAGAAATGCCCGCAGAAGTCGGATATGTCGGCCTAACAGCGCAAGAACGCAGCTCTGCTGTAAACAGGCACAACGCAGTCACATCCGAAAAAAAAAATCCCGAAGAACGCAGAAGAAGAAGAAGAAGTTTTTGTTGTTGTTTTCCGATTCATCTCCCCACTGTGATTTCTGTTTACGGAGTTCGTTGTCAAGTACGTACACTGTGTCTGTGTGTGTTCTCTCTCTCTCTCTCTCTCTCTCTCTCTCTCTCTCTCTCTCTCTCTCTCTCTCTCTCTCTCTCTCTCTCTCTCTTTCTCTCTCTCTCTTTCTCTCTCTCTCTCTCCCCCTCCCCACCCCGAAGATGCACACATACCACCTAACAGCTTTCATGTAGTGTTTTCATCCTTTCTCCACTACAAGTCATTGTTAGATCAGTACTTTGCCAATGCTTTCTAAACGGCCGACGTCTCATAACATTGAAATCAGCGCAAAGCGTTCTACTTCTAAATCGCCCGCACCCGATTTCGAACTCCCGACTCGGTGTATCGGGGAACTGCGGAACTATGATTCTCACTATCCCGTCAGCCACACTGTCATACTGTCATTTACTGTCAATATAGTACCTTGGCAATGGCAAACTACTGAACGTAACACTTGCCTAGTACATCAACAGCAGCTGAAAATGCTGGTGTTGACTGCAACGTCCCGTAAGGGATACGCAACAAAAATTATTTTTTTTTAATAGTACCTTGCGTTGTATGGCAGGGAGGTCTTGAGCCTGAGGAATTAAGGCCGCCTGGCTAGTGCAGTCGCCGCGAACTGTGCAGGTTAGGGTTTTCATTTTGCTCCCGACAGAAAAAAAAACTCCACACCCATACCGAGGATTCGAACCCGGGTCTCCCGAAGGAAATCTGGCATTCTAGCCACTCGGTCAACCGCGTCAGCCACAGACGGTGGTTAATGGTAGGAGAGGAGAGAGTGAACATAATTTAAGATCCTCCACATGTAAAGTAGTCATTGAAACAATATTGATTTCCTAGCACAACTTCCAGGCGTCTTGTTTGCCTTGTTGACTCCTAGTGCTGGAGACACGTGACAGGTTTCACGTTTACCACTCCGTCGGTTCCTTAGGTACCACTCTGTCATCTTCGGTATCCTTTGGTCTTCTTGAAGCTCTTAAAGTGCCTGCTCCTTTCTGGGCACGTGATTGGTGCTGCCATTTTGACAATGTAAAACTTGGAGCGTCAAAGATGGAGAGCTAAGCAGACACGGCTGAAAACAAACAAAAAAAGTGAAAAGCTGGGAAAATTCAATACCATAGACAAGTGTTATATTCTGTTATTTGAAACGTTACTGCTCTTTAGCAATTCCCTTGCGTGTTTAGTCTTCCGATGCAGCAGCCGTCTCACAGTATCTCTGTTCATTGTTCCCATGAGGAGTTGGGTATGGTGTCTCCTCTCTTGGCCTTGCAGACGACATCTACGAGCTTGACCACTCACAAGTCTATGTTTAGTGTGAGTACATCTGCATCCGAGAGTAGGAGAGGACAGACTAAATGTAGTTATTGGTTTTTGTACGCATGCTAAATAACAAGATATTAGAACAGCTAATTCTGTCTGGTGAAAAGAAAAACGGTGGAATCTCAAGCGAAAGAGCGAGAGAGAGAGAGAGAGAGAGAGAGAGAGAGAGAGAGAGAGAGAGAGAGAGAGAGAGAAGAAAGAGAGAGAGAGAGAGGAGATAGTGAAGAGAGAGGATAGAGAGGAAAGAGTGAGGAAATGAGAGTTGAGATAGAGGAGAGAGAAAGGAGAGAGGTAAGAGAGAAAGGAGAGATAGAAGAGAGAAGAGTAAAAGAGATGAGAGAGAGGGGAAGAGAAGGTAGAGAGAAAGAGAAGAGCGAGGAAATAGAGAGAGAAAGGGGACAAAGAGAAGAGAGAGAAAGAGGAGAGAAAAAAAGAGAGGAGAGAGAGAGGACAAAGAGAAGAGAGAGAAAGATGAGAGAGAGAAGGGAGAGAGGATAGAGGGTGGAGAAAGAGTGGAGTGATAGTTATAAAGAACTTACAAACGAACGGGCCATTAAACCAACGAAGGAAGTTTATTTTCAAAGAGCTAATAGGGCTGACAGTCCCTTCTGGTGTCGTACTGTGGACACATTATTCCACTGTGGTATCTCATATAAGGCTACCGTCAACACTAATTGTACTCACAATGTAAACACTGGGGAACTATACACATTGAATCACAAATATTCCAGACAGAACTGAATATCATTATATAAACTGTTTTTGTTTTTCCGTTGTTTTTTTTTCCTGTCCTAGGTAACGCGCCATGCGTGGTTAACTTTTCTCTTTGGTATTCACGCACACGTAGCTGTTCACTCTCTGGTATTCAGAGTCACACGTGACTGTTAACTCTTTAGTATTCAGAGTCACACGTGACTGTTAACTCTTTAGTATTCAGACACACGTGACTGTTAACACTTTGATATTACGCACTCATGGCTGTTCACACCAGTGACTTTCTGCCTTTGTCAACTCCTGGCACTGAAAAAGTTAAGGCATAAAAGGGAAACAAAGCTGAGAGTAGCCTTTAGTCTAGCCCAAGGGTTGACAAACTTTTTGTGCGTAGGGCCACATTGACAAATGTAAAGCTACTGGGGGAGGGGGGGCGGGACCGCCCCCAGAGTATATCAAGCGTTTTTTTTTTTTTTGGTTCGCAAATCCTTTACAGGACATCGCTGTCAACATCGCATTTTCAGTGACTGTGATTTTTGGCATGTTTACGCTCAGTAGTTTGCCATGTTTTCTGAGGACCGGCTCACCCCCCTAAGTTACCAACGGGAGAGAACCGTACCGTTTCTCCCCAGCCGTCACTCATAGAGTATAGGGGAAAAAGGGAAAAAGTTGTGAACCCTAGACCGGGGAGCCCGGGTAAAAGGGTTTTAAATGGGCCGAAATACTTTGGAGGGATATTTTTGGATCAGAAGCGCCCTGTGGGTTTTGCCCCCGGTGGAGTTTTTATGAAGAATTTTTCAAAAATTTTAAAAAAAGGGAAAAAAACAAAAAACTTATTTGTGTGTGTAAAATTTGGAAAAAAAAAGTAAAAGAATAAATTCCCGTTTCCCCATTTTTGCAACCTTTTTGGCATTTGCAAATTAGCTTTTAGCGTGTTTTCTTGGGAAAAAATTCCTCTTTGCCTTGCTTTTAGGACGGCTACTACCCCTAAGTACCACGCGAAGAGAACCACTTCTTCTCGGACGTCACTTCCCTCACGAGAGTATACGGGATTAGGGAGAAAGCGTGTAACCCACTGCCAAGACCTAACAAACTAAAAAACAAATAATTATTTGAACATTTAAAGCGGGAAAAAATAACACCCAAAAATTTTTAAATTTAAATTTTTTTGAAAAAAAATTTTATTCACCGGAAATATCTGTTTTAAAAAAACCACCCAATTAAATTTTTACTTTCAAAAAATATGTCCTAAAAAAATCAAAATTCGTTTTTACCCACAAAAAGGGCCGTACTTTTTACAAAAAATAAAAAATAGAAAAAAATTTTATCCAAAATTTAAAAAACAAGGACAAAAGAAATTCAACAAAGATATTAAAACGAAGTAAACTTTTTTTACCAAATTCAGGGCCGCATAATATCAGTTGCCGCATGCGGCCGGCGGGCCGTAGTTTGCCCACCCCTGGTCTAGCCTAACTGTCAGACTGTCCTCGCCGCGTCAATAACAATGCAGAAATATAGCTTAAGCCAAGCTAAGGAAAGAACTATTCCTTGGGTACTGTAATATGTGTGTGATTGTGTGTGTGTGCGCGCATGTGTTGTGTGTGTGTGCATGTGTGTGTGTGCGTGTGTGTGTGCGTGCGTGCGTGCGTGTGTGTATATGTGTGTGTGTGGTGTGTGTGTGTGTGTGTGTGTGTGCGTGTGTGTAAAGCGGAGGGTTGTGGGTAGATAAAGCTTGCATTCCAAGGCAAGATGTATTGCCATGGTTGAACCGTACCCGCGTTTGCTTATTGCATATTTGATTTTATGTATCGTAAATGCGGGGATTGGCCGGCAGGCTGCACTGAATGGAAGATGCAACAACTGGTCCAGAACCAATTGGCTACCAGGCGATGTAATCATCTACACAGATGGCTCTGTGCGAAGAGGTAAAAGAAGTGCCTGAAGTTTCGTGGCGAAGGTTGGTGGACGGTGATTGGTACAGGAGAGTCTGGCATATGATACCACAACATGTAATTTTTGAATGGATGTGGAGGCAGTCACGACGGCGTATCGCTGGCTGGAAGACAAACAACACGCACATGTCGTAACTCTAAATAACTCCCAAAGTTTGATGAGAAAGGTGAAGACAGGCATGCTTTGGGCAGAGTGGCGGGCTTTCATTCAACATTCAAAAAACATAAAGAGAACATCTGTTGGATTTTCCCCCCAGGACATGCTGTTGTGGTGGGAAACGAGCAGACGGACAGATTAGCTGGGTCTGCACTCCCTCGGCAGATGTGGTCGGGTCTCTGTTGGATCGTGAGTATAGTGCAGAAGAACAGATGGATCATCATGGCTTGCTGCAGGGAGTGACCAGAGGATCTGGCTGGCGCTCAAAAACTCCGAGGAAAGGCCAGAGGGACACATAATCAGGCTGCTTCTGGTACTATTAGCATTGGATCTCTCTGGCTGTTGTAGATTTAGACGGAGCACGTATAAAAATGTCGCGAGTGCTGTGATTTGGATTCTTGACTCAACTCAACTCTCATGTTATGTTTGCGTCGTTGTTTGAAAGTATGCGTGTTGTGGTTTTCATACAAAGTGCAAGGACATGGGATGGTAAGAAAAGCACCCGGGAAGAAAGAAAATGAGAAGATTAAAATGAAAGGGAAACACTTTCATGTGATTATTATAAACCAGAAGAGAAAGAAGTAAACGATGGTGAAAATCAGCTGCAGATGAAATGGAACACACACACGCACGCACACACACACACACACACACTGAGAGAGAGAGAGAGAGAGAGAGAGAGAGAGAGAGAGAGAGAGAGAGAGAGAGAGAGAGAGAGCAATTCTCCGCTCCGACACACCGACCTAAAGTAACGACTGAGACAGGAGACCTGTCTATCTGTACGAAGCCGGACTGAGAATCTGTCTCCATCTTCATTTTGCTGTAATGAAGCAGCCGTGTTGATAGACATTCAGTTTGTGCAGACTGGGTGGGATTCACTGTACAGTTGTCCGTAGACAGAGATGCGGTTGTCTTCGTTTCTGCACTGTTCATATTTATAAGTGGTTTGTTGTTGTTGTTGTTGTTGTTGTTGTTGTTGTTGTTGTTGTTGTTGTTGTTGTTGTTGTTGTTGTTGGTATATTATGTTATCTGCGTCTAAGAAGCTAAGTCCACTTAGTGTCACTGTTTGTCTTTGTTGAAACTACATCTTGATTTTCTTTCTTTCTTTCTTTCTTTCTTTCTTTCTTTCTTTCTTTCTTTCTTTCTTTCTTTCTTCATCTTCCCTGCTTCCAATTCTGTTTATCGTCTGTTGTTACTATATTTTCTTTTCATTATCATGGTTATGTTTGTTATTTTTTCCTTTCTACCCTTCTATCTTTCTTCATTTCTACATACCTAGATCCTAATATGTGCATTTGTTTTAATTTGCTATGGCAGCTGTGTTTTTCGGGCTTATATATCATTTCACTGGGGGTATCTCTACCTGGAGCTTAATGTGTGCAGAGGACCTTATGTGCTGGGGTCAGGATGATACTTGAACTTCTATGCAACACCCTGTGAGGCATCCTTGACTAGTCTGGGAGACATCCTGGGCAGACACTAGTCTGTGGAACATCCTGGGCAGACACTAGTCTGTGGAACATCCTGGGCAGACACTAGTCTGTGGGACATCCTGGGCAGACACAAGACTGTGGGACATCCTGGGCAGACACTAGTCTGTGGGACATCCTGAGCAGACACTAGTCTGTGGGACATCCTGGACAAACACTAGTCTTTGGGACATCCTGGGCAGACACTAGTCTGTGTCTGTCTGTGGGACATCCTGGACAGGCACTAGTCTGTGGGACATCCTGGGCAGACACTAGTGTGTGGGACATCCTGTGTAGACACTAGTCTGTGGGACATCCTGGGCAGACACTAGTCTGTGGGACATCCTGGGCACACACTAGTCTGTGGGACATCCTGGGCAGACACTAATCTGTGGGACATCATGGGCAGACACTAGTCTGTGGGACATCTTGGACAGACACTAGTCTGTGGGACATCCTGAGCAGACACTAGTGTGTGGGACATCCTGGGCAGACACGAGTCGGTGGACTTGCTGAGAAGGCAATAATGGGCTGACAAAAGTCTCGCTAAGACAGACAGGCGGACAGACAGACTGATGGACGGTCGGATGGATGGTCAAACAAACAGAAAGACACAAAGACACAAAGATATATTAACAGACAGACAAACAGACAGACAGCCAGCTAGCTAGCTAGATTGACCGACCGACCGATCGATCGACTTACCGTGACACAGACAGACAGACAGACAGGCAGGCAGGTAGGCAGCAGGTAGGCAGGCAGAGGTAGGTAGGAAGATAGGTAGGTATGTAGGTAGATGCGTAGATATATACATACGAGGGTAAGTCAATAAGTAAGTCACAAATGCCTGTAGTAAAATAACTACACATAATAACAACTTGAAACCAGTTTATTTTTATACATGCATCGTCGGTTTATTTCTCAACATAATTTCCACCAGCATTGATGCATTTCTTCCATTGTTTTATCAGTCCTCCCAAACCGGTCGCATAGAACTGCGTGCTCTATTTTCATTTACCTGCCATCCGACAGACCTGTGTGACTTACTTATTGACTCGCCTGTGTAACACTTTCTGCCCAGCTATGCAGCGCTTTACGGGAAATCGCTAGGGGCTAAGTCCACTGAAAACCCACCTTGGCGGGAGACATTTCGGGAGTGATGCCGAAGTTGAATGTGAAGTGAAACCCTGGTTTAGAAAACAGAGCAAGCAGCTCTAAGCAGCCGGTTTGAGAGGCCTGATAACCGATGGGAGAAGTGCATCAATGTTGGTGGAAATTATGTTGAGAAATAAAGGGACAATGTGTGTATAAAAATAAACTGGTTTCAAGTTGTTATCATATTTAGTTATTTTTCTGCAGCCATTTGTGACTTACTTATTGATTACCTTCGTAGATACATAAATAGATACTAGATAGATACATGAATAGATAAATAGATAGATACATAGATAGATACATGAATAGATCATAGATACATAGATAGATACATGAATAGATAAATAGATAGATACATAGATAGATACATGAATAGATCATAGATACATAGAGATATCGATACCTAGAAGCAATTATTCTTGAATGCATTTGTGGATTATGTATATGGGCCAGGGAGGGAGTGACGCATGCACACACACACACACACACACACACACACACACACACACACACAGAGAGAGAGAGAGAGAGAGAGAGAGAGAGAACATATTATGATGTACTGTGGTGACGCCCCACTGTGTCTATCAGAATCAGTTTAAAACCCCGTGAAATAACAGAAGAGGAGAATGACATGTCATGAATTTCGCAACAACTGACAATTATGATATTACTGCAGCCGTTTCAATAGACATGAAATCAATGGGCACTGGTCACATTAGGCCTGGTGGGCGCCGGTTGTACAAACCTTGACACTGGCAACACGAGTCAATGTGCTCACCTCTCATATCTTCATTCATCTGTGCCGCCGTGGTGGCAATTTGGTTAGAGAGTTGGCTCGCCGACACAGTCGTCCGGCTTCATTCCATACTCATTTTCATCATTTGCCTTGCCGATAAGTCCGGGAGGTCGTATTTCGCCGTTTCACACGATCACCAGAGCCGTGGATTTGCTCTGTGGTTTTTGTCTCTACCATGCCATGTGGCCAAACCATCCAGATATTTACTTCTCTAGCTTGCCTTTGTTCTTTTCCCCCTAATCGTGAAAGTTGTCACCGCGACATACAGGTCACGGTTATTAGATCCTATGCAACCCACGAAAGCGATCGTAAGAGATTAGAAAACCGTCTCAGTTTCCGGGATTGATCACTCTCTCCGTACGGCCTCAATGTCCAACACAGTTTCATGTAATTGTCAACTGCCCCTCCCCCACCCCATCACTAGAGTGTTTGCTTTATGCAATAAAGAGCTGGCGTGGCAGGATACTGATAACCTTACCTCGTAATGGTGTGTGTTATATAGGGCATTTATCTATTGTCCTTGTATAGATCACATAAGAGAAATCTTAGCACATCGCGATAACTCCGTACCACAAATCTGTACCAGAACCAGACACTCTGGCCGTGGGTAGGTTGTCCCGTGTTGCAGTTGAACTTGGACAACGGCCTTGTCCACCTGTTCCATTTCCAACAGCTACGGATCATCGTGTGCACCGTGCACGCGGGACTCTCCTCGTTTATCATCTAGATCCAGGCAGGCTCCACGTTCGATCCTTAGCCCGGGATTGTGGAGAAGAGTACTATACTTTTTTTAAAAATATTTTTCAAATAGCCATATCGCACACGCCGGTTAATGTACCAGGCCTTTTCTAGTTAGAGGCAGGCGCGCATCGTCTAAGCCCATTCCGTCATTTTGGTTAACGATAGACCGATATCATGTGACATACTGGTCAAGCAACACATGATGGAGCCCAGAGGTTTAGATATCACGTGACATACTGGTCAAGCAATACATAATGAAGCCCAGAGGTTTACAAGATGAACTGCATAAGAAAGACTACATGGAACGGTCATCAAGGTCAACAAGAAGGTTTATGTCACCAATTAGACCCAAATGGACAGCAATCTAGAGACTCCGCACATGACACGACAGGCTGAAGAGCCACATGTTTGATCATCTCAAGATAGGAGATACCGACAAATGTAACCGTGGAAATGGTGAAATGCCAGCTAGACATGTGGTCTAGCAGTGTCCAAAATATACACAACAAAGACGATTATGTTGGCCCACACCCGCTCCACATGAAGACATTATGGAGACATCAACAAGCTCAAGTCAGCGGCTGCCGCTTCCAGTAGATGCACTCAGAATAACATCTACAAGTGTGTGACGGAGAACAACATCCGTCAATTGGGCCATCTTGTCGTCATCTGGATCATCTGGATGTGCCTAGCTATCTTCCACACCGGAAGTAACTAGAACTTCTAGGGGGCTACAAGTGATTTTTTGGGGGGATCGGGGAAGGGGGCGGGGGGGGGGGGGGGGGATAATTATGAACAAATTAAGAACAACTATATACTTTTTCGTTGTAGTCACTTTTGTGTTAAATACAAGTCCCACAGCGCCAATTAAGTGCTTGGATTCCTGTAGAACAATTGACTCTATGGTCAGTACTCGGTGTAACTGACCCGGTCGTGAACAATCTGTCCCATAAGTCACGCCGTTTTGAAACTTCCTATTCCACTCATACACTTGATGGCCTGACAGGCATGCATCACCATATTGGACCTTCATTCGCCGATGTGTCACCCTTTCACTGATTTAAAAAAAACGAATAACATAACCCTGCTCCTCATTGGTGCATGTCAAAAGTGGGGCGGCCATTTTAAACTTTCCTTATGACGTCACCGTTTTCGTCTGCACTGTTTATGTTGCATGCTTAACACTCTTGAGATCTTTAACAATAATATGGACAGATTACAAGACAATAGCATAGTTACTGTAATTTCTATCACACTTTTAATGTTTTCATTTGAAACTCCCTCGTAATAAGACGTGACATAGTCCGGTCAATCCAGATAGTGAGAGAAACGGTTAGGACGGGCGCGACTAATTGAATATGCCAAGCAGTACTGCAGGGGTCGGAGTGCTAACAGCCATAGTCGTGGGGCGCTAGCGTCAGCGGGAGATGCAGTTTGCGGGCCAAGGCACACATGTCTGCTCTGTGAGGTGTGAAATGAGATCATTGTCCGCTTGAATAATTCTGCATCGTTTATTATTTTGTTTTGTTAGTTTACAAGTTAGGTCAGTTTCCACGTTCTTGTTTGGCGTTTCTAAGGTTTGACAGCCAGATAGTATTACGATTATTCATGCACATCATTTTCAACATCAACATCATCATTATCATCAACATCATCATCAACATCATCATCAACATCATCATCATCATTGTTATTACCATCATCATTATCATCATAATTAACATCATCGTTTTCATTATCATCATCATCATGTGTCAAGCCAAAATAAAGATGGTGATCATAGTCCGCCAACTCTCAAGGTCACCAC
>JACEFZ010025172.1:0-57500 GCA_014155875.1 Cepaea nemoralis | reverse complement strand
TTCTGACCGGTCTTATTTGATGAGATGATTCTGTCTGTGTGTACACTATATCTGTATTTCTGGTCGGTCTTATTTGAGGAGATGATTCTGTCTGTGTGTACACTATATCTGTATTTCTGGTCGGTCTTATTTGAGGAGATAATTCTGTCTGTGTGTACACTATATCTGTATTTATGGTCGGTCTTATTTGAGGAGATGATTGTGTCTGTGTGTACACTATATCTGTATTTCTGGTCGGTCTTATTTGAGGAGATGATTCTGTCTGTGTACTCACTGTATCTGTATTTATGGTCGGTCTTATTTGAGGAGATGATTCTGTCTGTGTGTACACTATATCTGTATTTCTGACCGGTTTTATTTGATGAGATAATTCTGTCTGTGTGTACACTATATCTGTATTTCTGGCCGGTCTTATTTGAGGAGATGATTCTGTCTCTGTGTACACTATATCTGTATTTCTGACCGGTCTTATTTGAGGAGATAATTCTGTCTGTGTGTACACTGTATCTGTATTTCTGACCGGTCTTATTTGAAGAGATAATTCTGTCTGTGTGTACACTGTATCTGTATTTATGGCCGGTCTTATTTGAGGAGATAATTCTGTCTGTGTGTACACTATATCTGTATTTCTGGCCGGTCTTATTTGAGGAGATAATTCTGTCTGTGTGTACACTATATCTGTATTTCTGACCGGTCTTATTTGAGGAGATAATTCTGTCTGTGTGTACACTGTATCTGTATTTATGGCCGGTCTTATTTGAGGAGATGATTCTGTCTGTGTGTACACTATATCTGTATTTCTGGCCGGCCTTATTTGAGGAGATGATTCTGTCTGTGTGTACACACTATCTGTATTTCTGACCGGTCTTATTTGAGGAGATAATTCTGTCTGTGTGTACACTGTATCTGTATTTCTGGCCGGTCTTATTTGAGGAGATGATTGTGTCTGTGTGTACACAGTATGTGTATTTCTGACCGGTCTTATTTGAGGAGATGATTCTGTCTGTGTGTACACTATATCTGTATTTCTGGCCGGTCTTATTTGAGGAGATAATTCTGTCTGTGTGTACACTATATCTGTATTTCTGACCGGTCTTATTTGAGGAGATAATTCTGTCTGTGTGTACACTATATCTGTATTTCTGGCCGGTCTTATTTGAGGAGATGATTCTGTCTGTGTGTACACTATATCTGTATTTCTGGTCGGTCTTATTTGAGGAGATAATTCTGTCTGTGTGTACACTATATCTGTATTTCTGACCGGTCTTATTTGAGGAGATGATTCTGTCTGTGTGTACACTATATCTGTATTTCTGACCGGTCTTATTTGAGGAGATAATTCTGTCTGTGTGTACACTATATCTGTATTTATGGCCGGTCTTATTTGAGGAGATGATTCTGTCTGTGTGTACACTATATCTGTATTTATGGCCGGTCTTATTTGAGGAGATGATTCTGTCTGTGTGTACACTATATCTGTATTTCTGTCCGGTCTTATTTGAGGAGATAATTCTGTCTGTGTGTACACTATATCTGTATTTATGGCCGGTCTTATTTGAGGAGATGATTCTGTCTGTGTGTACACTATATCTGTATTTCTGACCGGTCTTATTTGAGGAGATAATTCTGTCTGTGTGCTCACTGTATGTGTATTTATGGCCGGTCTTATTTGAGGAGATGATTCTGTCTGTGTGTACAAAGCATCTGTATTTATGGCCGGCCTTATTTGAGGAGATGATTCTGTCTGTGTGTACACTATATCTGTATTTCTGGCCGGTCTTATTGAGGAGATGATTCTGTCTGTGTGTACACTATATCTGTATTTCTGACCGGTCTTATTTGAGGAGATAATTCTGTCTGTGTGTACACTGTATCTGTATTTCTGGCCGGTCTTATTTGAGGAGATGATTGTGTCTGTGTGTACACTAGTATGTGTATTTCTGACCGGTCTTATTTGAGGAGATAATTCTGTCTGTGTGTACACTATATCTGTATTTCTGACCGGTCTTATTTGATGAGATGATTCTGTCTGTGTGTACACTGTATCTGTATTTCTGGCCGGTCTTATTTGAGGAGATGATTGTGTCTGTGTGTACACACTATCTGTATTTCTGACCGGTCTTATTTGAGGAGATAATTCTGTCTGTGTGTACACTGTATCTGTATTTCTGACCGGTCTTATTTGAGGAGATGATTCTGTCTGTGTGTACACTATATCTGTATTTCTGACCGGTCTTATTTGAGGAGATGATTCTGTCTGTGTGTACACTATATCTGTATTTCTGGCCGGTCTTGTTTGAGGAGATGATTCTGTCTGTGTGTACACTATATCTGTATTTCTGTCCGGTCTTATCCGCCCTTTTCTTCCTCCTCTTATTCTGTTATCTTTCAAGGGAAGTGCGTCACACACAGTTACGCACTTCAAAGGTCAGCGTGAGCGACTTCGGGATGCGTTTGTGTACGACTGACTTCCTGTAGACAGATTCCATCCAAGATAACCGGCTCTACCTACAGGGGTTGTTTATTTTATGACATATTCTTTTTCCATTTTTTTTTTGTTCACTGGCTTTTGAACTCAAGCGTACCCGATACTTCTAGTAGTTGCCAGTACTGGGGCGTGCACTGGACTGATCTTTGTGTGTGGATTAGCTTTTGTTATTACCAGTATCCCTCGCCATCAAGCGAACCCACTCCGAATTCTGAGGTACTTGTAATTTACATCTACAAGAAGACAAGAAAACAACGTTTTAGTACCCTGATCGGTGTAGGGGTTGAACCCGTTACCTCAGCATTAGGGCACCGGAAGTTTAAGATCTAGCGCTCTTATCCATGCGGCGCCGCTGACCTCTATTTTACGAGATGTGTGTAGACTATGTCTGTACTTCTGGCCCATCTTTCTTGTCCTTGTCTAACTACATCCGTTTAGTGCTGGATACTTAATACTTCATTATCTTCTTCCTCTTCTTTCGTTCGTTACTTCATTATTAATTTGGGAAAATGAAGTGGGGATCAGACAGACATTGTTTGGCAAATGGAAGGATTTCATGATTATAGATTTTAGGATTATGGATCTCAGGATTACGCCTAGAAAAACTGAATAAGTACTTGGCAAGCGAGAGATAAAACCCTCAAATTGACATAGAAAACAACATAATACACACATGTATGACATGTTATTTGTATTTTAAATATTAGTGGGATCCGATATAGCTAGTGGCGGATGATTGGTGGTGGGTGGCTGGTGCCTGAGATACTCGCCTGCCGGTCCAGTGGTCATGGATTTAATGCCTCATGGAGCCAGATTGTTTACATTGACCCAGGCTGCCAGATTGACCCAGCCTACAATGGATACCGGGAAGCACCTCCGGAAGTAAAGGCGCCCATTATGATGTTAGCCGCAGCAAGCATCGAATGCCCATTGGTTTACAGTAGTTTACACAAACATAGACTTGAACAACGGGCCCAGTGCGTCCACGGACGTGTGAAAGGGCGTCCTTGAATGTGACATCACAAACTGTGCAGTCAGGGCCCCTGTCCAGCACCTGGCCGCCTAGTGGGTACTTGGTGCGAGTCCCATATTTCTATAGACCAGTCGGCGCTGGATACGTTATGTGCTCAAAATCATGTCGGCTGTTTTAACTTCACAGAACACTTTGGTACCAAGTTCAGGTTATTTCCTGCTTTAATGAGGACTCGAACCCGTGACAACCAATCTCTGCCCTACTGTAACTCCAATAATAAGACGTCTGCTTGTTTTAATCCAGGCGACCGCGTCAGCGAACTTGATAGGAAACTGGGCCGGTAATAGCGCGGTCCGTCGCAGGTTCGACGCTTGTTCCCGTCGCCTGCTAAGTGAGGGAAAGATTGTTCACCTGTATATCTGTGAGTCCAGACCTACAAAATGTCATGGTGGCTCTATCACGTCACAGACAGGTAACTGGTTCGGGACAATTTTGTCTTTTAAATGTATCTGAATATGCTATCCCATCAGGCAAAGTTCACATGTGTGAGTCGGCGTCCACCAATCATTCAGAGCCCATCTGCAAATCTGGGGTGCACCCTTGAGTTCGGGATTGCCTTGAGTCAAGAAAACCGGGGTTTATCTTTCAGTCCGGATCCGCCCTTTAATCGGACTCTATCCCTGAGTCAGGATCCGACTATAAATGTGGGTGGACCCTCGAGTAGGGACCACCTCTGAGTAGAGTCCATCCTGGAATCAAACTTCACCTGTGAACAAAAGTCCACCTTTCTATCTGGGTCCACCCTGAGTTCGAGGTCCATCCTGAGTTAGAGGTCCACCCAGCAGTCAGCGGGATGTACCTACTCCACCCGGGGTTGAACCACAATCCCACTATTGTACACAGTGATAAAATCATTGCCAAAGCAAATTCAGAATTTTAAATAAAATTAATCCAATGCAGTCTTTACAAACAAAACATAAACACACATCTAGACCAAGACAAACAATGGGATGGATATACGACGCTGAGAAGGAAGAATCCGTGCAAGGAGAAAACAAAGCATACACAAGGTCGTCTGAGAAATGACAGATAAAAGGCAGGCAAGACAGGGAATTAACAGACAGTACAGATTTCAAAGGGCCTCGGGTTGGAGAATTGAGATATGTAGACAGTCCGTCTTGAAGTGGAAAAACACAAGTGTATTGTGTGTGCAGGCATCTTTGTGTCGGTTGGGCAATGGACAAAGAACACGACAGGATAAGCCATTTTATAAGACGGAATACAGCAATGTGTAATATTAAAGAGCGGATTAAAATTGTGAAGAAGGATGTGGGGAGGAGAAAGAGTAAGGGAATTCGACGGAGAGGATTAGTTCGGAAAGGGATACAAAATGAGATAGCAAAATGGGGTAAGATATGTAAAGAAACAGCTAATGGCGTGGCACATAATGTTGTTTGTGTGGAGCGCGGTGGCTTTTTCATATTCTTGATGGCATATTGAGGTGCGGTAGCCAGTTTAATTTCTTTCCTCCGTGTTTTTTTTTTTTAAATTCAGATAAGAGTCAATGGGTGGAGCAGGAGGCCAAATAATATTGAACCTGAAATCTGGATTCGAACATGCCAACTCTAAACAACGACAGGTCCTCGCTGACGGAGCGCGTCATGACATCTGATGGGAAATGTCTTGAAGAGATTAGAACAAGAATCACAATGGCGAATGTAGCGCGTCATAACATCTGATGGAAAATGTCTTGAAGAGATTAGAACAAGAATCGCCATGGCGAAGGTAGGCTTTTTCAAGATGGAAAACATACTGACCAATAAAAAGATGTCATTTGCAACGAGAAAAAGAGTGTTGAGGTGCTACATTGAACCTGTACTTTTGTATGGATGTGATACGTGGAAATGGGCAGACAAGATGAAACACGTCTAATGGCTGTGGAAATGTGCTTTCTGCGGAAAATGCAAAGAGTAGCATGGAGAGACAGAAAAACCAATAAGCATGTCCTACAAGAAACAAATTAAAACCGTAAACTGATTAGAGAAATTAGACATAGGCAATCAAAATTGTTTGGACAAGTTATGAAAAGAAATAAACCGGAGAATTTTGTGACAACTGGCATGACTGATGAAAGCAAAAAAAACAAGAGGAAGACAAAGAGGTAAATATCTAGATGACTTGGCCACATGGCATAATCGAGACCCCCCTCCCTCCCCCACTCTGAGCTGATCCACGACTCTGGTGATCGAGTGAGATGGCGAAACATGACCGCCCAGGCTTATCAGCATAGCACATGATGGATGATGTAGGTTAAAGGTATTCACACAGGCTGGAGCGCGGAACTGTTGAGGTCACTGAATACTGTTAGAGCTGATGAGCGGATTTGAACCCTGATCGTGTAAATCTCCCATCTGGATTACTGATCACAACCAGAGTGAACAGACACATTAAATGTGTGGAACACGGCAACAGATCGGGGGGCATAGAGACACTGGCAGTACGTTGGAAATTGTTAGACACAAGCAGCAAGCAAGGACGGGAATAGATGTGTGTCATCTAGGCAAAGGAATCCCAGCAGACTAGAGGACCTTTTAATGACTATGTGCAATGCGTTAAAATGTTAGTTCTATGGCATTTACAAGATGTTGCAATCAACCCCAGAATCTTTCAGGCGTTTTGTGATTTACTAGACAATTTTTGTGCTTCAGTGGTTTGCTATTGCGTTCTGAACGCCTCATATCATGGAAATCAACGCAAAGCAGTTTGCTTTCAAACCATCGGCTTGGTGTGTCGGGAAATTGTCAGACGCGTTCCTAAGCCGTACCGCCGGAGGCAACATGCGTGCTAGGACTCACTTTGGAGTACGGACAATTCAGAATCAATGTCTGCATGCTGTTAGATCTGATAGGCGCAGTTTTTTTGTATTCTTCTTCTTCTTCTTCTTCTTCTTCTTCTTCTTCTTCTTCTTCTTCTTCTTCTTCTTCTTCTTCTTCTTCTTCTTCTTCTTCTTCTTCTTCTTCTTCTTCTTCTTCTTCTTCTACTTCTTCTTCTTCTTCTTCTTCTTCTTCTTCTTCTTCTTCTTCTTCTTCTTCTTCTTCTTCTTCTTCTTCTTCTTCTTCATCTACTTCTTCTTCTTCTTCTTTTCCTTTTTCTTCTTCTTCTTTAATTACTTCAATCGGAACATTTCTAGGGCCTCTTACTCCTCCTCATCTTGACCTCTTCCCCTTCCTTTCTTCTGCTGCTGCTACTACTACTGCAGCTGATGATGTGTTTATATATACTTAGCGTGTCGACATAGGTGGGTTTCTGCCTTGTGTGTCGACCTAGGTGGGTTTCTACTTAGCTTGTCGACATAGCTGGGTTTCTGCCTAGTGTGTCGACATAGGTGGGTTTCTGCCTAGTGTGTCAACCCAGATGGGTTTCTGCCTAATTTGTCGATGCAGATGGATTACGGTTTAGCGTATCGACCCAGTCTGGTAAAATGGTGCTGAACAAGCGTCATAACCATCTGTAAAGAAAGGGGTGGGGTGCGTTATGTCGAGCTATTCAACCTGTCTTATATATGTCCTTGATTTAGTATATGTGACGGTAGAGAACTTCATAGTTCCACAGCGGTATCTGGATGTGCGATGACTTTGATGTTCCACTCTAGGGTCGAAAAGAAGTTGGAGACAGACGCAGGGAAGTATCGATAGTAAGAAAGAGAGAATGAAGATAAGGAAGAAATTCAACAACAAATTCAATCAGAAAGAAAGAAAGCCGTAAGAAAGAAAATAAGACATGCGAAGTGAAGGACGGAAGCACAAAAAGAAAGAAAGAAAGAAAGAAAGAAAGAATTGCGAAATATGAGAAAGAGCGAAGGGAAACAAGAAAGAAATTCAACAAGAAATACAATAAGAAAGAAAGAAAGTTCAAAAAAAGAAATTAAGACAATTAAAAAGAAAGACAAAAGCACAGACAGAAAGACAGAGTCGTCTTCTTCTTCTTCTTCAGCATTCCGAGCCATTGAGGTTCTTTGCTGCAAATACAATCTGTCTCCATTCGTCTCTCTGGTGGACCTTCTCTTGCCAGTCGTTGATTCCAAGTGCTTGTAGGTCTGTATGTATATTATCTCTCCACCGCCTTCTTGGTCTACCTCGGGGTCTACGGTCATTTATTTCCTGAGTGTAAGCGAGTTTTGTTTCCCTATTATCTTCCATTCTTTCTATATGCCCCAGCCATTGTAGTCTATTAGCCTTCATGATACCAGTGATTAGCGGGGACTTAAACAAATCATAAATGTCTTTGTTACTTCTTCTTTTCCACTCTCCACTTTGTGTATCCCTAATGGGTCCAAAGATGCGTCTTAAAATTTTGTTCTCAAAGGTTTGTAACAAGGCTTCGTCTCCTTTCGTTGTACTCCAGGTTTCAGAGCCATACAGCACAACTGGTCTGATCAGTGTTTTGTATATTGTGATTTTGGTGTTACGAGATAGCGCCTTTGATTTTAGTAGATGTTGTAGTGCATAGTATATCTTATTTCCAGAGTTGATTCTAGTTTGTATTTCTTCCCTTATGATGTTGGAGCAGTTGAAGATTGTACCCAGGTATTTGTATGTTTCCGTTCTTTTAATGGTCATATTATCTATTTGTATGTGGCCAGAGTTTTTAGCCATTCCGTCTCTTGAAATTACCATATATTCTGTCTTATCTTGGTTGATAACCAGCCCCATCTGTTGGGCTTTTTCCTTTAAGTGAGTCAATATTTCTAATGTCTTTTGTTCACTTTGCCCTATAATATCTATATCATCTGCATAACCAAGCAGCTTGGATGTTCCTCCAATATCACATTCCTCCTTTACCTTCCTTACAACTTTCTCTAGAGCCAGATTGAAGAGTAGCGGCGATAGTGCATCACCCTGTTTCAAGCCAGATGTTATTTGGAAGGGGTCTGATTTCCTGCCTTTATATGTTACTATATTATAAGTATCTTCCATGCATAGTTTGGTCATGTTAATTAACTTCCTTGGTATTCCAAATTCCTGCATAACATTCCATAGACTATTCCTATGGACACTATCATAAGCCTTTTTAAAATCCACAAAAATGTTATGGAGATCTCTTTTATATTCCCAATGTTTCTCGGCTATTTGTCGTAAGATAAATATCTGATCTATTGTTGATCTGTTTTGTCTAAAACCCGCCTGGTAGTCACCTAATATGTCTTCTGAATATGGTTTTAGTCTATTTAGTAATACTGCGGATAGTATCTTATAGCTTGTGGACAGTAGTGATATTCCTCTATAATTTCCACATTGGAACTTGTCTCGTTTCTTAAAGATAGGTATCAATAATGACTCTTTCCAGTCATGGGGTAATTCTTCTGTCCTCCAGATTTTTATTATTAGTTCGTATAGCTTTAGATGTAATGCATGGCTACCTGCCTTTATAAATTCAGCAGCAATTCCATCAGTCCCAGTTGCCTTATTGTTTTTAAGTCGTGTGATTACATATAGGATTTCTTCAAATGTAGGTTCTTCAATTTGTGGTTCGCATGTTAGAACCTCTTCCTGTGGGAAAATGTTACTTGGAGCTTCACAATTTAGTAATTCAATAAAATATTCTTTCCATGTGTTGCACATTTCTTCATTGGTATTTATCATATTCCCATTTTTGTCTTTTAAACCATATGTGTTTTGTTGGTGCCCTCGTTTCATTGACTTCAGTACTTTAAAAAACTTTCTGGATTCATTTTTCTGGTGATTAGTTTCCAAATCTTTGATTATATTACTCATATATTCTCGCTTCTGCTGTCTGACTATTTTTGTAGCCTCTTTACATTCATTTCTATAATGCTCTTCCTTTTGGATGTTATTGATGTCATTTAACCATACATGTCTGGCATTCTTCTTCTTAGTGACTGCTTCTTCACATTTTTGATTGAACCATCTGTTCTTTCTATGCGTGGTTGACACACCGAGACATTCTTCTGCGGTAGATTGAATTGTATTCTTGATGTTCAACCAAGTTTGGTCAACGCTTTCCTCCAAAGGGTTTTGCAAAGTTTCAAGTTTACATTTTATTTCATCTGTAAATTTCTCTTTGACTGTAATGTCTTGTAGTTTTTCTCTGTTATATGTTGGGTGTAATCTTTGTAATTTAGTATAGAAAGCTCTCTTAAGTTTATTTTAAATTTTGCTCCAACGAGGAAATGGTCACTATGGCACTCAGCTCCTCTATAACTTCTGACTTGCTGTATGTTTGATGCATTTCTGTTGTTAATTAAAATGTGATCTATTTGATTATAGGTTCTCTTGTCACATGATTTCCAAGTTTGTTTGTGTATATCCTTTCTTTGTAGTCTGGTACTGCTAATCTGCAGTCCTTTGGCTTCTGCCAGGTTGATGACTCTCCATCCATTATCATTTGAAGTTGTATGTAGGCTTTCCATACCGGCCACTTTTTTATTAGTTTGCTCTCTACCTATTTTTGCATTGAAGTCTCCCAGCACAATCAGGATGTCCTGTTTGGGGGTTTCTTCTATGACATCTTCCAGATCATTATAAAAGTCTTCTTTAATATCATCTTCTTTCTCTTCAGTAGGTGCATGTACATTAATCATCGTTATATTTTTTCCATTTACCTTTTATTTCGTAATTTACTAATCCTGTCATTAAAAGCTTTAAAGTTTAAAATGTTCCCCCATAACTCTTTTTTGATGACAAATCCTGTTCCTAATTCATGTTTATTTTGGGTGTTTCCTCCATATATTATAATCATTCCATTTTGCTCTAAAGTACCCTCTCCTGGCCACCTTATTTCTTGAATTGCTGTGATATCCATTTGATATTCAACCAGCTCCCGGGTTAGTTCTTCGGCCGCTCCAGCTCGATATAGTGTCCGTACATTCCATGTTCCAAATCTCAAAAGTCCTTTAACGTTCCAAGGTCGTGTCCAGATAAGTCAGTCCGATATCGAGGCTCATGTATTTGTTTCGTAACAAAGAAAGGTTTTTTACAAAGGTGGGGATGTTAACCCCACGCTTCAACCCCCAACCTGGAGGACCAGGGTGTTTCTCTTTGTCTGTTCTCTACCCTTTGACCTGTCCGGCTTGGGAGGCCCTGCTGGTAGCTACGCTACCGCCGGCATAGCTCTCAGGGTCATTGAGAAACTCAAGCTCCCCCACCACGACAAGGTGGAAACACCATCGGGGGAGAAAGACAGAGTCGTGTTGTATGAAATATGACAAAGATGGAAGGATGACGAGAATTAAATGCAGCAACAGATACAATAAGAAAGATAGAACGCACACATAAAGAAAGTAAGGCCATTAAAAATAAAGACAATGGAGAGAAAAACAGAATTATATTGTATCAAATACGAGTACGGGCGAGGGAATGACAAGAAAGAAATTCAGCAAGCAAAATACAAGTAAGAAAGGATGGAAGCACAAAGAAAGAAAAGTAAGACAATTAAAAAGCAAGACAAAAGCACGGAGAGAAAGACAGAACTGTGTAAGAAGTCTGAGATGGCCTGGAAATTTTCCCATTTCATATCAGCCATTATGCAAACTGACCAGGTTTTTGCGGCTAATGATGCCGCTTTCAATAAATCAATAAATGGCCGTCAGACGCGGGTGGCTGGCTGGGTGAAATGTGGCAACTTGTGCTAGGTCTAGTTGGCAACATCTCAGCACAAGTGCTATCAAGCCCGTTTGGTAAATGATCTGTGTGACAAATGTACCGGTATTGGAATATATTAGTGAACAGGCGTTTTAATCCTGCGCTGGCCTGGAGTTGACATTGGAGATCAAGACGCTGTAATCATTGCTGTCACTTGATGTTTTAATAAAGTCGATGTTACTGGTAGCGTGTCGACCCTGGCGGATTTCTGCCTAGCGTGTCGATCCAGGTGGGTTTCTGCCTAGCGTGTCGCCCTAGGTGGGCTTCTGCCTAGCGTGTCGATTCAGGTGGGCTTCTGCCTAGCGTGTCGATCCAGGTGGGCTTCTGCCTAGCGTGTCGACCCTGGCGGATTTCTGCCTAGCGTGTCACCCTAGGTGGGCTTCTGCCTAGCGTGTCGCCCTAGGTGGGCTTCTGTTTAGCGTGTCAACCCTGGTGGGTTTCTGGTTAGCTTATCGACCCTGGTGGGTTTCTGGTTAGCTTATCGACCCTGGTGGGTTTCTGGTTAGCTTATCGACCAAGGTGGGTTTCTGGGTAGCTTATCGGCCCTAGTGGGTTTCTGGGTAGCTTATCGGCCCAGGTGGATTTTTGGTTAGCTTATCGAACAAGGTGGGTTTCTGGTTAGCTTATCGACCCAGGTGGCCTGCTGTATAGCTACTTGGTAATGAAGTCGATGTGGCCAAATTGTGTAACCCGCTCGCGCTGAAACTGTCTCTGGTGAACGGCTGTGAGGGTGTTCGTCCAGGTCAGCTGAACTGACATGTTAACTTCTCGTCCTTGAATTGGTTCGCCTGGTGGAGAGGGTCACTGGTAATAGGGAAAGCTAGCTCACGTGAAACAATAAAAGTTCAGTGCACTCCTCAGCAGTAGTAGCAAAGTCTTGACTACACTCGAGTACAAAAACGAGCAAAGTTAAAAAGTTAAATGCATATACTTTACAGGGAGTCGCAGTCAACCACATAATCATCTGGCTGTTTGTGGTTTGTGAGCAAGTTTACGTTCAATAGTTTGCCATTGCCTTTTGAACGACCGGCGCTAATACCATTGTATGAAGATCAACACAAGGCGGGCTGCTATCAAATCGCCCGCAGCTTGAACGCGGTATGCGGGATTACGAATTGCGACCGTAACGCCTACGCCTCAGAGTCGGCAAAGTGAGGAAATCAGCCACACACAACATCTACACCAGCCACACACAACATCTACATCAGCCACACACAACATCTACATCAGCCACACACAACATCTACATCAGCCACACACAACATCTACATCAGCCACACACAACATCTACATCAGCCACACACAACATCTACATCAGCCACACACAACATCTACATCAGCCACACACAACATCTACATCAGCCACACACAACATCTACATCAGCCACACACAACATCTACATCAGCCACACACAACATCTACATCAGCCACACACAACATCTACATCAGCCACACACAACATCTACATCAGCCACACACAACATCTACATCAGCCACACACAACATCTACATCAGCCACACACAACATCTACATCAGCCACACACAACATCTACATCAGCCACACACAACATCTATATCAGCCACACACAACATCTACATCAGCCACACACAACATCTACATCAGCCACACACAACATCTACATCAGCCACACACAACATCTACATCAGCCACACACAACATCTACATCAGCCACATACAACATCTACATCAGCCACCGCAACATCTACATCGAAGTGGAACATGTGCTGACTCTTGCCTCGCAGTCAATCTCCACGGGGAATGTCGCACACTTACTTGTCCCCTCTCCGAGCCCAGACACCAGCAAAAGACTAGTATGGGAACCTGGCGTCTGCAGAAAGATCTCAACATCAGTCAATTGTCCCGTCTGTGATGTGATAGTGCCGTCATATTTTGTAAGCGAAGAACACACGGGAATAGGTGGCCAAGCCTTTCCTCACTGTGGCCAGCGACAAGAGTCCAGGCGTTGAATGTAGTCATCACACGTTCTTGTTCTTGTCGGCTCCCACGCTGCACATCTTGGATGCCGCGTGTTTCTTGTTGTTGGACTTGCACCGTGACATTTTCACCCGTATCAGGCTTCTTGACTCGTTCAGGTGACTTGTCTTGTTGGCGCTCGCAGTTGTGAACGATCCACGACGACCAATATTTACGCTTTCTCGACTATTTCAGGTCGGCGTCTGTAGCATCGGGATGAGACCTTGTCCTAGCTCGCTCTTGCATGTCGGCATAACGCCCTGACCGTTACACTCACACGCCCGCTGTTGGAGCATGGCCAGTGTTGAACTACGGGTGCTTTTGTGAAGAGGTGGGAGGAGATCACTACAATAGCAAAGATAACTATATTTAAAGATGCAGTGAGATAACTACAATTACAGAGGCAACTATATTTAAAGATGCAGTGAGATAACTACAATTACAGAGACAACTATATTTAAAGAGGCAGTGAGATAACTACAATTACAGAGACAACTATATTTAAAGATGCAGTGAGATAACTACAATTACAGAGACAACTATATTTAAAGATGCAGTGAGATAACTATAATGACATATATAACTATATTTAAAGATGCAGTGAGATAACAACAATGACAGAGATAACTATATTTACAGATGCAATGAGATAAAAACAATGAAAGTAATAACTATATTTAAAGATGCAGTGAGATAACTACAATGAAAGGGAATTATATTGAAAGATGTAGTGAGATAAAAACAATGAAAGTTATAACTATATTTAAAGATGCAGTGATATAACTACAATGAAAGAGAATTGTATTGAAAGATGTAGTGAGATAAAAACAATGAAAGAGATAACTATATTTAAAGATGCAATGAGATAACTACAATGAAAGAAATAAGTATTTCAATAGAAAATACAACTTTGTGTAAATAAAAAGATATCATAATCAATTTAAAATTATCATCGCAGACAATTTAAATGACTGTGTGAACATATCTTATTGCTGTGGTTTATGTTGTATGGTTTCTGCAGTTTGTACCTGACGAGATGCAGGGAAATATGCCAGGCAATAAAATCGTGCAATAGATTATATGTGTCTTTAATGTTCAACTTCACCACTGAGAACCATTGTTTTTTACTTATTTAGTTGTATGCAATGAGATAACTACACTGACAGGCATAATTATATTCCAAGATGAAGGGGCATAACTACAAGGTACGGATAATAATGTGAACAGATGTAATTAGAAAAATATACTGTAAGGATTATAATCTGAAGTAAAGTAATGATATAACTACAATTTAAGGATAATAATGTGAAGGGAAGTAATGAGATAACTACAATGTAAGGATAATAATGTGAAGTAAAGTAATGATATAACTTCAATGTAAGGATAATAATGTGAAGGGAAGTAATGAGATAACTACAATGTAAGGATAATAATGTGAGGTAAAGTAATGATATAACTACAATGTAAGGATAATAATGTGAAGGGAAGTAATGAGATAACTACAATGTAAGGATAATAATGTGTAGGGAAGTAATGAGATAACTACAATGTAAGGATAATAATGTGAAGGGAAGTAATGAGATAACTACAATGTAAGGATAATAATGTGAAGGGAAGTAATGAGATAACTACAATGTAAGGATAATAATGTGAGGTAAAGTAATGAGATAACTACAATTTAAGGATAATGATGTGAAGGGAAGTAATGAGATAACTACAATGTAAGGATAATAATGTGAGGTAAAGTAATGAGATAGCTACAATGTAAAGATAATAATGTGAGGCAAAGTAATGAGATAACTACAATGTAAGGATAATCATGTAAGGTAAAGTAATGAGATAACTACAATGTAAGGATAATAATGTGAAGGAAAGTAATGAGATAACTACAATGTAAGGATAATAATGTGAAGGAAAGTAATGAGATAACTACAATGTAAGGATAATAATGTGAAGGAAAGTAATGAGATAACTACAATGTTAGGATAATAATGTGAAGGGAAGTAATGAGATAACTACAATGTAAGGATAATAATGTGAAGGGAAGTAATGAGATAACTACAATGTAAGGATAATAATGTGAAGGGAAGTAATGAGATAACTACAATGTAAGGATAATAATGTGAGGTAAAGTAATGAGATAACAACAATGTAAGGATAATAATGTGAGGTAAAGTAATGAGATAACTACAATGTAAGGATAATCATATAAGGTAAAGTAATGAGATAACTACAATGTAAGGATAATAATGTGAAGGAAAGTAATGAGATAACTACAATGTAAGGATAATAATGTGAAGGAAAGTAATGAGATAACTACAATGTAAGGATAATAATGTGAAGGGAAGTAATGAGATAACTACAATGTAAGGATAATAATGTGAGGTAAAGTAATGAGATAACTACAATGTAAGGATAATGATGTGGAGGGAAGTAATGAGATAACTACAATGTAAGGATAATAATGTGAAGTAAAGTAATGAGATAACTACAATGTAAGGATAATAATGTGAGGTAAAGCAATGAGATAACTACAATCTAAGGATAATAATGTGATGTAAAGTAATGAGATAACTACAATTTAAGGATAATGATGTGAAGGGAAGTAATGAGATAACTACAATGTAAGGATAATAATGTGAAGTAAAGTAATGAGATAACTATAATGTATGGATAATAATGTGAGGTAAAGTAATGAGATAACTACAATGTAAGGATAATAATGTGAGGTAAAGTAATGAGATAACTACAATGTAAGGATAATAATGTGAGGTAAAGTAATGAGATAACTACAATGTAAGGATAATGATGTTACGGGAAGTAATGAGGTAACTACAATGTAAGGATAATAATTTGAGGTAAAGTAATGATATAACTACAATGTAAGGATAATAATGTGAGGTAAAGTAATGAGATAACTACAATGTAAGGATAATAATGTGAGGTAAAGTAATGAGATAATTACAATGTAAGGATAATAATGTGAGGTAAAGTAATGAGATAACTACAATGTAAGGATAATAATGTGAAGGGAAGTCATGGGATAACTACAATGTAAGGATAATAATGTGAAGGAAAGTAATGAGATAACTATAATGTAAGGATAATAATGTGAAGGAAAGTAATGAGATAACTACAATCTAAGGATAATAATGTGAAGGGAAGTAATGAGATAACTACAATGTAAGGATAATAATGTGAGGTAAAGTAATGAGATAACTACAATGTAAGGATAATAATGTGAGGTAAAGTAATGAGATAACTACAATGTAAGGATAATCATGTAAGGTAAAGTAATGAGATAACTACAATGTAAGGATAATAATGTGAAGGAAAGTAATGAGATAACTACAATGTAAGGATAATAATGTGAAGGAAAGTAATGAGATAACTACAATGTAAGGATAATAATGTGAAGGGAAGTAATGAGATAACTACAATGTAAGGATAATAATGTGAGGTAAAGTAATGAGATAACTACAATGTAAGGATAATGATGTGGAGGGA
Organism: Cepaea nemoralis; assembly: GCA_014155875.1. Classification (NCBI taxonomy): domain Eukaryota; kingdom Metazoa; phylum Mollusca; class Gastropoda; order Stylommatophora; family Helicidae; genus Cepaea; species Cepaea nemoralis. Next base: position 40,873 of record JACEFZ010025172.1, on the reverse strand, counting down.
AGTAATGAGATAACTACAATGTAAGGATAATAATGTGAAGTAAAGTAATGAGATACCTACAATGTAAGGATAATAATGTGAGGTAAAGCAATGAGATAACTACAATCTAAGAATAATAATGTGATGTAAAGTAATGAGATAACTACAATTTAAGGATAATGATGTGAAGGGAAGTAATGAGATAACTACAATGTAAGGATAATAATGTGAAGTAAAGTAATGAGATAACTATAATGTATGGATAATAATGTGAGGTAAAGTAATGAGATAACTACAATGTAAGGATAATAATGTGAGGTAAAGTAATGAGATAACTACAATGTAAGGATAATAATGTGAGGTAAAGTAATGAGATAACTACAATGTAAGGATAATGATGTTACGGGAAGTAATGAGGTAACTACAATGTAAGGATAATAATTTGAGGTAAAGTAATGATATAACTACAATGTAAGGATAATAATGTGAGGTAAAGTAATGAGATAACTACAATGTAAGGATAATAATGTGATGTAAAGTAATGAGATAATTACAATGTAAGGATAATAATGTGAGGTAAAGTAATGAGATAACTACAATGTAAGGATAATAATGTGAAGGGAAGTAATGAGATAACTACAATTTAAGGATAATGATGTGAAGGGAAGTAATGAGATAACTACAATGTAAGGATAATAATGTGAAGTAAAGTAATGAGATAACTATAATGTATGGATAATAATGTGAGGTAAAGTAATGAGATAACTACAATGTAAGGATAATAATGTGAGGTAAAGTAATGAGATAACTACAATGTAAGGATAATAATGTGAGGTAAAGTAATGAGATAACTACAATGTAAGGATAATGATGTTAAGGGGAGTAATGAGGTAACTACAATGTAAGGATAATAATTTGAGGTAAAGTAATGATATAACTACAATGTAAGGATAATAATGTGAGGTAAAGTAATGAGATAACTACAATGTAAGGATAATAATGTGAGGTAAAGTAATGAGATAATTACAATGTAAGGATAATAATGTGAGGTAAAGTAATGAGATAACTACAATGTAAGGAAAATAATGTGAAGGGAAGTCATGGGATAACTACAATGTAAGGATAATAATGTGAAGGAAAGTAATGAGATAACTATAATGTAAGGATAATAATGTGAAGGAAAGTAATGAGATAACTACAATGTAAGGATAATAATGTGAAGGAAAGTAATGAGATAACTATAATGTTAGGATAATAATGTGAAGGAAAGTAATGAGATAACTACAATGTAAGGATAATAATGTGAGGTAAAGTAATGAGATAACTACAATGTAAGGATAATAATGTGAAGTGAAGTAATGAGATAACTACAATGTAAGGATAATAATGTGAAGGAAAGTAATGAGATAACTACAATGTAAGGATAATAATGTGAGGTAAAGTAATGAGATAACTACAATGTAAGGATAATAATGTGAAGGGAAGTAATGAGATAACTACAATGTAAGGATAATAATGTGAAGGGAAGTAATGAGATAACTACAATGTAAGGATAATAATGTGAGGTAAAGTAATGAGATAACTACAATGTAAGGATAATAAAGTGAAGGAAAGTAATGAGATAACTACAATGTAAGGATAATAATGTGAAGGGAAGTAATGAGATAACTACAATGTAAGGATAATAACAGCTGCGCGAGATTCGGCAGCGGATCGCTTCGCTCTGGTTACTTACGGAGGTATGTGAGCCGGTCGTTAAGAAAGAAATGGCAAACTACTGAACGTAAAACTTGCCAAGACATCAACAGCAGCTTAAAAATGCTGGTGTTGACTGCAATGTCTTGTAAAAGGATATGCGAAAAAAGGGATAATAATGTGGAGGAAAATAATGGGGTAACTATAGAGATAACGTTGATAGATTAATGCAGTCAGGGCACTTATTATGGTGGCATACAGTTTCCACTCCATAAACCAACGGAGGCTCTAGTCTTGGCAATAAGATAATGATATTTAAGGCTCCAACTTTGATCATCTCTCACATTCAGGACCACACACAGACTTCCCGCCGTCCGCTGCAGTTTAGTACGAAATATACCAGAATACAGTGGCAGAAAATTATATCCCATTGCAGAATTCTCGACATTTTACGCCAGACATCTCCGGCTTTATGCAGCTTTCCACCTGTCAAGTCTTCCCTCGGCGAGGCTCTTTCCCTCGACATAATGTCTTCCCTTGTCGGAGCCTCGACAGAAGAAAACAATTTTCTCCAGCAATGAATACAAACACTTCTGGTTTAAGGATATTGGACCAACATTAGAAGCCAGATTTTTTAGGAAGGTAAACATAATTGATTTTCTCATATTTGTTTATCCGGCAATTCTTTGATGGGTTCTTTGAATTATTCTTTTGTTCCCTTTTAATTATGTAAATTTAAACACGCGGACAGCTTCTGTAATGATTTTTGAAGGCCTTGAAAGTCAACAGTGGGGAAAATATGAGAAGTATGGCCTGCTGGTAGCCAGAATGTCTATCTTATTTCTATACATGAAATGGTACATGTAAATGTATGTAAGGAATTACCAAATTTAAGAATCGCGGCAAAACTGTAGTGTTTTTATTATTAGTGAACAAGATAACCCTCCGGACTTTGTTTTTCGGTCTTGTTCTTCGGCCCTTAATTACCTTTTGAGAGGGGCCTCCACCAAACCACACCATGAGTCCTATCTTTGGCTATGTCCTGTAGCTCTTTCCATGTCCTCCCCCGTATAATGTATCTATGTTGTTAGTTCTCTTCACTGTGTGTTTTAGGGTCTTTCTATTCTATTTGTCCTGTAGGTCCCAGTGAGATTACTGTCTAGTTATACTGTTTGTCCTGTAGGTCCCAGTGAGATTACTGCCTGGTTATACTGTTTCCAGGAGATGTGTTAGAGTCAGGTCTCAGTCAAATATGACTGCGCCGTCGTATGACTGAGACGGTACTACCTGCTTTCTGTTAGCGCCGAATGTTGGGCGGCGCTCACCAAACCCGACACCACACATTGTGCGAACTGCTTCGTGTGTAAGAGCGCAAATGGGAGGGTACAAGCCTTATCCTGGTGCGAGGAAATGCAACATAAAGACAACATATCTTGAGAATGCCGACACGGGCCTAAGCTTGTTGCGTGTTCTTGGCAGGACGTCTCGCTCAACCTCAGGTGGATTACCTTGACAATTATACGGGCTTCAGTTTTCCATTGCATTATGAATGTGAAGTAACAGGTAATTCCAACTTAATGCCGGTGTAGGGGTTGAATGCCTTACATTGCTATCAACGCACCGGACGTTTATGATCGAGCGTTGCTACATAGAAATGAAGAGGGCCGCAGTAGAGCTGAGACTAGCACATCTGCCTACCCGCTCGTGGTCAAGTGTAGCACTGATTGATGTAGTTAGCCCCCGTCCCACTTATTTTGAAGACGTCGCCCTTATTGTTGGTCGTGGGGTGCAGGTATTTTCAATGTCTTCATTGATGATTGTCATTATGACAAGAATACGCAACAAAAGAAGACATGACATAGGAAAACAGCAATGTGGATTTCTATTAGGAGATGTTTTATGTATTATATATTCGGTCTTATAATATATGTGCGCACCTTACCGTCTTGATAGACGATAGATAATTTGTTACACTGTGCTTAAAAAAATGCGTATTTTCTACAACCCATGGCGGAAGCGAATGTGAATGATGAGACCGATTCCCGCTGTAAATTTTCGTTCATAATGGAAGCATGTCAACACATGGTCATTTCCACAATCACGCACCGTCTTACGTCTCACATGCTCGGTGTGTGACCTATATGTAATCAGTTTCTCTTTATTCCATTTTTCATCTTTGCCCTCAATACAACACTATCGGCTGCGACTTTCTCCCAAGGTGCAGCATCAAAGCCTGTATCAATCATGTCCCGCTTACACACATCTTCGAACGGTAGTAGCGGCCGATCCTGAGATCTTTTACCCATCTGTAATTCAACAGAAAATATGTCTTGTGGTATTCTACCATCATCCATCCTCCTAACGTGTCCTATCTATTTAAGTATGCAAAGACTGAGTATGGACCAAGCCGTCTACAACCCAATCTTTCCAATACTTCAGCATTTGTGATTTTGTCTTGCCATTTAATATCAAGTATTCTTCGTATGGCCGTCAATCGTTGAGCATTGAAGATGCTGTCATCTGTGCGTGAGTGAATGTGTACACCACCATCCTGATCATGGAAGGCATATTTCAATATACATGAAAAGTATATTCCAAAGAAGGTGGGGACGAGTACACAATCTTGCTTAACTCAGATCTTGATTTCGAACATTTCTCAAGATGTACAATTATATACATATATATTCCACAAACATTGAGTGGGAAGGCAATTGAAATGCAGACAGATTTATCTCGGCGCGACATAGATTATTCTAAAGCCTTTGATACAGTACATCATGCAGAAATAATCAAATTGCACAGATATTTATGGAAGATATTTAGGGCTTAACAAGAATATGCATTAATATATAAGCCCGTCTGTCTTGTCTACGTGTTAAAATAAAACATGGCGTCAGGCAGAATTGCGTTCTGTCACCGGATGTCGTTGTGCATGGTGCGCCAACTGAGATGTGTGAGATATAGACGAGGTGTCAAAGTTTGGGCCCCAAATATAAATAATTTGCGTTATACTTCTTCCTTTGTATTTATAGGAAGAAAAGATCACGAAGAATTGATTCGCGGTGAATCGACTGAACGTGACAAGTAGAAAGAACTACAACTAGAGACACAAACAAAAGTCTGTATCACGACTGCTAAAGAAACAACAACACACAAAAACAACAAATGTGTAAACACAGACAGCAAATAAGATAATAATAAAAGTAATCAGTGGCATATCATTTACAGAACTTTCCTCTCAACCCCAGTATTTATCAGCTTTTTGTGACGTTCTAAGCAATTTTACGCCCGATGATTTGTCATTATTTCTGAACAGCCGACGCTCATGCCGTTATGAAAGTCAACGCAATAGGATCTGCTGCCAAATCACTGCGGCTGACCTCGAGCCCGGTGTGTCGGAATTGTGAAACTGCATTCACTAGCCCCATACCAATGACGAAACAAACAGAGAAGTTTAATTATCTAAAGCTCGTAATAGTAACAGATCGAAGAACGAACGAACGAGCTTTATTTTCAAGTGGTTATAAATTCGGCAATTTTAGGCCATTCCCAGCAGGACTTCAATACTGGGATGACCTGTTAAAGCATCGGAAGAAGCCCCGGGCATGTCATCTGGTTCCAAAGATCAGTTTAATATCGTAGTGACCGAATTGAAAGTATATCAGATATAACGCTGATAGGAACAGATACTAGACTTTGATGTTTATCCAAAAGGCCGAGAAGCGAAGAGTAACACAGAAATAACATGCAGAGTAATATCCAAGCCGGGGCGACATTCCATTAAATGAAGAACGACCTGTGTAACTTGCCCCTCGTCCGTGGAAGTCAGAAAGGGCATTATACTTCTTCATAGCACAACGCCAGGGCTGAATTCAAGCGACCACGTGTTGTCCGTGAATAATGATCCCTCTCCCGGCCTGTCTAGTTTACTCCAGAGGAGGGGGAACACCAATACATCTTGGACAAGACCAGCTGCAGAAGCTGCCGGATCAGGGGAGCATTACTCTAACTGTCCGCCTGTCGGAGTTTCCACCCTAGCCAGTGACTGTCCAAGGCTTAGGGCCTGGTCTGCCCTGCCATGACATTTTTAGTCTTTAGGTTGCATTTCCTTGCATTATAATTAGGTCTGTATCCTCCCAATTGCGCTCCTCCGCCCTAAGCCGTTGGCACAATATGGGGTGTCGGGTTTTATGAGCGCCGTCCAACATTCATATACATGATATGAACACATAAATACCACATCGGTTATCTGAAATCCATCCGTCCATCATGTGCCATGCCGATAAGCGTGGGTGGTCATGTTTTGCCATCTCACTCGATCACCAGAGTCGTGGATCAGCTCCGTGTTCCTGTCTCGACCATGCCATGTGGCCAAGCCATCCAGATATTTGCTTCTAAGTCTTCCCCTTGGTCTCTTCACTTCGATCTTGCCAGTCGTCTCCAAGTTCTCCAATTGATTTCTTACTCATAACATGCCCAAAACATTTTGACTTTCTACGTCTAATGTCTCTAATCAGTTTACGATCTTCATTTGTTTCTTGAAGGACTTGTCCACTGGTCTTTCTGTCTGTCCATGGTATTCTTTGCATTTTCCTCAGAAACCACATTTCTACAGCCATCAGATGTTTTTCAGCTTGACTGCACATTGTCCAAGCTTCACATCCATGTAAAAGTACAGGTTCCATGTGGTACCTCAACACTTTTTCTCGTTTCAATTGACCTCTTTTTATTGATCAATATGTTTTTCATCTTGCTAAAGGCTATTTTTGCCATGGTGATTCTTGTTCTAATCTCTTCAAGGCATCTCTCATCAGATGTTATTACTGTTACGAGATAAAATCTTAAATAGTATTTATTATTTAGGCGGCGGAGAGGGTGGCGGAGAGGGCAACGGAGAGGGCAACGGAGAGGGAGGCAGAGAGGGCGGCGGAGTGGGGGTAGGGGTTGAATGATCACTTTCGTTTCACACGCTTAAGGGACGTTGCCTTCATTCCTTGTGTGTAACCAAAACTATGTGTGATTCAACAAGTGATATTAAATAACACAGACAAGAACGCAGACACGTCAGAACTGCGACTAGTTTCTTAGGCTAATCTAACAAGAATTAGGGGAACTGCAGTCAAGCTTAACAAGGCAATGAATGAATCACCAAAAAAACGAGAAGTAGATTGTGAGCTTTACTAAAACACGATTACAAGAAAAACATTGGACGTTGCGGCCAAAGCCTTTGTCAGCACAGAACAAACAAACACAAGCAGACACAACTACATGAAACACACTACATGACAATATAAGGTTAAGAATCCAGATTCAGTTAAGTACCATTAATATTGTGTCGGTTTGTGTGTGTTTGTTCTGTGCTGACGAAGGCTTTGGTCGCAACGTCCAATTTGTTTCTTGTAATTGTGTTTTAGTAAAGCTCACAATCTACTACTCGTTGTTTTGATGATTCAGTCATGGGCTAAGTCTAGTATGTTAAGCTAATTCTAGTATGTTGAGTTAAGTCAAGTTTATTAGGCTAAGTCTAATATGTTAAGCTAAGTCTAATATGTTGAGCTAAGTCTAGTATGTTGAGCTAAGTCTAGTATGTTAAGCTAAGTCAAATATATTAGGCTAAGTCTATTATGTTAAGCTAAATCTAATATGTTGAGCTAAGTCTAGTATGTTGAGCTAAGTCTAATATGTTCAGCTAAGTCTTGTATGTTAAGCTAAGTCTAATATGTTGAGCTAAGTCTAATATGTTGAGCTAAGTCTAGTATGTTGAGCTAAGTCTAATATGTTGAGCTAAGTCTAATATGTTGAGCTAAGTCTAGTATGTTGAGCTAAGTCTAGTATGTTGAGCTAAGTCTAGTATGTTAAGCTAAGTCTAGTATGTTAGGCTAAGTCTAATATGTTAAGCTAAGTCTAATATGTTGAGCTAAGTCTAGTATGTTGAGCTAAGTCTAGTATGTTAAGCTAAGTCAAATATATTAGGCTAAGTCTAGTATGTTGAGCTAAGTCTAGTATGTTAAGCTAAGTCTTGTATGTTAAGCTAAGTCTAATATGTTAAGCTAAGTCTAATATGTTAAGCTTAGTCTAATATGTTGAGCTAAGTCTAATATGTTAAGCTAAGTCTTGTATGTTAAGCTAAGTCTAGTATGGTAAGCTAAATCTAATATGTTGAGCTAAGCCTAGTATGTTAAGCTAAGTCTTGTATGTTAAGCTAAGTCTAATATGTTAAGCTAAGTCTTGTATGTTAAGCTAAGTCTAGTATGGTAAGCTAAGTCTAATATGTTAAGCTAAGTCTAATATGTTAAGCTAAGTCTTGTATGTTAAGCTAAGTCTATTATGTTAAGCTAAGTCTAATATGTTAAGCTAAGTCTTGTATGTTAAGCTAAGTCTAGTATGTTAAGCTAAGTCTAGTATGTTAAGCTAAGTCTTGTATGTTAAGCTAAGACTAATATGTTAAGCTAAGTCTAGTATGTTAAGCTAAGTCTTGTATGTTAAGCTAAGTCTGGTATGTTAAGCTAAGTCTAATATGTTAAGCTAAGTCTAGTATGTTAAGCTAAGTCTTGTATGTTAAGCTAAGACTAATATGTTAAGCTAAGTCTAGTATGTTAAGCTAAGTCTTGTATGTTAAGCTAAGTCTGGTATGTTAAGCTAAGTCTAATATGTTAAGCTAAGTCTAATATGTTAAGCTAAGCCTAATATCTTAAGCTAAGTCTAGTATGTTAAGCTAAGTCTTGTATGTTAAGCTAAGTCTGGTATGTTAAGGTAAGTCTGGTATGTTAAGCTAAGTCTTGTATGTTAAGCTAAGTCTAGTATGTTAAGCTAAGTCTAGTATGGTAAGCTAAGTCTGGTATGGTAAGCTAAGTCTAGTATGTTAAGCTAAGTCTAGTATGTTAAGCTAAGTATAGTATGTTAAGCTAAGTCTAGTATGTTAAGCTAAGTCTGGTATGTTAAGCTAAGTCTAGTATGTTAAGCTGTCTAGTATGTTAAGCTAAGTCTAGTATGTTAAGCTGTCTAGTATGTTAAGCTAAGTCTAGTATGGTAAGCTATGTCTATCTAGTTATGTTAAGCTAAGCTTAGTAAGTTAAGCTAAGTCTAGTTTAGTAGGCTAAATCTAGTATGGTAAGCTGTGTTTGTGTTGTTTGTCCATCAAGAATGATGATGACCATTCATTTCATCCAGTGGGGTTGAAGCTATGGAGCCGTGGGTTCTAAGATGGCTTACAAGGCCTATTTTTGGCTCGAAATGTTCTTTGACAATGTGGGCAAGAAATGCTTGACGTTTCTGGAGGAGGATTTCCTGCAGTGGTTTTTCTGTCCAGCCTTTCCTTCACAGCTCTTGCAGTCCTGGTTGCCTCACACGTGACTGCACCCTTGCGTAATGATGCACGCCAGGAATTTCGGTCTCTGGCTGCAGTCTCCCAGGTGTCATGATGAATTCCAAAAGCATTCAGTGAGATTTTCAGAGTGTCTTTAAAGCGTTTCCTCTGGCCACCTTGGGAGCGTTTACCACAACGCAGTTCGCTGTAAAAAAATTCGTTTAGGGAGCCTGTGATCTGGCATGCGAGTCAAGTGACCAGCCCAGCGAATCTGATTCTTCATTAGTAGCATGTTAAGCTAAGTCTTGTATGTTAAGCTAAGTCTAGTTTATTAGGCTAAGTCTAGTGTGTTAAGCTAAGTCTTGTATGTTAAGATGTCGTTTACTTTCTTTCTTCTTCCTCTTCTTCTTCTTCTCTTTCTTCTCCTCCTTCGTCTCGTTCTTCTTCTTTACTCAGCATTGCAGTTAATTAATCCTGCAGGACCGTTTAGAACACACAATTCAGAAATGTAAGGACAACGCTGGTCCGTTAGGCTAACCGATGGAACATGTTAATGTAATAACGTTTTGACAGAGTACCTCGGGGTCTGTAAGGTGTGGAATGTGCCTGGCCCTGCAGCCAGCAGGGTTAGGATCGGCTAGCCTCTCCCAGGAGGGGTGAAGAGCGAAAATTAGTAGCCTGCCAGATGACCCGCAGACTACACAAGTCAACCCCCACCTCCACGTGGTGCAGACCGGGCAACCATGACCGCGAGGTCATGGGCTAACGGGGCTATGGCTCGCCATAGGGGATGGACTCCCTGTGGTCAGATTAGTGTCCTAAACCTGCGACTGGCCTAGCAAGCCGGCAGGGGATCTTCATACTGCTCGTAGAAAAACTAAGAAGTATAAACGGACTGACCCAAACGGCTATCGACCCGGCAATGTTAATGGACTACGAGATAGATCAGCGATTCAAAAAATGGGCACAATGTGTGCTACCAATACCAAACCTGGACAATGACAGAAAAAGAGAAAAGAAAAATCACAACAACAGAAATGAGGTTCCTGAGAAGAATACTCAACGTATCAAGAAGAGATAAGATCAGAAATGAAGAAATCGGGACTAAAGTGGGGGTTAAAGCTGCTCTAGATTTTATTAGAAAGCAGCAAGTCAAATGGTTTGGCCATGCAAGTAGGTTACCAGTCAACAGCATGCCACAACAAGCAATGATGTACAGACCAGATGGAAATAGAGGAAGAGGCCGACAACGTAAACGTTGGACGGAGGGAATAGCAGAATCCATGGGAATATCGATATACGAAGCCCATAACCGGGCACTCTCACGAAGTTTATACTTCACCTCGACACCGCAAGGTACAAGAGGAACATGATGAGATGAGATGAGATGAGATGAGTAACCGATGGAAACGCTTCTAAATTAACTGTTTCATTGTGACTAAATCGCAAGCACGGGCCTTACATATGTAGTGCAGCAATAAGAGAGCTTCCATAAACAGTTAAAAGCAGATGTCACGGCTGACAAACTACAACAGCACAAATCCGAATCGATCAACACAAAAAAGTCACACTTGCTTTGAAAACAAAATAATTTCTCCCCCAAGAACTTTAGCAAAGCTTCCACAAACATGGCTACTAGAACCTATCCGGCAAACAAACACAACACGTCATCAACATCATTGCCTGATTTCTTCAACTAAGTAGGATTGATAAGATGGCTGACCGCCAAAATTAATTATAGCGGATTTGCGTTTAATTCGTTCAATCCATCTTTCTGGCAAATATTGTTTGAGCAACAAAAGAAATGTTTGAAAATAAAACACGAAAAGCTAACGATGAAATATGACCTTTGATAGGTAATTGGACAGACATATTTAATTAAATTACCCTGGTTATGTAAACAAGGCATAACACAAATATTTAAAGTATGTTATGTAATTTAAATAGGCCACAATGGTAAGACGAACTTTCCAAGTTTTGGAATAAGAGAAAATAATGCAATCTGTATGATGTAAGTGTACGGTTAGAGAGGGTCTCTTCTTACTCCATGAGGCGTGTAGCGTATATGGTGTTAGCTGACTCCACACTTTTAGATTACTCGGGACTAGAAGAGCGATTACATCAATGTCTCGATCAATGGCCGACTTTACTTCCAAGGGCAGTTTTCTGGTCACCACTTGGCTAGTTTGACATCAGAATTGGTCATCACTTAGGCTAGTTTGACCTCAGAGTCTGGTCACCCCTTAGACTAGTTCGACCTCAGAGTCTGGTCACCACTTAGCTAGTTTGACCTCAGAGTCTGGTCACCACTTAGCTAGTTTGACCTCAGAGTCTGGTCACCACTTAGGTTAGTTTGACCGCAGATTCTGGTCACCATGTAGGCTAGTTTGACCTCAGAGTCTGGTCACCACTTAGGCTAGTTTGACCTCAGAGTCTGGTCACCACTAAGGTTAGTTTGACCTCAGAGTCTGGTCATCACTTAGGCTAGTCTGACCTCAGATTCTGGTCACCACTTAAGTTAGTTTGACCTCAGATTCTGGTCACCACTTAGGCTAGTTTGACCTCAGATTCTGGTCACCACTTAGGCTAGTTTGACCTTAGAGTCTGGTCACCACTTAGGCTAGTTTGACCTCAGAGTCTGGTCTCCACTTAGGCTAGTTTGACCTCAGAGTCAGGTCACCACTTAGGCTAGTCTGACCTCAGAGTCTGGTCACCACTAAGGTTAGTTTGACCTCAGAGTCTGGTCATCACTTAGGCTAGTCTGACCTCAGAGTCTGGTCACCACTTAAGTTAGTTTGACCTCAGATTCTGGTCACCACTTAGGCTAGTTTGACCTCAGATTCTGGTCACCACTTAGGCTAGTTTGACCTTAGAGTCTGGTCACCACTTAGGCTAGTTTGACCTCAGAGTCTGGTCTCCACTTAGGTTAGTTTGACTTCAGAGTCGTGCCAGGGTGTCTGGGGAAGAAAAAGTCTCCGGTGTGGTACTGACTTTATTCTCCTCAACATCGGTACTAAAGCAATGTGCACATCTCATCCACTGTGACAACAATGTGCACATCTTACCCACTATATTCCCGACAAGCTACTCCACAAAAGGAAACATTTACACCGCCTCAAGTTTCCCCGCAGAGTTAATCAGTATTCAGGAATCCCTGTGCAGTCGGAAGGCTATAAAACGCCCTCCTCGTCGATTTCTCACCAACCCATGAAATATGATCGTCACGGCAATAAAGAAAAGGCGTTTTGTATACTGTATCCGACGAACAATAAACAATTGCTCAAATATAGTGACGCCTTAGCAATGTAGTGTTTCCAGCCAGTTTGATGCACACATAAATAGTTCGTCTCACAACTGAAACTACACTTGGGATAACAAATGTTCCACATTGAAACAATAACAGTGACTCTGTGTTTTAATTGTTTCAGCTGAAGGTCTTGCGAATGCGGTTTGTGAGCCCGTATACCCGGGTTCGAAACACAGCAGTGGTGGTTTTTTCGAAAAAGGATTAGGAGCCGGTCGTTCAGAAAGCAATGGCAAACTACTGAACGTAAAATTTGCCCAGGAATCACGAACAGCGAAAAGCTGGGGTTGACTGCTACGTTTTTTTTAATTATTCATTTATTCACATTATATGATATATAACTCTGCAGTATGTACATGACGAGATGCAGCGATATATGGCAGGCAATAAATCGTGCAACGTAGTGTGTGTTGTTTCTGTATTTAACACCACAATTATGTGTGAGACAATAGGCAGTGGCAGACGGAGAGAAATGGCGCTGGATGGACTGAGACGGTGACAAAGAGGAATATCTCCGCAGAGTTGATCCAGAATATCAAAGACCGAGATCTGTGGAGAGACATGAACGCCTACGCCAGTTGGCAAGACACGTGATATTTATGACAATGAAGCGCATCATTGGCGACCATACACCATATCAATCTATACATTATCACAATTATTTAACTGTATGTAGACTCGCCGATTACCCGAGCTGCAGGATAGAAAGAATTATTTAACTTTATGTAGACTCGCCGATTACCCGAGCTGCAGGATAGAAAGAATTCACACAGTAATTGCTAGAATCAGAAATAATTAACACACACGATAACTCTGCATTTCAGAATATTAGCCGATTGTTGCACTATTTTTCTCTGCCCTCGTCTATCTGTCTTCCGTTTATCTTTTCTCTAATGGCAGCGAATTAGTTTGTTTGTTTTTTTGTTTTTTTTTGTTAATCTGTCGTGACATGTCAAAGAATATTAACGGTAATTATGTAGAAACACATACTAAATTGTCTGCTTTATTATCATTATTTCATCGCCGTCGTTTCTTCTTAACACTTTCTGTTCTTTGACTGTTTTCCGTCGGCGTTTGAGCATTGGAGGAGCGGCTGGCCGAGTGGTTACAACGCTGGACTCTCCTTCGGGAGACCCGGGTTCGATCCCTCGGTAAAGTGTGGGAATTTTTTTCTGTCGGGGGCAAAAAGAAAATCCAACCTGCACAGTTCGCGGCGACTGCACTAGCCAGGCGGCCTTAATTCCTCAGGCTCAAAGACCCCTCTGCCATACACCGCAAGGTACTATATTGGCAGTAAATGACAGTTATCATTGTCTTCGTTTCCTCTTGATGCTTTCTGTTTCTCTGACTGAGACGGTTGTTGTCTACGTAATCGTCATTATCATCATAGTTGTCGTTTCTTCTTCATTATTTATGTTTCTCTGACAGTTTTCCGTCGGTTTTGGTCTACTTTATCGTCATTATATCGTCGAAGTCGTTTCTTCTTGTTACTTTCTGTTCTTTGACTATTTACCGTCGGTTTTTGTCTACTTGATCGTCATTATCATCATCGTCGTGGTTTCCTCTTGATACTTTCTGTTCTCTGGCTGTTTTCCGTCGTTTTTTTTAATTTTTTTGGGTGTCCTTTATCGTTCAGAAAGCAATGGCAAACTACTGAACGTAACACTTGCCTAGTACATCAACAACAGCCGAAAATGCTGATGTTGGCTGCAACGTCCCGTAAGGGATACGCAACAAAATTTAATTTTTTTTATCATCATCATCATCGTCGTCGTCGTTTCTTCTTGATACTTTCTGTTCTCTGGCTGTTCTCCGTCGGTATTTACTCATTGGTTATTCATGAACCATTAGTACAAGCAAAAGGGAAGAGAATGCATGTTTGCAGACGGCATGGTACACACAAATAAAACATCTCTGAAGCAAATGTGTTCGTAAATGTTGCATGGCCTCTGCAGGAAGTTGCCATCTACCCCAAATCTGGGTTGATTTACTAGATAATTGTACGTTCAGTAGTTTACCATTGCTGTCTGAACGAGACGTCAGTATATAAGTCCAGCTGACCGGATGTAGAAATTATCGCATTACCCCACCAGATCTGCGGCCAAGGCGTTACGGACACGAATCGTAATCCCGCATACCGTGTTCGCAACACAGCTGCAGGCGATTTGGCAGCAGACCGCCTTGAGTTGAATTTCATACAATGGTATGAGTGCCGGTCGTTCAGAAAGCACGGAAAAAAACTACTGAAAGTCAACTTGCCAAGAAATAACAAACAGCCAAAAATGCTTCATCGTTGTTGTTGTTGTTGTTGTTGGTGGTGGTAATGTTGTTGTTGTTATTGTTGTTATTTTTGTTGTTGTTGTTGTTGCTGCTGCTGGTGTTGTTGTTGTTGTTGTTGTTGTTGTTGTTGTTGTTGCTGCTGTTGTTGTTGTTGTTGTTGTTGTTGTTGTTGTTGTTGTTGTTGCTGCTGTTGGTGTTAATGTTGTTGTTGTTGTTGTTGTTGTTGCTGGTGTTGTTGTTGTTGTTGCTGCTGCTGTTGGTGTTGTTGTTGTTGTTGTTGTTGTTGTTGTTGTTGTTGTTGTTGTTGTTGTTGTTGTTGTTGTTGTTGTTGTTGTTGTTGTTGTTGTTGTTGTTGTTTTTGTCAGCGCTAGTGTTGCAATCATCGCAGTTATGAACATCGCCTTCATCGACCTAATTACTGCCAGCACCTCATCACCCGCCACCTGGCGCACATGTGAACATCACATCCAACAAACCATTGGTCGCCACTGTACTCTTCACTACAGGATCCAGTCTCTCCCACTTCCGGCGGCATTGTGAAGATGTTTATAGATTTTCTCCGACAGTTACCCCGAGACCTGATTCTTGCCGGATTAGCCAGTGTGGTATCTGTGATACCCGGAATGTGAGCTCAGACTGGAGTACGGCTGTCTGGATGTTGCACCACACGATCTCTCACTGAGACCACAGATAGCGAATTTATTTCCATCCTCTTGGAAATTTAATTTGGTTTTTTTTTTAATTTTTGCGGCTATGAAATGTTAAATCAACTATGTAATTACCGCATCTGTGCTGTTTTTTTTTTTTTTTTTGGTTGCTGGTGGTTGTTATGGTTTGTCCCTGCTGATGTTGTTATGGTTTGTCCCTGCTGATGTTGTTATGGTTTGTCCCTGCTGATGTTGTTATGGTTTGTCCCTGCTGATGTTGTTATGGTTTGTCCCTGCTAACATCAGGCAGCGTGCAGACCAGATATTTAATGTTGTAAATGCGTGTTCCTGAATGAGACAACATCACCATCAGCACCGTCTTCCACTTTTGCCGTAGCGTTGATGTGTAGGAATAGTTGAAGTTTCAGCTCCGGGGAGAGAGGTGTTGGTGGCACTGGATAGTGTCACTCCGTGTGATTGTGCAGTGTCTTTGGTGTCGATTCATTTTCTCTTCGGGCCTCCTCTTGTTCTCGTATCAGATCTTCTTTGATGTAACATCAGAGCTGGCAGTTCTGCCCTGTTTCTTCAAACTGAGGTCAACTTGTCACAGTCGTCGTTTCTGTGGGAGCTTCGAACTGAGATCAATATGTCACAGTCGTCGGTTCTGTGGGAGCATTGTGTTGGAGATGGCACTGTGGTGGGTTGGGATGGATGGTAGACCTGGCTAGTGATATCATTGTTGTTGGTTCACGTAGATAATAGACCTGGTCAGTCATGGCGCCTTTGTAGTGTGTTTGTGAATTCAAGCATGCACGATGTTCTCCAGCGAAGAAACATTTAAGAATAAATGATTCCAGTAAACAGTGCCTCTAGTTTTCAGTTTCTTTCTCTTGTCTGTGTGTATCCCTACGTTCCCCACTGAGGGCCGAGTGGTTTAAACAGATATAGCAGGCAATATATACACAACAAGCCTAGTGGAACCAAAGGGGGTCGTGTCACTGATATCCCCTATCTTCCACTAGATTTGGTCAGTAGCGGGGTGTGTATGTCTCGTGGTTTTACACCCACTGTATTCTGTTTCCTGGTTCCTCTGTAAGAGTCAAAGCTGACGGTTCTCCATAGATTCACATCAACCAACCAGCCGACCAACAGTGTTCTGGCAGGCTCCATGTCCAATATACCAGCTTGGGCCCTGTCACGTTCATGACTGTGGTATTCTCTGATTTAACTATAAAATGTATTGTCTCATATTTGTGTTCAGCCAGACAACTCTCAGAAACCTGGACATCGATCGTCTAAATGCCATCACTAATGTTTAACTACAGCACGCCGCCATGACAGGCGAGCAAACATCAATATTTCAAAACTCAATTCACGGCGTGTGTTTTACAAAGACAGGCTCAAGGTAGCTTGTGAAGTCGTGTCCAGACATGATGCCTCGAGGCAGACTGTCAGGCCGTGTCCAGACATGATAACTCGAGGCAGCTTGTGAAGTCATGTCCAGACATGATGCCTCGAGGCAGACTGTCAGGCCGTGTCCAGACATAATGCCTCGAGGCAGATATCAGTGAATCGTGTCCAGACATGATGCCTCGAGGAAGATTGTCAGGCCGTGTCCAGACATGATGCCTCGAGGCAGATTGTGAAATCGTGTCCAAACATGATGCCTCGAGGAAGATTGTCAGGCCGTGTCCAGGCATGATGCATCGAGGCAGCTTATGAAGTCATGTATAGATATGATTCCTCGAGGTAGATTGTGAAGTCGTGTCCATATATGGTGTCTCGAGCCAGCTTGTGAAGTCGTGTCCAGACATGCAGACTCGAGGCAGATTGTGAAGTTGTGTCCAGACATGCCCAACTGAGGCAGATTGTGAAATGTCCGTATATTCAGACTCGAGGCCGACTGTGAAAAGTCCAGACATGCAGAATTAAGGCAGATTGTGAAATGTCCAGACATGCAGAGAATTAAGGCAGATTGTGAAATGTCCAGACATGAAGAATTAAGGCAGATTGTGAAATGTCCAGACATGCAGAATTAAGGCAGATTGTGAAATGTCCAGACATGCAGAATTAAGGCAGATTGTGAAGTGTCCAGACATGCAGAATTAAGGCAGATTGTGAAGTGTCCAGACATGCAGAATTAAGGCAGATAGTGAAATGTCAAGACATGCAGAATTAAGGCAGATAGTGAAATGTCCAGACATGCATAATTAAGGCAGATAGTGAAATGTCCAGACATGCAAAATTAAGGCAGATATTGAAATGTCCAGACATGCAGAACTAAGGCAGAAAGTGAAATGTCCAGACATGCAGAATTAAGGCAGATTGTGAAGTGTCCAGACATGTAGAATTAAGGCAGATTGTGAAGTGTTCAGACATGCAGAATTAAGGAGATTGTGAAGTGTTCAGACATGCAGAATTAAGGCAGATAGTGAAATGTCCAGACATGCAGAATTAAGGCAGATTGTGAAGTGTCCAGACATGCAGAATTAAGGCAGATTGTGAAGTGTTCAGACATGCAGAATTAAGGCATATTGTGAAGTGTCCAGACATGCAGAATTAAGGCAGATTGTGAAGTGTTCAGACATGCAGACTGGAGGCAGCTGGCGGATGAAGATGTCCAGACATGGACGTGGACACGATATCACAAGCTGCTAATATGCTTCTCCCAAGATGTGAAGTCTCAGTACCCGGTCTTCATTTAAGGTTCTTCCACTCCATCTTTGAAAGTTTCTGCCCGCATATAATGTTGTCCTCTAGTTCATCTCTTGATATTGTCCTCCCAAATGTTACACTGTCCTCCAGTGCATCTATTGGAATTAATAGTCCTCCCAAATGTAACGCTGTCCTTCAGTCCATCTCTTGATATTGTCCTCCCACTTGTATCGCTGTCCTCCCCTGAAACGTTCCCCCTCCAGTTTTCAATCTAACACTTCCTCTTATCAGAACCTCGGTAGCGCTCCACCAGTCACGATAGCGTGGCGGCCCCGTGGTGACAGGTTCCAGTTCGAACCGAGACTGATGTATTTTCATTGACCGGGGCTACCAGCATAAAAAGGGTACCAGGAAATCTCTTGGGAAGTAAATGCTACCGATGTGATTGCCACCACATGACCCGCGAGTGCGGATCGGTGTGTACAAATATGGGCTCGCCGCGTGTAGCAAATAGACCCCGTGGCGTGTAAAAGGGGATTTTTGCTTTTTAACATACATTCTGGAACAAGGTCTAACCCTTTAGGTCTCTTCAGATATGTAGTCATATAAGGACCTTTAACAACAGTGGTTCTCAACCGGTGAGGAATTTCCCCCCCCCCCCTTCCCAGGGGGTGGATTTTAGGGTTTCCGGGAGGGGGGGGGGGAATTAAGATTATTTCAAGATCGCGTTAATACAAGAACCGATTACTTGATATTGTTTTTCCCTTCGTACTGTACGGTTCTGTACGTCTCACCCTTCTAAAATTCATTTTATAAAGTAAGTAGACCCACAAATCACGTTTTATGTGGACGTGTAGACTTGTTTTAGTATGTGCTATTAAATTTAGCTTCCATTATTACGTATACTGTGTAGGGGCGGGGCGGGATTGTTAGGTAGGAAATACTGAAAGGGGGGAATGACGTTCTGAAAATATGATGAAGAGGGGCACGGGCCAAATTGTAGGAAATACGAAAGGGGGGGGGGGGGGTGGGGGAATGACGTTCTGAAAATATGGTGAAGGGGGCCACAGGCCACATTTTTAGGTAGGAAATACGAAAGGGGGGAATGACGTTCTGACAATATGATGAAGGGGGGGCACGGGCCAAACTTTTAGGTAGGCAATACGAAAGGGGGGAATGACGTTCTGAAAATATGATGAAGGGGGGCACAGGCCAAATTTTTAGGTAGGAAATACGAAAAGGGGGGGGGGGGGGATGACGTTCTGAAAATATGATGAAGGGGGGCACAGGCCAAAATTTTAGGTAGGAAATACGAATGGGGGCGGGGGGGGGGGGGGAATGACGTTCTGAAAATATGGTGATTGGGGGCACATGCCAAAAAAAGGTTGAGAACCACTGTTTTACAAGTCTCAAGCCGTCTTGGTCATATGGTGCCAGACCCGTATTTGCGTAGAACAATCGGCTCTCGGTGGTTGATGTGGTCAGTCTCTCGCCTACCGCTTTTACTGCCCACGGCATTTTCCAGTACCCATTTTAGAATGTCTTGACCTGGGAGCAGAGGTCAGTTGTTAGAATTCTTATCTACATATATGGGAATATCTTCAAGTATATAGCACATCTTTGAATACATAGCTCTGCTTCAAATATATAGCATGTCTTCAAATATATAACACGTCTTCAAATATATAGCGCATCTTTAAATATGTAGCACATCTTCAAAGATATAGCACATCTTGAAATTTATAGCGCATCTTCGAATTAATAGCACATCTTTAAATATCTAGCACATCTTCAAATATATAGCACATCTTCAAATATACAGCATATCTTCAAATATATATTTAAAAAGATTTAGTTGCATGTAAAAGATTTAGTTGCATGTCCTTCACGGGACGTAGCAGTCAACCCCAGCTTTTTGGATGTTCGTGATTCCTGAGGAAGTTTTACGTTCAGTAGTTTGCCATTGCTTACTGAACGACCGGCACCTATACCTTTTTCGAAAAAAAAACCAGCGCACCGCTGTTTTCGAACCTGGGTATACGGGATTACGAATCGCGTCCGTAACGCCTTCGACACGGAGACCGGCTCAAATATATAGCACATTTTCAAATATATAGCACATCATCAAATATATAGCACATCATTCAAATATATAGCACAACTTCAAATATATAAAGCACATTTAAAATAGAGCATATCTTAGAATACATAACACATTTTCAAATATATAGCACATCTTCAAATATATAGACATCTTAAAATATATATATAGCAGCTCATGAAATATATAGCACATATTCGAATATGTAGCACATCTTTACATATACAGCCCATAGTCAAATATATAGACATCTTTAAATATATAGAAATCTTCAAATATATAGACATCCTAAAATATATAGCCCATCTTCTAATATACAGCAGCTCATGAAATGTATAGCACATCTCCGAATATAAAGTACATTTTACAATATAGCGTATCTTAGAATATATAACACATTTTCAAATATTTAGCATATCTTCAGATATACGCAAGATCTTCTAATATAGACTATAAAACAAACGTTACAAACAAACCAATCCCAGTCTTGAGTTACATTTGATGTTGAGGGTAGCGCTACACTGCTGCCTCCCATTCCCCAACCACTGTCGAAAACTCCCCTAACAACTTGACTTCCACCCCGTATCCAGGTTAGAGGATCGTGTAATCCTGTTTGAAAATCCTGTCAATCCGGACAGCAATCGTTGCAACTGTCGTAATACTCGCGCACAGTTAATGCAAGGATACCAAAAGCCGAGCTCAGGATCGAGAGATAAAATACACCAATGAACATCCGACATTGAAGGGAACTTTCCGTGAGGTCTCTCTCGTGGATTACTCCGTTAATCCTAATGGAGCAGCGGGATTATATGTGACGAAGACGCCAGATGAATTTGGAGGAAAGTAAGAGATTGAGTTGGCTAAAAATATCTTGCTGGAGACGACCTAGTAAAGATGTGTATTGATTTGATGCCGGCTTCAATTTCATGTGAGTTGACATTTTGAGGAGGACCCCAGAAAGTGTTTTAGAGATTTTTTTTTTTTTAGTTGGTGTCGTGTTGGTTTGTACTGTTGTCTAGGGAAGGAAAGGGACAGACAGAAAGAGACAGAGAGGGGTGGGGAGAGAAAGAAAGAAAGAAAGAAAGAAAGAAAGAAAGAAAAAAAAAAGAAAGAAAGAAGAAAGAAAGAAAGAAAGAAAGAAAAAAAGAAAAGGAAAGAAAGAAAGAAAAAAGAAAAGAAAAAAAAGAAAGAAAGAAAGAAAGAATCAATCAAGTAAAAACACTGCACTTTTTTGACTTTCAAGCTGGCATATGTTATAATCTCTCTCTCTCTCTCTCCCCTCTCTCTCTCTCTCTCTCTCTTTTCTCTCTCTCTTTTCTCTCTCTCTCTCTCTCTTCTCTCTCTCTCTCCTCTTTTAAAAGCACACAAATAAATAAATATATATATTTTTGTGGATTTTAAAAAGGCTTATGATAGTGTCCATAGGAATAGTCTATGGAATGCTATGCAGGAATTTGGAATACCAAGGAAGTTAATCAACATGACCAGACTATGCATGGAAGATACTTATAATATAGTAACATATAAAGGCAGGAAATCAGACCCTTTCCAAATAGCATCTGGCTTGAAACAGGGTGATGCACTATCGCCGCTACTCTTCAATCTGGCTCTAGAGAAAGTTGTAAGGAAGGTAAAGGGGGAATGTGATATTGGAGGAACATCCAAGCTGCTTGGTTATGCAGATGATATAGATATTATAGGGCAAAATGAACAAAAGACATTGGAAATATTGACTCACTTAAAGGAAAAAGCCCAACAGATGGGGCTGGTTATCAACCAAGACAGAATATATGGTAATTTCAAGAGACGGAATGGCTAAAAACTCTGGCCACATACAAATAGATAATATGACCATTAAAAGAACGGAAACATACAAATACCTGGGTACAATCTTCAACTGCTCCAACATTATAAGGGAAGAAATACAAACTAGAATCAACTCTGGAAATAAGATATACTATGCACTATAACATCTACTAAACTCAAATGCGCTATCTCGTAACACCAAAATCACAATATACAAAACACTGATCAGACCAGTTGTGCTGTATGGCTCTGAAACCTGGAGTACAACGAAAGGAGACGAAGCCTTGTTACAAACCTTTGAGAACAAAATTTTAAGACGCATCTTTGGACCCATTAGGGATACACAAAGTGGCGAGTGGAAAAGAAGAAGTAACAGAGACATTTATGATCTGTTTAAGTCCCCGCTAATCCACTGGTATCATGAAGGCTAATAGACTACAATGGCTGGGGCATATAGAAAGAATGGAAGATAATAGGGAAACAAAACTCGCTTACACTCAGGAAATAAATGACCGTAAACCCCGAGGTAGACCAAGAAGACGGTGGAGAGATAATACATATACAGACCTACAAGCACTTGGATTCAACGACTGGCAAGAGAAGGTCCACAGAGAGACGAATGGAGGCCGGAATTGTATCTGATGGTCGGAAACGCTGAAGAAGAAGAAGAAGAAGAAGAGAAGAAGAGGAAGATGATATAATAGCTTTTATATATGTATGTGTGTGTGTATGTATGTGTGTATGTGTGTGCGTGTGTCTATATATATATATATATATATATATATATATATATATATATATATGTGTGTGTGTGTGTGTGTGTGTGTGTGTGTGTGTGTGTGTGTGTGCATTTATAATTTGGATACATAGGTCAGGTCTTAGCCAGATATGTCGAGCTACCGTGTACAGTTGACGGTACTACCTGCTTTCTGTAGCGTCGATTGTTGGCGGCGCTTACCAAACCCGACACCCCACATTGTGCCAACGGCTTCGGATGGTAGAGGCAGAGGGCAACTGGAACTGTACAAGCCTTACCCTAGTGCAAGGATATGGGACCGAAAGACTTAATTGCCCAGACCAGGCCCTAAACCTTGGTGGGCAGCTGGTCTAGGATCGAAGCTCCGACAGGCGGACAGCTAGAGCATTACTTTGCTGATCCAGCAGCTTCTGCAGATTGTCTTGTTCCAGATGTATTGGTGTTGCCTTTCCTCTGGAGTAAATTACACAGGCCGAGAGAGGAATCGTGCTGCATGGGCAACACATAGTCTCTACAATCAGCCCAGGCTGTGTGTTATGAAGAGGGTAACTCCATTTACTGACTATCGTCTGTCAAAGCGGAAAGGTGCCAGTAAATTTTGTGTGTGTGTGTGTGTGTGTGTGTGTGTGTGTGTGTGTGTGTGTACTTATAAATGTATACGTGTACGTGTACTAACTTACTAATAACTGACAAAATCGATGACAAAGGAGAATGGGATGACGAGGGTAACACCTATACAATTTGGACACATGCAGATGCTACGGGTGTTGGTAAAAGTACAAGATGGAAAACGCCAGAGAAGTAAGGTAACACGGAAAGCAAGGAAACCAACCCAACGAATGAGTCCTGTACGGGCTCGTCCTCTTAGGATTACACCCGAAAGAAGACAGAAAACAGGCGTGCAATGAGCCACTACCGACAGTCGAAAGCACAAGAAAACAACACAACATAACCGAGCCAGCAAACCACGGCTGAGGACACAAGCAGTCAAGGACAGCAGAGACACACAACGCAGAGAAATGCCATCCACACAGAAGTGATCAAGAAAACCGCACAGACAATTGATCTCACATATAGCCTAGTTAACGAGAGCCCGGGTTTAATAAGGCCCCAGTTATGTACAGAATGTATTTTAATGACTGCGCAGTGTTTGAAAATATTGCCGATTCAAGTTTTGTATTTACCTATTATGTTGCATGAACTTTTCAGAGGGTGAATACAAAACTTTGGGCTGGCAATATTTTCAAACACTGCACGGTCATTGAAAAATACACCCTGTCAAGTCGAGAGATTTTTGACGTAATTGGACGTGAATATAGACCCTATCCCAAACTCTGGTGATAGTCGGTGGTGTCAACCTTGACCATCCACGTCTATCGGCACGGCAGTGACAAATAAGAGTAAGGACTATTGTACGTACCCTAAGGCTCTATGGGCATACGTTGCTCGTTATCAAGTGCCCGGCCCCGCTGTGTAGGCTTCATGTCTCTCCACAAATCTCGGTCCTTGGTTTTCTGGATCAACTCTGCTGATGATATTCCTTCATGCCACCGTCTCAATCCATTCGACATCGTTGCTCTAGGTCTACCTCTGCCTTTTTCTCCCACCGATATTTTCCCGTTGTCACGATGTTCTCCAATGCCTCTCTTCTCATCACATGAACAAAAAACCCGTTGTTCTTTCTTATTGTTGTAAGCAATATTCTAGTGTCATTAGCTTTTCCAGACAGTCGTTGTAAGTTACTCTGGCGGTAGAAGATATGACATGACCAAAGGAAGCTATTTTTCTCTTTCTTATTGTTGTATACAACTTCTAGTTTCTTTTGCCTCTTCCAGACAGTCGGTGTTAGTTACTCTGGCAGTACAAGATATGACATGACCAAAGGAAGCTATTTGTCTCTTTTAAATTTTTGTATACAATCTCTAGTTTCTTTCGCCCTTCCCCTTTTCGCCTCTCCACAATCGTTGCTAGTCTTCGCTGCTAGACCCTTATTTATTTCCTAACTGCCGCTCTATGCATGATGGGATCGGTATGACACCCACCTTATCTATATGACACATGATGATAATAATTCATAAACGTCTGGTAACCAAATCTCCTAAACTATAATAAAAGGATTACGAACTTCCGCGTAATCAAATACGAGTCATAAAAACTTTCGTCTCTTCATTAAATGATGAAAGTTGAGCTGTCTTCCCACGGTCAGTTACATACTCGTTGTAGCTTGTGAAAAGAATTAACGAGGACCTAAATTTCACACGATTTCCCTCATTTGTAACATCAAGCAGATGAACTGCTATCTACAAGGATGGAAAGAAAACGGAGGAAGGACAAAGAAATCATACAGCAAAGTCTAACCCGACACTCCAGAGACAAGATGATGATTAAGAACGAGGAAGAGCGAATGGTGAGTGACAGAGAAGAAGGAGATCTTGTTTGTTGTATCAAATGAAGATGAAACGCGAGCTCGCTCGGCGGGAGATGTAATAAACTGTCTTGGCTGTCAGCAGACGTGACACAAACGTGGCCCAGGGGAGATGTATTAGAGGAATGGGGGACAAAAGTTGCGGGGAGAACCCGACACAAGGAGACCGAGCCTCGCGTGAAAGGACCAGCGCCTCAGGGAGGCTTCGGAACCTGGATAAGGACAAAGTGAATGATTAAGGTACGGCGTCTTTCCCGTGTCGTATGGCTTTCTTTCAGTCGATCATGTTGTTATATCTCAACATTGCGTCTGATGATATTGAAAAATCTGTAAATGGACAACTCCTGGATAACATCAGGGCTGTGTATCAAAACAGTGAATGTGCAGTAAAAACAAACGCCGCGTCACTCAAGGACGTGTTTTAAGATTACTAAACAAGCATATCCACAACCAGAGTTTAAATAAGCTGCCTTTTGCAGATGACCAGAGTTTACTGTATAAGAAAAAATGCGGATCTGCGGCACCACAGACATTGCCTTGATAACTGCGGTCAGAATTATTATGTGAAGAATCGAAATGACGAAATTTATGAGAATTTGACGAACCTGGTGCAATACACGTAAATATAATGGAAACATCATTAAAATAAGTTATAGAGTACAAGTATGTGTGTCACTGAGTACGGAAGACTAGATAGAGGATTAGAAAAAGGGGAATGCAGAAAGAACCAACATCAACTATCAAATAGCCTCCATTTCTAAAATATCCAAATATCACTTGTATACAAAAAGGATATATAGATTTGTTGCAACGCTGTGTTATCAGTTCCAGACATGGATAGTTCTAGAAACACAGGCGTAAAAACACATCTTGTAAGATGAGATGCATAAGAACTGCGGATGCAAAACAAGAAGAGATAGAGAGGCAAATGAAGAAGTAAGAACAAGCATAGAGGTGGTAACTATTAGTATTACTGACTAGATAGAACATCAAAGAATTAAATGACTAGGACATTTAGTTAGAACTGAACAAATCAACCGGCAGCTAGTTTGTTCTACGTGAGAAAATTGGGATACAAGGCAAAAGGGCCACCCCGGATGTGTTGGCTAGATAAAACAAGAGACACTGAAGAAATCAAATATGACGTCAGTACAAGCAACAAAACAAGAGAAAAAAACATGGCATCCCTCCTCGCTCCCCTTTCCCAAAAAAGAGACAAAAAAAAAGGAAGGAAAATCACAACTGACATAACGACTTGGGGCATCCCCATCCATCCTGTGCCATGCCTAATACGGTTTGATTCGCTGTGTCATAATCATCAGTGTTGTGGATCAGCTCCGTGTTCTTGTCTCGACCGTGCCATGTGGCCAAGCTATCCAAGTATTTACTTCTCTGTCTTCCCCTTGTTCTCGTCCCTCGATCTTGCCAGTTGTCACCAAGTTCTCTAATTATTTCTTCTCATAAATTCCAAAAAATGTGACTGTCTACATCTAATGTCTTAATCAGTTACGATTTTCATTTTTTTCTTGTAGGACTTTGGGCGGGTTTTTTTGGCTTTTCTTTTTTTCCCCCGTCAAATATATAGCACAACTTCAAATATATAAAGCACATTTAAAATAGAGCATATCTTAGAATACATAACACATTTTCAAATATATAGCACATCTTCAAATATATAGACATCTTAAAATATATATATAGCAGCTCATGAAATATATAGCACATATTCGAATATGTAGCACATCTTTACATATACAGCCATAGTCAAATATATAGACATCTTTAAATATATAGAAATCTTCAAATATATAGACATCCTAAAATATATAGCCCATCTTCTAATATACAGCAGCTCATGAAATGTATAGCACATCTCCGAATATAAATACATTTTACAATATAGCGTATCTTAGAATATATAACACATTTTCAAATATTTAGCATATCTTCAGATATACGCAAGATCTTCTAATATAGACTATAAACAAACGTTACAAACAAACCAATCCAGTCTTGAGTTACATTTGATGTTGAGGGTAGCGCTACACTGCTGCCTCCCATTCCCCAACCACTGTCGAAAACTCCCCTAACAACTTGACTTCCACCCCGTATCCAGGTTAGAGGATCGTGTAATCCTGTTTGAAAATCCTGTCAATCCGGACAGCAATCGTTGCAACTGTCGTAATACTCGCGCACAGTTAATGCAAGGATACCAAAAGCCGAGCTCAGGATCGAGAGATAAAATACACCAATGAACATCCGACATTGAAGGGAACTTTCCGTGAGGTCTCTCTCGTGGATTACTCCGTTAATCCTAATGGAGCAGCGGGATTATATGTGACGAAGACGCCAGATGAATTTGGAGGAAAGTAAGAGATTGAGTTGGCTAAAAATATCTTGCTGGAGACGACCTAGTAAAGATGTGTATTGATTTGATGCGGCTCAATTTCATGTGAGTTGACATTTTGAGGAGGACCCCAGAAAGTGTTTTAGAGATTTTTTTTTTTTTTAGTTGGTGTCGTGTTGGTTTGTACTGTTGTCTAGGGAAGGAAAGGGACAGACAGAACGAGACAGAGAGGGGGTGGGGAATGAAGAAAGAAAGAAAGAAAGAAAGAAAGAAAGAAAGAAAAAAGAAAGAAAGAAAGAAAGAACAAAGAAAGAAAGAAAGAAAAGAATCAATCAAGTATAACAACTGCACTTATTTGACATTCAAGCTGGCATATGTTATAATCTCTCTCTCTCTCTCTCTCTCTCTCTCTCGCTCTCTCTCTCTCTCTCTCGTCTCTCTCTCTCTCTCTCTCTCTCTCTCTCCTTCTCTCTCTCTCTCTCTTCATCTCTCTCTTTTAAAAGCACACAAATAAATAAATATATATATTTTTGTGGATTTTTAAAAAGGCTTATGATAGTGTCCATAGGAATAGTCTATGGAATGCTATGCAGGAATTTGAATACCAAGGAAGTTAATCAACATGACCAGACTATGCATGGAAGATACTTATAATATAGTAACATATAAAGGCAGGAAATCAGACCCTTTCCAAATAGCATCTGGCTTGAAACAGGTGATGCACTATCGCCGCTACTCTTCAATCTGGCTCTAGAGAAAGTTGTAAGGAAGGTAAAGGGGGAATGTGATATTGGAGGAACATCCAAGCTGCTTGGTTATGCAGATGATATAGATATTATAGGGCAAAATGAACAAAAGACATTGGAAATATTGACTCACTTAAAGGAAAAAGCCCAACAGATGGGCTGGTTATCAACCAAGACAGAATATATGGTAATTTCAAGAGACGGAATGGCTAAAAACTCTGGCCACATACAAATAGATAATATGACCATTAAAAGAACGGAAACATACAAATACCTGGGTACAATCTTCAACTGCTCCAACATTATAAGGGAAGAAATACAAACTAGAATCAACTCTGGAAATAAGATATACTATGCACTACTAACATCTACTAAACTCAAATGCGCTATCTCGTAACACCAAAATCACAATATACAAAACACTGATCAGACCAGTTGTGCTGTATGGCTCTGAAACCTGGAGTACAACGAAAGGAGACGAAGCCTTGTTACAAACCTTTGAGAACAAATTTTAAGACGCATCTTTGGGCCCATTAGGGATACACAAAGTGGCGAGTGGAAAAGAAGAAGTAACAGAGACATTTATGATCTGTTTAAGTCCCCGCTAATCACTGGTATCATTGAAGGCTAATAGACTACAACTGGCTGGGGCATATAGAAAGAATGGAAGATAATAGGGAAACAAAACTCGCTTACACTCAGGAAATAAATGACCGTAAACCCCGAGGTAGACCAAGAAGACGGTGGAGAGATAATACATATACAGACCTACAAGCACTTGGATTCAACGACTGGCAAGAGAAGGTCCACCAGAGAGACGAATGGAGACGGATTGTATCTGATGGCTCGGAACGCTGAAGAAGAAGAAGAAGAAGAAGAAGAAGAAGAAGAAGAAGATATATATAGCTTTTATATATGTATGTGTGTGTGTATGTATGTGTGTATGTGTGTGCGTGTGTCTATATATATATATATATATATATATATATATATATATATATATGATGTGTGTGTGTGTGTGTGTGTGTGTGTGTGTGTGTGTGTGTGTGTGCATTTATAATTATGGATACATAAGGTCAGGTCTTAGCCAGATATGGTCGAGCTACCGTATGACAGTTGACGGTACTACCTGCTTTCTGTTAGCGTCGATTGTTGGGCGGCGCTTACCAAACCCGACACCCCACATTGTGCCAACGGCTTCGGATGGTAGAGGCAGAGGGCAACTGGAACTGTACAAGCCTTACCCTAGTGCAAGGATATGGGACCGAAAGACTTAATTGCCCAGACCAGGCCCTAAACCTTGGTGGGCAGCTGGTCTAGGATCGAAGCCCGACAGGCGGACAGCTAGAGCATTACTTTGCTGATCCAGCGCTTCTGCAGATTGTCTTGTTCCAGATGTTTGTGTTGCCTTTCCTCTGGAGTAAATTACACAGGCCGAGAGAGGAATCGTGCTGCATGGGCAACACATAGTCTCTACAATCAGCCCAGGCTGTGTGTTATGAAGAGGTGTAACTCCATTTTACTGACTATCGTCTGTCAAAGCGGAAAGGTGCCAGTAAATTTTGTGTGTGTGTGTGTGTGTGTGTGTGTGTGTGTGTGTGTGTGTGTACTTATAAATGTATACGTGTACGTGTACTAACTTACTAATAACTGACAAAATCGATGACAAAGGAGAATGGGATGACGAGGGTAACACCTATACAATTTGGACACATGCAGATGCTACGGGTGTTGGTAAAAGTACAAGATGGAAAAACGCCAGAGAAGTAAGGTAACACGGAAAGCAAGGAAACCAACCCAACGAATGAGTCCTTGTACGGGCTCGTCCTTCTTAGGATTACACCCGAAAGAAGACAGAAAACAGGCGTGCAATGATCCACTACCGACAGTCGAAAGCGACAAGAAAACAACACAAACATAACCGAGCCAGCCAAACCACCGGCTGAGGACACAAGCAGTCAAGGACAGCAGAGAAACACTACGCAGAGAAATGTCATCGACACAGAAGTGATCAAGAAAACCGCACAGACAATTGATCTCACAAATAACGTAGTTAACGAGAGCCGGTTGAACAAGGCCCCAGTTATGTACAGGGTGTATTTTTAATGACTGCGCAGTGTTTGAAAATATTGCCGATTCAATTTTTGTATCTACCTATTATGTTGCATGAACTTTACAGAGGGTGAATACAAAACTTGGACCTGGCAATATTTTCAAACACTGCACGGTCATTGAAAATACACCCTGTCAAGTCGAGAGATTTTTGACGTAATTGGGACGTGAATATAGACCCTATCCCAAACTCTGGTGATAGTCGGTGGTGTCCAACCTTGACCATCCACGTCTATCGGCACGGCAGTGACAAATAAGAGTAAGGACTATTGTACGTACCCTAAGGCTCTATGGGCATACGTTGCTCGTTATCAAGTGCCCGGCCAGCTGGTGTAGGCGTTCATGTCTCTCCACAAATCTCGGTCCTTGGTTTTCTGGATCAACTCTGCTGATGATATTCCTTCATGCCACCGTCTCAATCCATTCGACATCGTTGCTCTAGGTCTACCTCTGCCTTTTTCTCCCACCGATATTTCCAGTTGTCACGATGTTCTCCAATGCCTCTCTTCTCATCACATGAACAAAAAAACTGTTTGTCTCTTTCTTATTGTTGTAAGCAATATTCTAGTGTCATTAGCTTTTTCCAGACAGTCGTTGTAAGTTACTCTGGCGGTAGAAGATATGACATGACCAAAGGAAGCTATTTGTCTCTTTCTTATTGTTGTATACAACTTCTAGTTTCTTTGCCTCTTCCAGACAGTCGGTGTTAGTTACTCTGGCAGTACAAGATATGACATGACCAAAGGAAGTTGTTTGTCTCTTTCTTATTGTTGTATACAATCTCTAGTTTCTTTCGCCTCTTCCTCTTTTCGCCTCTCCCACAATGGTTGCTAGTCTTCGCTGCTAGACCCTTATTTTATTGCCTAACTGCCGCTCTATGCATGATGGGATCGGTATGACACCCACCTTATCTACATGAAACATGATGATAATAATTTCATAAAACGTCTGGTAACCAAATCTCTTAAACTATAATAAAAGGATTACGAACTTCCGCGTAATCAAATACGAGTCATAAAAAACTTTCGTCTCTTCATTAAATGATGAAAGTCTGAGCTGTCTTCCCACGGCCAGTTACATACTCGTTGTAG
Source organism: Cepaea nemoralis (assembly GCA_014155875.1). Lineage (NCBI taxonomy): Eukaryota > Metazoa > Mollusca > Gastropoda > Stylommatophora > Helicidae > Cepaea > Cepaea nemoralis. The sequence goes on along the minus strand of JACEFZ010025172.1, from coordinate 9,622 downwards.
CTTGTGAAAAGAATTAACGAGGACCTAAATTACACACGATTTCCCTCATTTTTAACATCAAGCAGATGAACTGCTATCTACAAGGATGGAAAGAAACGGAGGAAGGACAAAGAAATCATACAGCAAAGTCTAACCCGACACTCCAGAGACAAGATGATGATTAAGAACGAGGGAAGAGCGAATGGTGAGTGACAGAGAAGAAGGAGATCTTGTTTGTTGTATCAAATGAAGATGAAACACGAGCTCGCCTCGGCGGGAGATGTAATAAACTGTCTTGGCTGTCAGCAGACGTGACACAAACGTGGCCCAGGGGAGATGTATTAGAGGAATGGGGGACAAAAGTTGCGGGGAGAACCTGACACAAGGAGACCGAGCCTCGCGTGAAAGGACCAGCGCCTCAGGGAGGCTTCGGAACTCTGGATAAGGACAAAGTGAATGATTAAGGCACGGCGTCTTTCCCGTGTCTGTATGGCTTTCTTACAGTCGATCGTGTTGTTATATCTTCAACATTGCGTCTGATGATATTGAAAAATCTGTAAATAGGACAACTCCTGGATAACATCAGGGCTGTGTATCAAAACAGTGAATGTGCAGTAAAAACAAACGCCGCGTCACTCAAGGACGTGTTTTAAGATTACTAAACAAGCATATCCACAACCAGAGTTTAAATAAGCTGCCTTTTGCAGATGACCAGAGTTTACTGTATAAGAACAATGCGGATCTGCGGCACCACAGACATTGCCTTGATAACTGCGGTCAGAATTATTATGTGAAGAATCGAAATGACGAAATTTATGAGAATTTGACGAACCTGGTGCAATACCACGTAAATAATAATGGAAACATCATTAAAATAAGTTATAGAGTACAAGTATGTGTGTTCACTGAGTACGGAAGACTAGATAGAGGATTAGAAAGGAGAATGCAGAAAGCAACCAACATCAACTATCAAATAGCCTCCATTTCTAAAATATCCAAATATCAACTTGTATACAAAAAAGGATACTAATAGATTTGTTCCAACGCTGTGTTATCAGTTCCAGACATGGATAGTTCTAGAAACACAGGCGTAAAAACACATCTTGTAAGATGAGATGCATAAGAACTGCGGATGCAAAAACAAGAAGAGATAGAGAGGCAAATGAAGAAGTAAGAACAAGCATAGAGGTGGTAACTATTAGTATTACTGACTAGATAGAACATCAAAGAATTAAATGACTAGGACATTTAGTTAGAACTGAACAAAATCAACCGGCAGCTAGTTCGTTCTACGTGAGAAAATTGGGATACAAGGCAAGAGGGCCACCCAGGATGTGTTGGCTAGATAGAGTACAAGAGACACTGAAGAAATCAAATATGACGTCAGTACAAGCAACAAGACAAGAGAAACAGAACATGGCATCTGCCTCCTCGCTACCACACTTCACGGCAAAAGAAGTAGAGCAAAAGAAGAAGAGGAAGGAAAGATCACAACATGACATAACAGACCAGTGTAGGAGAGAACATCCATCCATCCATCCTGTGCCATGCCAGTAAGCGTGGGCGGTCAGGATTCACTGTGTCCACTAATCATCAGTGTTGTGGATCAGCTCAGTGTTCTTGTCTCGACCAGTGCCATGTGGCCAAGCCATCCAAGTATTTACTTCTCTGTCTTCCCCTTGTTCTCGTCCCCTCGATCTTGCCAGTTGTCACCAAGTTCTCTAATTTATTTCTTCTCATAACATTCCAAAAAATGTTGACTGTCTACGTCTAATGTCTCTAATCAGTTTACGATTTTCATTTGTTTCTTGTAGGACTTGGTCGTTGGTTTTTCTGTCTGTCCATGGTATTCTTTGCATTCTCCTCAGAAACCACATTTCCACACCCATCAGATGTTTTTCAGCTTGACTGCTCATTGTCCACGCTTCACATCCATACAAAAGCACATGCTTTATATAGCACCTCAACACTCTTTTTCTCGTAGCAAATTGACATCTTTTATTGGTCAGTATGTTTTTCATCTTGCAAAAGGCTACATTTGCCATGGCGATTCTTGTTCTAGTCTCTTCAAGGCATCTCCCATCAGATGTTATGACTGTTCCGAGATAACTGTACCGATTCACTTGCTTAAGAATATTCCCATTTGCTTATATATTACATTGTGGTATTTCTTTCTTCCAAGTGACGACCATAATCTGTGTCTTCTTACAATTTAATTCTAACCCTAGTTGTTCACTGTGTGCAACAACAGCATCTACTAACTGTTGCAGATACCCAACATGTAAAAGGACCTTGTAGGACTTCGCTCTCACCACAGCCCGCGGGGAAGACTCAATCCTTGGTCAATTACATTGCCATATGCATGTTCATGCTGGGGTGTCTGAAATGTCCTGTATTCGCCTCCGTCCAAGATGACCTCTGCATCCTCCAACAAAAACCGTCCCCGCCATGGCTATTCTGGCCCATCCCCTGTGACGTTTCACACAGCCAAAGTATTTCCATTTGCCAGATACCCCGCTGTTTGTTAGCCAACTTTCTGTTATGTTTAGATTCTGTAGAATGCCAGTTTGTAATCTTCGCACACCTCTTCCAGACAATCTTTCTCTGACATTCAAGCATAAAATGTCTACATTTTCTTCTATACTAATTGCGAAATGGTCTATGATTGACATCTGTACGTTGGCACAAAAATATTCACGTTTTTAAAATGTTCATTTAAATTTGTTTGCTCGATTAGTACTATAATATGTTAATGCTATTTAACCTCTGACCTCTGTGTTGCTGTGGCAATCAACTTTTAACTTTGATGTGATCAGCGAATGTATTAGAAGCCTGTGACAGTTTCAGCTGTTTTCATTGATTGTCATGTTTTATTGACACATATTGTTGTCAGTGGACATTATTTCTATGATCATAAATCTTTGTTGTGTCTTTGAGGACATGCTAGGGAGTCTCCGAGGCCATGTGGTTCAACTGTCTGACTCGCGCTCCGAAGGTCGTTGTTTCGATTCCTGGCTACGACTTTTGGTTTACAAATGTAATTTTCTCGGAATCTCCATGAGGTTCCCGGAGGTAGTCGCTGGAGCTACGGAGTTCGTGCTTTGTGTGATACTTTCGGCAAGCCACCCTGCAGAAAGAGAGAGTGCCATATGGGATAAAACCCGGTGAATTGAAGTCAATCCTTATGTCTTTTAAGCTATTTGTTTTCCTATGTGAGTTATTCCCCGTGGCTTTAGAAATATCCCAGAGTAGTCGACATGTTCAGTCTTGATCCGGTTTTATCTTATTATTTTTTTTTTTTTTTTGCAAATCCTATTTACAGGACATCGCTGTCAACACCAGCATTATACTGCTGTTGTTGATGTCTTTGCAAGTTTTACGTTCAGTAGTTTGCCATTGTTTTCTGAACGACCGGCTCCCATACCAACACGTTAAAACGCCAGCGCGATACGGTCTGCTGCCACAATCGGCCGCCGCTGCGTTTCGAAAGCGTGGTAAGCGGCTCACGAATCCGTTCGCAGGCCTTTAGACCACGGAGACCGGCTGATCCTGTATGGGAATTATAATTTTATACCATAAAAGTTTCCTAGACTGAACGGCATTGCTAGTGTAACTGCTCACTTACTATAGAACTGCAGTGATGGACGTATGTATGTTTCTGCGCATAAGATTCTGGAATGAAACTGTCCTCCATTGAATAACGCAAGCACGTAATTTATTGTCTATTTATTGGACAATTCATCTACAGAGACAATACCCTAACACTATAAAACATGGCCATACGATTCGCAATGAAAGAATTCACGTATTTTGCGTAGTTCATGCTAATGTCGATGATGATCCAGTTAGCGGGCCATCGCCTATTTCCATAAAGGGAAGAAGAGATGTTATGTTTTGTGGAGGATCGTCAGACAACACTTCAGTCCTTTCAGTGGAAAATGGCAGCATCTCTCCGGACACACAATTCTTTGAACCAAGAATAAACGAAACGCTTTTGCTTTATACTAGGGCATTGTGGGCATTGTCAACAGTCTATTTCGTTCCCGAAAGCCGAATAGCTAACAAAGAAAGTATGGTGAAGCCAATCTGTCATAAGGAAACTTCGAGAAAGGTCGAGAATCAACAGTTGGATTCTGCTGCATGACAATGCGCTAAGATACCTATCCTTACTGGTGCAGCAGGATCTCGCAACGCACAATCTGACTGCCTTGAAATATCTACAGTATTCTTCAGACCGATTATCGCTTGATTTGGCCACTTTCCCTCTCATCAAATGGTCACAGAAAGAGCAGCGACTCAAAGATGCTGAAGGCGTTATCATAAATACGACATGGTAGCCAAACGTGGCTTCTAATAATTCGTTCCATGAATGTTTCCAAAAGCTGTAAGAGTTGGCAAATATATGTAGTTGTTGCAGACAACTGTGGTGGCGATGTTGTGCAAATGTTTGTATTGTTACTGATGTGTATACAAGGAATATGTTTTCAAGAACTTAGCGATGTTGCACTTATCTCGTTGAATAAATCGCCACAACACCAGAAGTAGAATGGGTCAACTTTACTAGAACAAGATCACAAATACAAAAATGGACGTTGTGGCCAAAGTCTTCGTCGGCATACAAACAACAAATACACACCTTTACATCTGCATAAAAAACTCTACATGAAATATATATATATATATATATACACTAGCTGACCCGGCCCGGCTTCGCCCAGTCCCTGGTGGGGAGCATCTCATTTAATTCATATAAGTAGTCATATAAGTTCTCGTTCCCGTTACCGACTATCTGTCTGTCTGTCTGTCTGTCTGTCTGTCTGTCTGTCTGTCTGTCTGTCTGTCTGTCTGTCTGTCTGTCTGTGTCTGTCTGTCTGTTTGTCTATCTATCTATCTCTGTCTGTCTGTCTGTCTAATAGACCCATCCCTCTGTCTCTCCCTCCGTCTATCCCTCCCTCCCTCCCTGTCTGTTTGTCTATCTATCTATCTATCTATCTATCTATCTATCTATCTATCTATCTATCTATCTATCTATCTGTCTGTCTGTCTGTCTGTCTGTCTGTCTGTCTGCCTGCCTGTCTGTCTGTCTGTCTGCCTGCCTGCTTGTCTGTCTGTCTGTCTGTCTGTCTGTCTGCCTGACCCGGCCCGGGTTCGCCCAGTCCCTGGTGTGGAGCATCTCATTTAATTCTGAGTAGGTAAGAATCCGCTCTGCCTTCAAAATGTTGACGTGAAGATTTTCTTCCTGCAGCTGCTTCTGTATTTGTTGATCAGTAAGCTCCATTTTTAGCCGCTTGACCACCCATCTGACTGTGTTTGAATCAGTGTTTCTGATTCTGGTGTCTTGGTCCTCCTTCCTCTCACAAGTTTTTGTGTTCGTCTGTGAGTAGTCGTCGGTCTTCTTATTGGTAGTTTCATTGACTGTAGGTTCAGATACTTTATTACAGCTTGCATGCAGACTCTCCAAAGGCAGGTTCGTCTTCTTGATAGTCTGGTCGGTTTTCTCACTATGCATCTTGGAAGCTGCTTGTTTCTTTGTGCTATTACGACGTGCCATTTTCCCCCCGTATCAGGCTGCTTGAAATGTGTAAGGCGTCTTGGCTTGATAGCGCTGAGAAGTGCTGTCAAGCGAATCGTGCCGATATGATGGCGGAAAACACTAAAGATGCGATGATATTGTTCAACATCTTTTAGATAACTTCTTAAGTATAGAAAGATGAGTTACAATGTTATGCATTATGCCTTATTTTTATGTAAACTTTGAAAATGCCTTAAAGATTGTATCATTATTTATTATAACTCATATGCCGGTACATAACTATAGACAAAGAGTTTATAAATCTTTGAAAACGATACAACAATATGACTATAAGTTATACAACAATGTTATTAAAAGTTATGCCCCTTGAAATAACTTTTTCTAGAGTTAAGTCCCTTCGCTATATATAAATTTTAATGAAAAATGAAAAATGAAATAATACTGAGTAAGCAGGCGATTTCACACTAAAAAAATATGACAGTTGGCAGCTCTGGAATGAAAGGAAGACGTGTAGAAAATTTCATCTCAATCGGATGGGCCGTTAGCGAAAAAATAAAGGACATACATATTTACATACATACACTTTGTTTTATATATATATATATATATATATATTTTTTTTTTTTTTTTTTTTCCGCGTTTCCATCCTGTTTCAGGATATTGCGGTCAACACCAGCATCTTTCAGCTGTATGTTGATTCCTAGGTAGATTACGCTCATCAGCACGCCACGACTTTCTGAGCGACCGGCTCCATACTCTCATAAGTCACTTTTGCGATTCGAACCACTGCTAATTCTCGTCGCGTCACGTGACGAGAGTATTCGGGGTTAGCGGAGAAAGCTGCTAACTCCTCGGCCATGGAGCCGGCATATATATATATATATATATATATATATATATATATATATATATATATATATATATATATATATATATATATATATATATATATATATATATATTATACTTACTCACGCCAAGAGAAACATTTAAACAGCTTTCATATCTGCGAAGAATACTTGGTATTAAGTGGCAAGACAAAATCACAAATACTGAAGTATTGGAAAGATCAGGTTGTGTGACGGTGTATTCCATGCTCAGTCTTCGTAGGACTTAGATGGATAGGACACGTTAGGAGGATGGATGATGGTAGAATACCAAAGGACATCTTTTTTGATGAATTACAGACGGGTAGGAGATCTCAGGGTCGGCCTCTACTACGATACAAAGATGTGTGTAAGCGGGACATGATTGATACAGGCATTGATAATGCACATTGGGAGCACGTCGCCGCTGAACGTGTTGCATGGAGGGCAACTATCAGAAATGGAATAAAGACAAAGGAGAAAATGATTGCAGATAAAGCACACACAGAGCGTGAGAGACGTAAGATGGTGCATGATGGTGGAAATGACCATGTTTTCACTTCCATCTACTGTGGGCAAACATTTGCAGCAAAAATTGGCCTTAACAGCCACACTCGCCACCGCCATGGGTCGTAGTTATTAAGCCTTTTTGAAGCACAATGTACCAAACTATCGTCTGTCAAGACGGAAAAGTTCCAATGAATGAATGAATGAATATATATATATATAGATTTATGTAACTCTGTATTTATTGCAATCCCAAAGAAATCAGGAACCTTGGAATGTGATCAACATAGAACAATTAGTATAATGAGTCACATCACAAAGATTATTGCTAAGAATTATCATGCAAAGAATGAGGAAGAAGATACAACCTGAAATAGGGGAAGAACAATGCGGGTTTGTAGAAGGAAAGGGTACAGTAAATGCTGTGTATATGCTGCGAACAGTTATTGAACGTGCTATAGAAGTAAACAAGGATATACATCTTTGCTTTATTGACTATACAAAGGCTTTTGATAGCGTTAGACATGTCAGCATGGTGGATATGCTTGCAGATCTACAAATTGATGGGAAAGACATTAGACTTATAAAAAACATATATTGGAAACAACAAGCTGCAATAAGGATTGATAATGAAGTGGGACAGTATCAGCCAATTAAGAGAGGTGTTAGGCAGGGATGTGTAATGTCTCCAGATCTTTTTTCCCTGTACAGTGAAAATATTTTCAGAAATGTAGAGGATATAAATGGAATCAGCATTGGAGGACGAAACATCAATAACATTAGATATGCAGATGATACAGTATTAATTGCAGACAATCCGCAGGACCTGCAACAATTAGTAGATGCGGTTGTTGTACACAGTGAGCAGCTGGGGTTAGAATTAAATTGTAAAAAGACTCAGGTTATGGTCGTCAGTAGGAAGGAAGAAGTGCCTCAAAGTAATATACAAGTAAATGGAAATATTCTTCAACAAGTGAATCGGTACAATTATCTTGGAACAGTTATAACATCTGATGGGAGATGCCTTGAAGAGATTAGAACAAGAATCGCCATGGCGAAAGTAGCCTTTAGCAAGATGAAAAACATTCTGACCAATAAAAAGATGTCAATTGAAACGAGAAAAAGAGTGTTGAGGGGATACATAGAGCCTGTTCTTTTGTATGGATGTGAAACTTGGACAATGAACAGTCAAGCTGAAAAGCATCTGATGGCTGCAGAAATGTGGTTTCTGAGGAAAATGCAAAGAATACCATGGACAGACAGAAAAACCAATGACCAAGTACTACAGGAGACAAATGAACAATCGTAAACTGATTAGAGAAATTAGACGTAGACAGTCAAAATTTTTTGGACATGTTATGAGAAGAAATGGATTGGAGAACTTAGTGACAACTGGCAAGATCGAAGGGAACAGACCAAGAGGAAGACCGAGAGGAAAATACCTGGATGGCTTGGCCACATGGCATGGACGAGACAGGAACACTGAGCTGATCCACGACACTGGTGATCGAGTGAAATGGCGAGTCATGACCGCCCACGCTTTCCGGCATGGCACATGATTGATTGATATATATATATATATATATATATATATATATATATATATATATATATATATATATATATATATATAAGTTACCCATCGGTTACCCATCCATGTCCGTGTTGTGGACTGGACACGTACCTGGTTGGATACCGCCGGTATGGTTATAACAATTTCGGCTAGAACGGAAATGTGGCTCTGAGGTAAAAGTTGGGGTTAAAGGGCCAAAGGTCAGTAACGCCATATCATTGAATAAAGAAAGTTAACATTGACTCAAGGAAATTCCTCGGAAAGGACATAACCCCATAATATGTAACACACAGTCACGCACATATTGTTTAATAGATATTCGATATGCGAAAAGTGAGTGGTTGGAAGGGCCAAATGTAAGACGGGCCTGAGTGCCCAGTGTGTACACCTTTGAAAAGAAAGGTCGTTTCCTCTTTCTTTCTATACAAATATACAACTGACTTCAGATTTCGCTCACACAGTAACTCAAACACATAGAAGACACAAAATGTGTCAACGGAATCTAAAATGAAAAATTGACCCAACTTCCGTCCATCGCTCCGAATCCCCTGCCAACCCCCCTCCCCCAATCATCGAACATCAATTCTCGCCCCTCTCACTTTAAGATTTCCTCTCTTAAGACCTAGGGACACGTAAGATCACGTGACCGCACGTGAAACCGGGCAATTAGGGCGTTTTGATGGCCTGACGTGATGATAACCACGGGAGTGAACTCTCTTGGAGAAAACAGTCGGTAGTTACTGGCCCCTGCTTCCAGCCATTGATATATCGTGTTTCAGAATTTTAGCATAATTCTGCCGCCATAATGCCCTCTTATCCACTTTGTGGTTGTCAGTCTTCTACTCGGGGATGTTGGAAAAACAACAACATGCGGCGGTATGTACCAGGCTTACATCATCATCATCCTGCACTATGTTGATTATCGTTTGGAGATTATGATTCTCCTTCTCACATAATTCGCGGTCTGCGTGGCCAAGTGGTCAAGCCGTCTCTGCCTAGCGCTCTGAAGTGTGTGCGTTCGTTCTCAGATTGCGAGGTTCAGACCAGGAATGCAAATGTTTCTGGAGTTACTGGAGGGTCATCGCGGGAGCTCACTGTGGGATCGCCAGAGCAACGGAGTTCGTGCTCTGTGCGATGCTCTCGGTTAGCGGACCCCTTTTCCCC